>OZ030395.1:19403922-19958922 GCA_964023965.1 Melinopterus prodromus | reverse complement strand
TGTCCTTCTTCAGGGTTCTAAAAAGTTAACAATACATTAAAATTATAAATAACTATTTATATCTAATACAAACCGGAAAAGTTAATATATAAATATAAAATACATGAAACGTGTCAAAAGTTTAGAAAAGTTTATAAACAATTAAAGCCTACCTCAAAAAATTTATAAATAGGACAATTGACAATAAAAGCTAACCTCAATAAATGAAAAATGTCATAAACTATGCCAAAAATGCCAAAAATGTCAGAACTGATTTAAAGTTGTCGGATGGATGTCTTTAAATTTCAAAATGTAACTATAAATTGTGCTTAGATTATTGATATCAGTTGTGGCATTCATCGCGCTACGGCAATCATTAATATGACACATCTCAATAAACGATCTTTTGAAAAAATTACTATTAGAGTCTAGCACTTGTACATTTTGATAATCCATATGGTGTCCAAAAGAGTTAACATGTGTTGCCAAAGCACAAGCGTTAGGTCTTAGTTTAGAATCACTTTTATGTTGAGAAATTCTACTTTTCAAGTGTTGTGACGTCTGTCCAATATATTCCTTATGGCACTCTCTACAAGGAATTTTATAAATAATGTCCGAACGTAACTCAAGCGGTAATCGATCCTTGACTTTAGAAAACAATGTTCCTCCTAATTTCTTCATAATTCTGCGACCAAAAAATAAATTTTGATCTCTGCATATTTTAACTAGTTTTGGGGTGAGTCCAGCTATGTATGGTATAACGTTAAATTTGTTTGAACCATTATTAGCATTTCTTGTATCGCCATCGTTTGTTGTAGGTGTCCGACAACTAAAAAGTAGTTTTCTTGTTAGAGGTCGTGGATAAGAATTTTCTTCTAATATTTTTCCAAATTTATCTAGATTTTTCTTCAAGAGAGGTGGATGAACAATTTTTGCAATTCTTTGTCTTTGGGCTAAAATGAAGTTCCTTTTGACATTCATAGGGTGATAAGAATGGTAGTTAATATATCGCCCAGAACTTGTGGGTTTTTGATACCAATCAAGTATTGTTTTATTATCTGGCTGTCTGATAACTCTGGTGTCAAGGAAAGGGACAGAAAATGCTGATTCTCTTTCTACGGTGAATTTAAGTCTTGAATGATAGGAATTGAAGATGTCCAAAATCTCCTCTTCTTTATTTTTTGGTATTGCACAAATTAAATCGTCTACAAATTTCTTAATGAAAGGGAGCTTGAAGCTTAATTTTGGTATCTGTGTATCTAGCAGAGCATCCATTACTATATGCGCGATTATTGGACTCAAATTAGATCCCATTGGACATCCGAAAATTTGACTGTAAATTTGGTTATCGTATTGAAAATAGCTTGAAGCAAAAATGAAATCCAATAATTCCAGAAACATCCTGAGAGAAATTGAGCAATTTAGAGCAATATCATTCCATCTGTCAGTTATGTTAGTCTTCACCAAATCTAAAGGTATATTACTATATAGAGAAACTACATCCAAACTAATTAAGACAAACCCATCTGGCAATACCATATCTTGCATAAACTCTGCAAAATGAAAGCTATCTCTAACATAATATTCATTTTCATGTAGACATGCAGCTGTTAAGAGTCCTGCAACATATTTAGAGAGGCCTTCCGTTGGCGAGTTGTTAGAAGCAACAATTGGGCGCAAAGGTATTTCTGTTTTATGTACTTTTGGGAGTCCATAAAATCTAGGAGCCACAGCTTTATATGTTGTCAGTGTTTTTGCTGTAGCTTCATCAAGCTCATGACATCCTTTCAGCTTTTTCACCCAAGAATTGCTTTTATTTTGTATTGTTATAGTAGGATCCTTTTTTAGTTTCTTATAGTTTACATTATCGTTTACTATATCCAGAACTTTATTATGGTAATCAAGCTTGTCCATTGCCACTGTCACACAGCCTTTGTCTGCTCTCATTATTAATAGATTTGGGTTATTTTTTAGAAATAATTTTGTGTCCTTAATCAACTTCTCTAGAGGTGGTATGCAATTTTTGTTCGTATGTAAGAAATTAGTTATTATGTTAGTTCCCATTGATCTGTATAAATTTTGTGTAGGTACATCAAAATCTTTGATTATAAGTTCAAAGTCTGCCAAAAGCTTTTCAATCTTAATATCATTGTATCCTACTGGTAAACTAAATGTGGGTCCCAATGCCAAGAAATTTTGTATGTCAGATGGAATGACAATATCACTTATATTTTTAAACCAAGCCCCATTGGACTTCCAATTAACGTTGTTACTAGTAGACAGCAATTTGTTGAATTTTATAATGTTGCCTGTTTTAATGTCTTTGAAAAGTTTGCCATAGGTAATAGATGATCTATGCAGATATTCGTTGACAATGTCAGGTGGTATGACATTAAATAGGGAGTCAGTCACTTGCGAGAGTTCACGTTCAAGTTTGCTAATAGTTTTGATAGTTATGCTGATCTCAATATTGATAATCTTGTTTCGTACACTTTTATTGAAGTTTTCGACATGTTGACAGATTGGTCCTATATCAGTCTCTATTAGATTTAATAAGCTCTTGATATTACGTACTATGTGATTAGGCGATACATGATTGCGGCGGCATTGTAGAAGGAAAATTCGTCTGTTTCTAAATTTTGCCAGCTTCTTGTTGATGGATGCCAATCTTTTCATACTAGTTACTACTTCCTTACCATATATAGTTTTTATGTCTTGGTAAAATCCCATACCGTTTTTAATTTCAAAATTTAATGACTGTTAGTTATTAAACGAGGAAACTTATAGTGGGAATTCAGTCAAAGATTTTTGGTTTTTAAGTTTTTATTCCTTAACCAATATTTCGGACAATATTTTGTCCTTCTTCAGGGTTCTAAAAAGTTAACAATACATTAAAATTATAAATAACTATTTATATCTAATACAAACCGGAAAAGTTAATATATAAATATAAAATACATGAAACGTGTCAAAAGTTTAGAAAAGTTTATAAACAATTAAAGCCTACCTCAAAAAATTTATAAATAGGACAATTGACAATAAAAGCTAACCTCAATAACCCCAAAACTAGTTAAAATATTCAGAGATCAAAATTTATTTTTTGGTCGCAGAATTATGAAGAAATTAGGAGGAACATTGTTTTCTAAAGTCAAGGATCGATTACCGCTTGAGTTACGTTCGGACATTATTTATAAAATTCCTTGTAGAGAGTGCCATAAAGAATATATTGGACAGACGTCACAACACTTGAAAAGTAGAATTTCTCAACATAAAAGTGATTCTAAACTAAGACCTAACGCTTGTGCTTTGGCAACACATGTTAACTCTTTCGGACACCATATGGATTATCAAAATGTACAAGTGCTAGACTCTGATAGTAATTTTTTCAAAAGATCGTTTATTGAGATGTGTCATATTAATGATTGCCGTAGCGCGATGAATGCCAGAACTGATATCAATAATCTAAGCACAATTTATAGTTACATTTTGAAATTTAAAGACATCCATCCGACAACTTTAAATCAGTTCTGACATTTTTGGCATAGTTTATGACATTTTTCATTTATTGAGGTTAGCTTTTATTGTCAATTGTCCTATTTATAAATTTTTTGAGGTAGGCTTTAATTGTTTATAAACTTTTCTAAACTTTTGACACGTTTCATGTATTTTATATTTATATATTAACTTTTCCGGTTTGTATTAGATATAAATAGTTATTTATAATTTTAATGTATTGTTAACTTTTTAGAACCCTGAAGAAGGACAAAATATTGTCCGAAATATTGGTTAAGGAATAAAAACTTAAAAACCAAAAATCTTTGACTGAATTCCCACTATTAGTCCTCATCAGTACGGTACGGTTTCTCTTACTCCTTGGCTATACCGTACTGATGAGGACTAATAGTCCGAAACACGTGTCTACGGTTGCTTCTTCGAATGACGGAATTGCCCGATAAATAACCTTTTTCCTTATATATATATATATATATATATATATATATATATATATATATATATATATATATATATATATATATATTGTTAACAGTAAACAGCTATTTTATGAACTATTTTTTTATTCGTACTTGTATGTTGTCAGACTATATACAATCTTGTTTATTATTTTCTGTCAACAACCCTAGAGTCATGGATATTGTTCCCCATTGCTAGGGTCCGTCGCTATAGCGGCCGCCATTATACTGGATGGTGCCGTTAAAGTTCACCTATTCTAACATTCGGCTTTCCTGACGAAGAAGCGTCCTCGCTGACACTACTCGACCGTCCAAACTTCCTAGGGCTGTTCACCTGTTCCGGCTGGATCTAGTGGTACTTCATGCCACTGGACCGACGATAGGCGCGATATGCAGAGACTTTGATTGAGCAGACTGCTAGACAACTCGTTGGCACACAGGACCACTGTTGGGAACGTCACGGATGGATGACTAGTAGCTGAAAAATCGACAACACTATACGAGAGTTATATTGAGAAACAATGGAACTTCCCTTTGTTGGCGAGTGTGGATCGTCCATTTGGTACACTTGACCTATCGTTCGACATGCTAAGTCGCTGGCAGTACACTGGCAGTACACAAGACTGTCCTTTGGTACACAAGACCAGAAATCGAATTGGTGTGTCATACGATATAGTGAATCGCTGACAGAGCAATACACGAGACAGCTCTCTTGGTACACTAGACCACAATTCGATTTGATGGGCAAACGATGTAGTGAATCGATGCCCCAGCAGTGCACTAGACTGCTCGTTTAGTACACTAGACCACATATCGATTTGTTGTGCCACACGATGTACTGAATCGTTAGCACCGCAGTACACTAGACTGCGCGTTTGGTACACTAGACCAGAATTCGATTTGATTGGCCAAACGATGAAGTCAATCGATGGCCCAGCAGTACAATATACTGCTCGTTTGGTACACTAGACCACGAGTCGATATGGATAACGTGTTACTGTCAATAACTCTGAACTCATCAACTAGTCATACGTTACGAATGTAACAACAACAACAAGAGCGTTTCTCTTTACAAACGATAAAGTTACCAACAATTCGTCATCACGTTAAATTAAATTTCTTAACAAACGCACGTCTATAGTTTTTGTGGACAAAACAATTTTAAGCGGTCACTGACCACCACACCTTTAAATTGACGACGATAACGATGTTACTCGATAGCAGTCGTTCCCTAGTGCTGCTGTAACCAGTACAGGTCCGATTTACTTCGGCACTAATTTGCCACTGGTGAGCCCTCTGCCGAGAGAAGCGTTCTTTCTTTATCATCATAACGAATTTTTGCTATATTTCGTAAGCTTTGAATGTCTTTCCGGGTAGTAGAAATCTACCAAGTTGTCGTGTATGCCTCTCTCAGTATTCACTAGGGCCTTCAACTTTCCAAAAACGCCTTGTTGAGATGGAAATGCGTCGAGTAATCTTCGTTTCCAGGCCAGGTTCTCCACGAACATCTTAACTCCTCCTGGTTATCATACCACAACTTCGCATTTCCCTTCAACTTGTTAGTCATGCAAAAGATCCTTGCAGTCTCGTCCCAGTCAAATACACCCCCGGTAGCAACCACTGCTCCACGCTTAGGTATTCAATGCGTCCTTTAAACACTGGCACACTATCAATCCTACCTTGGTAGCAATTGGACTTGGACTCCAGTTTTCTCTGTAAGTTCTTCACCTTCCGTTGCAGTTGTCGGGTTTTTCGACTTCCATAGGAACTCGAACTGCTGTCGCTGCGGCTAGACTCAGAACTTGTACTCGGGCGTCGTCTTTTTTTTGTAGTTTTCGATATTTTCGTCATTACAGGTATGGTCCCCTCTAGGCACGTAAAGTTCTCTACACACTTCTGATTTGTTAACAGTAAACAGCTATTTTATGAACTATTTTTTTATTCGTACTTGTATGTTGTCAGACTATATACAATCTTGTTTATTATTTTCTGTCAACAACCCTAGAGTCATGGATATTGTTCCCCATTGCTAGGGTCCGTCGCTATAGCGGCCGCCATTATACTGGATGGTGCCGTTAAAGTTCACCTATTCTAACATTATATAAAACAAAGCACATTTAAAACTACACTTTAAAATATAACAGCGGAGACGACGTAACGTGTGTGCGGTTAGGTTAGTGGCATGTTGGACACGATGGAATGTCAGAACGTTTTTCGAAAACATGCGCAATGAACAAACAAGACAGGAAACATCAACACTTCAAAAAATCAAACTGTTATCAATATATTGACTATTATTAATATTATTTTTGTTTTTGTCCATACTGATTATGTAGGAGTATATGTTGCTCAATCCTTCCACGTCAGTTTTGAAATTAATACTGTTATCCGTCAAGTTCATATGGTACATCTCTAAAAACAATCGATTATTGTGGTTTCTTTCCGTATCTAAAATTGCAATATTTTCAAAATCAAACGCGTGATCATTGTTTAGACTGTGTGAGGCGAGAGCACATCTAGTTTTGCCAGTACGGCAATCACTTTTGTGTAATGAGATTCGGTTTTTTAACCATTGTTTGGTCACTCCTATGTACTCCCCATCACAGTCTTTACAGTTGACTTTATAAATTACATTTGAGGTGTAGCATAACGGGTTTTGATCTTTAATTCTAGAGAAGAACCTACCAACCTTGTTCGGATAGTGCTGAACTATACTAATGTTATCGGGTAATGAGGGTGTCAATATAGCTTTAAGGGTGTGGGTCAGCCCAGGTATCATGGCAATTTTCTTGTAGTGAACCTTAGGTTTAGGGACGTCAAAAAGGCTTACAACCGGCCTGCAACTGTACGTGGAAAACAGGATTTTATTTAATAATTTACTGGGAAAACCATTATTCATAAAAACACCCTTTAGTTTGGTGAGAGCAGTTCTTTGAAAGGTGCTGTCACATATCCCGAGGATTCTACTTTTCATGGCGTACACGGTGTTTACCGTATGACTAAAAGTATGACCCGAAAAGTAATTAATGTATCTACCTGAATTAGTAGGTTTGGTATACCAATCCACATTACATTTACCATCAATACCACGACTAACCTCACAGTCCAAAAAGGGCAAGATGCTATTTTTTTTCAACCTCCACAGTAAATTGTATATGCGGGGTAAAGCTGTTAAAAGTGTCCAACACGTATTCTACCTCCCCCCGAGGAACACATGTGACTATAGCATCCACAAATTTATAAATGAATGGCAAACTAAACTTTAACAATGGAATGACCTCATCCAACACATGATCCATCACAATGGTTGCCAATATTGGGCTGATGGGAGAACCCATCGGTGTACCGAACTTTTGTAAGTAAATGCAATCTTGAAATGTGAAGTATGTATTAGAGAAGAGAAACTTGAGGGTACCAAGTAAAGATCGAAGCGTAAATTGGCAATTCGGATCAATTAAATCCCACTTGTCTTCTATAACAGCATAAACAAGCTCAGCTGGAATATTGGTAAAAAGGCTGACAACATCCAGTGAAACCAAAATAAAATTTTCAGGAATTACTGCTTCCTTAATTTTCTCCACAAAATGAAAACTGTCTTGGGCTGTGATGTTAGTCGTGGTATTGATGGTAAATGTAATGTGGATTGGTATACCAAACCTACTTATTCAGGTAGATACATTAATTACTTTTCGGGTCATACTTTTAGTCATAAGGTAAACACCGTGTACGCCATGAAAAGTAGAATCCTCGGGATATGTGACAGCACTTTTCAAAGAACTGCTCTCACCAAACTAAAGGGTGTTTTTATGAATAATGGTTTTCCCAGTAAATTATTAAATAAAATCCTGTTTTCCACGTACAGTTGCAGGCCGGTTGTAAGCCTTTTTGACGTCCCTAAACCTAAGGTTCACTACAAGAAAATTGCCATGATACCTGGGCTGACCCACACCCTTAAAGCTATATTGACACCCTCATTACCCGATAACATTAGTATAGTTCAGCACTATCCGAACAAGGTTGGTAGGTTCTTCTCTAGAATTAAAGATCAAATGTAATTTGTAAAGTCAACTGTAAAGACTGTGATGGGGAGTACATAGGAGTGACCAAACAATGGTTAAAAAACCGAATCTCATTACACAAAAGTGATTGCCGTACTGGCAAAACTAGATGTGCTCTCGCCTCACACAGTCTAAACAATGATCACGCGTTTGATTTTGAAAATATTGCAATTTTAGATACGGAAAGAAACCACAATAATCGATTGTTTTTAGAGATGTACCATATCAACTTGACGGATAACAGTATTAATTTCAAAACTGACGTGGAAGGATTGAGCAACATATACTCCTACATAATCAGTATGGACAAAAGCAAAAATAATATTAATAATAGTCAATATATTGATAACAGTTTGATTTTTTGAAGTGTTGATGTTTCCTGTCTTGTTTGTTCATTGCGCATGTTTTCGAAAAACGTTCTGACATTCCATCGTGTCCAACATGCCACTAACCTAACCGCACACACGTTACGTCGTCTCCGCTGTTATATTTTAAAGTGTAGTTTTAAATGTGCTTTGTTTTGTGGTTCTAAATGTATTCCAAAAAATGCTGAAGTCGCCTTCTTTTTTGCCACTCTACTGTAATACAATATTGTAAGTGAATTTTTATTTGTTCCTTTTTATTGTTCGTGCACTGATGGTTTCTTGTATATGTTTATTGTAGTTTGCCTGATGAAGAATGAAAATACATTCGAAATATCGCTAAAATAAAAGTAATTACGTCATTTTTTTTCGATCGAAACCCAACCAAACCAATCAATTTATTTTAATTAATTCTTCGATCAACATTGATTCCATATATATATATAAGGAACTGATATCCAAGGACACAGGTTAGAAATTTATTGTACTCTACTACAATGGATGTAAGGAATGGAGCAACCGAGGTTGATAATAATAACGGAATTCAGGAGAGGATACTGGATGGAAGGTACGGTATATTAATGGATATACCCGATCTATCTAATCGTATTATTAATATTTTCAGACAGGAGAATATAATGATTGCGAAAAAACAACTAAAGACTGTGGGCACCCTGTACACACGGCTTAAAGACAAGATCCCACCATTATTAAGGTCAAATGTGGTTTATAGGCTGGAATGTGAGGACTGTGGACAGTATTACGTGGGCCAAACTTCACAACTAATGAAGAAACGAATTGCGGGACACAAAAGTGATTCAATAAGGAATGCCCAAAGATGTCTGCTGGCAACACACGTTCAGAAACACAAGCATAGGATCAAATATGAAGAGGTCAAAGTTCTGGACAGCGAGAACAACTATACAAAGCGATTATTCTTAGAAATGTATCACATAAATGGGACGGAGAATGTAATGAATAAAAAAACTGACACAAAGGACCTTAGTTCAATTTATGTTTATGTTCTAGAATTAGACCGAGAGAGGAGGCAGATGGTTTGCGAGATTAGTTGTGATGATTTTGAATTTCAAATTTAAGCGCACACGGCGTGATTGAGGTGGGGAGGGAGCGAGCGAATCAAAATGGCTGATTGATGGTGTTTATATTGTGGCTTATTTGTATGAACTTCTCGGCGGCTGTGTTAATCTGCAAACATCACAATACAAATTAGTTTAATTAATGTATAGTAGCGCAATTATAGGAGGTACTGTGTATCTGAATGTGTAGAAGGAGAAATTTAATGGTATGGTGTAGCAGAAGCTTTATAACCTCAAATTTACATGTGAGTGTTTTGTCAGTTTTATTGAATTGTTTATCCATGTTTTTGTACTGTTATATTGATGGTGTTTATAATTATTTTAGAGTCCTGATGAAGGTGGTAAAAATAAAGACACCGAAAGCTAGACAAATGTGAGAAGAGTAGTTTTATTAGAGTAAATCCAGTCGACATCCCCTTAACGTCTAGAATATATATTTGTATTTGTATTGTTTTAAAGTTCTATGTACGGATGTTTTAGAAATATTGAAATACGTAGCTATTTCTTGTAGGGATGATATCGGCTTTTCCTCCGCATAGTACAAAATATTTAAAGTTAGGTCTTCAGTTAGAACATGATTGGTTTTAATTCTCTTTTTGTGAGAATCTACTATGCAGCCTTCAGTTATAAATTTCGTAACAATGTTTTGTATCGTTCGAATACAAGGAATAGGGCGTTCTGGATATTTTACCGCAAATAAATCCCTCACAGCTCTCAAGCTATTGCCCCTTTGATACAACACACACATTTCCACTTTTTCGTCCTTGCTGTACATGGTTGGTTTTGAAAATTGTACACTGATAATATGCAGAGTAATAAACACCCACAGTAATAAGCACGTAACTGAGCCAGAGCGTGTTTTGCCAGTATGGTAGGGTTCGGGAGTTTACATGTAGCGCATAGTTGGTTATATATATATGTAAAAGGAGTAACTGTCGTCTCCCAGTCGAATTCCCATTAGTCAGCAACTTATATATATATATATATATATATATATATATATATATATATATATATATATATATATATATATATATATATATATATATATATATATATATATATATATATATATATATATATATATTATATATATATATATATATATATATATATATATATATATATATATATATATATATATATATATACAGGGTGTTTCAGAAATAACGGCTAACCTTGAAGGAGCATATGCCCAAGGACGTAATAAGCATGTTTTGTCAAATAACGTATGGTCTAACTTTACGCATTATTGAGAAAATTAATGAAGAAAGACGGAGTCCGTCCCTGACCAGCGGAAGACAATCGACCACAATCCACCACAGTTGTGTTGCAACTGGTGACAAATCAACGCCGCGGGGAACATTCGGTCTCCCCCCACTGCGGGCTTTCTCGCTGAACGTGACAATGACCTACATTCGCCAGGTTGATATGAACGTATACAAGCGTGGTCATGGTCTGTCAGCTGTTTGTTGGATTATCAACAATAAAAATCATTTGGATTTTGGAATCTTAATGTTGGTGTATTTGTGTAGTACCAGAGATGGATGAATTGCAATTCTATGGCTAGAATGCGACATAACTTTGTTCGGCAGAGACGCCTAGTTGCTGTGTTGAGTCGCTTTGTTTTGTTCGGCGATAACGCTTAATAATCACAACGTTTGTAAGGGTACGGACACACTATTTGCGACGCTGATAGCAGTACTGATAGCGGCGCTGGTAGCGGAGCGTTTGAATACACAGATGCTTACGGCTATGAACATACAGTCAGCGGCGCGTCGAGCTGTGCTGCTAGCGGTGCTGCTGCCGTAAGCACCTGTGTATTCAAACGCTCCGCTATCAGCACTGCTATACGCGTCGCAAATAGTGTGTCTGTACCCTAAATCCGCATCACATTTCTGGATTAGGTAGGTACTAATCTCTCTATTTTTTAATTGTTTGTACGGTCTTTTGCAACCGTAGTCAAGTCATGCGCGTTCGGCTATTTACCAGGGCCGGCCTTAGACGAATTCTTCAATACAATTTTGTTAGTACATAAAACTTTGAAATAGACTATAAGTTATTTGACCAAAATTGGTTCTCTGTCCTTGGTGAATATGCTCCTTCAAGGTTAGCCGTTATTTATGAAACACATATATCTATATATATATATATATATATATATATATATATAGATATATGTGTTTCATAAATAACATATATATATATATATATATATATATATATATAGGAAACTGGTTTAATATATAGTATATATATATATATATAATAATAATAATAATACATTTATTGCTGCTAAATACATTTCAGAAATGTTTACACAAGTCAAGCAGTAGATTAGGAACTACACATACATTGCAAAATCAGAACAACTCCCGGATAAATACTCATCGAAACTATAGAAGCAACTTGCAGTTAAGAACTTCCTTGTAATAACTTTAAATTTCTCCAAACTCATAGACCTTACATAATCCGGTAAAATATTATAAAATTTAACCGCCCAATAACCTGTGGCGTTACGAGTTCTTGAAAGTCGCAAAAACGGCTGACGATACACTTCAACATTACGTGTCCCATAATCGTGAATCGATCCCGACCTCGCAAACATTTCCGAGTTCCTCCTCACAAACAACAAACAACAATGTATATACATACACGGTACCGTCATAATACCGAGCTCCTTAAATTTGTGTCTGCAGTCGGTTCTGTAACTCAAGGAAGTCAAGACCCTGATGCACCTGCGCTGCAAACTGAATACCCTCCCGACATGGCTGGAATGACCCCAATTTAAAATGGCATGACAGAATCGAATTAAACATTGCAAAGTATGCTACTCGGACACAATTAGTCGATACAAAAGATTTTAATGTTCTCAAGAACTCTCACCCTTGATAGCCTTTTAACCAACTCGTCCACGTGAGTATCCCAGCTCAACTTGGAGTCCAAGGTGGTACCCAAAAACTTTACGCTCTCGTACTCATCCGCAACATGACGCAAGGTAAATAACAACGAGGTACACTTGGATTCATTAACACTGAGCTTGTTAGCCAAAAACCATTCCTTGAATACTTTATCACTTCTATCCATCTCCCTCAATAGGTCTTCGTATACAGGTCCACTTCTGACAATGGTTGTGTCATCCGCGAACAGAATACAACGCGACGTCAAATCAGCGTTCTCGATATCATTTATATAGAGCAAAAACAAAATAGGCCCCAAGACTGATCCCTGGGGTACACCCTGCGTAATCAATAAATTTTGAGAAATTTTGCCTCTGAACTTAACGTGCTGCAGTCTGTTCGCGAGGTAGGATTGTAATAAATTTGTAGCTTGTTCACTGAACCCGTAATATACAAGTTTTTGCAGCAAGATGCTGTGGCTCAGACAATCAAAGGCCTTTGTTAGATCATAAAAGCTGGCAAGTGAATGGTGTCGTTGTTCAAAGCTGCCAGATATGATGTTCGTTAGCTCTGCGATAGCTTGAGATGTTGATTTGCCATTTCTAAAGCCATACTGCGCTTTACAGAAAATGTTATTAATTTCACAATGGGTTGTAAGCTGGTGCTTCAGTACCTTTTCAAATATTTTAGAGAATACAGGTGTCAATGAAATTGGCCTGTAATTGTTACACTCGGAGGTGACACCTTTCTTATGGATAGGTATTACTGTAGAGATTTTCAGAGCTGCTGGGAAGTAATTGATGTTGATACACTGGTTGATCAGCTTTGTAAGTGGATAGACTATTATATTGTTTATGGTTTTCACAATTTTTACGTCAATTCCATGACAGTCCTTACTCGAAGAATTTTTTAATTTTTTAATAGTGTCTCTGACCTCAATAAAACTTGTACTTACAAAACTGAACGAACCGACATCCACAGAGCTAACGAACGAGACAGGATCAATATTTGATTCCCCCACGCTCCCCAGAATGGTCTGTGGAATATTGACAAAGAAATCATTCAATATACTTGCGGTCGGTGCATCCTCAGGAAGTGACTTCTTTTCAGGAAGTGAGTGGTTTATGATCTTCCAATAGGCCGTTTGTTTGTTTGTGTGCCTTCTAACATATCCATCAAATGCCCTCTTTTTCGATTCGGATAATTTCTGCCTATAGATTTTTTTAAAATTTTTTAGTTCGGTCATATCGATTACATTCACAGAAACTCTGTTCAGGTAGTTCATAAAACAAATTTTTTCACGAAGAGCATACAATTCGTCAGAGTACCAGTTGACTAATGGTTTATTTTTGTATATTATATTTGTTTTTGTTGGAAAACACAGAGACATTGCGTTAGTAATTACACTGATAAACTTATGCATTTTAATATCTAGATCTTGGTTCAAATCGTCAACAAATGACCAATCTGTATTCTCTAATGTATTGTACAACAAGAACAGTCCATACTCAGTAATAGGTGTGTATGTTACTCTTTTACCGGATGTAATGGTTTGTGGGCGTCCCACTTCCGCGTATATTCCCGAATGATCCGATGTCAATGAGTCAACAATTATTTTGTTTTTGAGATCGGCAGATTTACTGATGAAAATATTATCCAGGCAATTTTCCTTCCTAGTGTTTTCGGTGTTTATCGGAATCATACCGTATGAAGCAAGCATACTACAAAGAGATTTGACGTTAACATCGTTAGTATTAAAGTGAACATTAAAATCACCACACAAGATCATTTGATTCTTTGAGCCATATCTACCAATAACAACGGCCAGACTATCCAAGAAAGTCTGAAAATCTCCCGAAGGCGACCTATATACCGAAAAAATCACAGAATTTCCCAACCTGACACCCGCTATCTCCATATCCGACTCAATAGCAGAGCTTTTAAGATTCAATGCCGCCGAGCCTAGATCAGATTTAGCATAAATACATACACCACCATGCCGTTTTTGCGACCTGCAATAGAAATCCACAAGAGTATATTGCGGTAATTTAATACTAACTAGTTCCTGCGAGTTTAGCCAATGTTCATTTATACAAAGAAAATCAATGTCATTTTCAAAAGTGAGTAGCTCAAGTTCTGAGATCTTGTTAGAAATACATTGTATATTTATGTGCAACAGCTTCAGGTTCTTGGTTCTTTCGGGGGAACTCTCCAGAAAAAACGGTTGACGCATACTCCCTTCGGCCACAGTTCGTGGTTTCTTACCGTGCTGAGTTGGTCCATGGGAACAGCAACCCTAAAGGAAGAGTATTTTTCGGGCTGCTTTGAGTTAAGTTTCTCACATTCGGCATTAACAATGTCCAAGCTTTTCAGATGGTGTAGAATTGCCTCGACGGTAGTATCTTTACTCAGACGTGTCACATGCAAGTGTCCTTTTTTTGGAACTCCTTTGAGGCTTAGATTTACCGCAGTTCCCTGAATAATCTTATTCGTTCGTTTCTTCCGATATGATACGGTCTGGAACGGCTCCTGGTTCTGGTCACCCGAAACAGCGCTGATGTTTTGCATTGGTGGAGTAATGCTTGGCTTCTGATTATTGGTAAGAACTTGAGTGTAGGTTGACTTAACAGTCTCAGTGGGTTGTTCCTTGGGTTTATCCTGGGATTTTGATTTCGGCTGGCAATCTCCAGACGACGATTCTACACTAATGGATCGCTCAGTTTGTTTAGTTACTGAAACTTTCCTTGTATTACCATTTTTATGATTATTCCTTGTAACAGTATTTTTGGAAGGCAAACCATGCGCTCCATCTGTTGTTGAGTGACCACAGCGCCCCACGGCCATCAAGTTATCAACCTCTAGTTTTAAGTTAGAGTTCTCTTTTGAAAGGTTTCGAATTTCGTTCTTCAGCAATTCGATTGTTTTGATAACCTCAGATGTCAAGTACGCTATGGATTCAACGGCATGCTGTGCAATTAGTGCTTTTAAATCACCAACCTGAGAACTAGCTACCAAGGTAGAAGCTGTTTTGTTTTCTTCTGATGGCATCGTGTCAGTTTCTTCGCGTTGACAATCCGCACATAACCAAAGATTCAGGCCTCCAGCGTCTCTAAGTTGCACAAAACTTTCCTCAGTTAATGAGGCACAAATGACATGGAATTGGCTCTTGCAGGTGGGTTTAGAACAAGTCAAATGATCATCTCGACCAGTAATTGATCGTAGGCACTCCTTACACTTCACCGCCATGACGGTTTGACACTACCTATTATATATTATATATATGTATATATATATTTGGGTTTAGCATTTATTTTGATGATACAAACGTTTGTTGTTTTCTTCTGCAGTTGATATATAGTAGAGCAATTTGTCCTTTTAAATGTGCAATTATGGTAAGTTTTAAATTTAACACATACCATTATAAGAGCGAGATTAATTTTATATATGTGACCCGCTCCGACGAAAGGGACCTTATGACGAAATTGTATGTTTCGCGCAAAACGCGCTCGAAGTTAGGCAGTAACAAAATGCGATTTTTAACAAGATTTAATGCGGTATTTTCTTCTCACGACGTAGAGTGAGGTATAGCTGAACCGTACAAGGTTCAGGTTAGCAAAAAACAAGTTAGAGACGGAAATAACGTGATTTTATTTTCAAAAAGCGTTGATGTTCTTGCGTGTGCACTGCATTCGCATTGAAGATATTGTGTTTAGTGATATTCCTCGACTGCAAGGTAATTCTGAAGATAAAGAAATGTCATTCACTTTCTAAATTACTTCCCTTTACTCATAATTTTTGTTTATTTCCGAATGTTATCGCGTTTAGATATTATGGAAGAAGAACTAATTTCTGTCGATCGTATGTTGTATGTTCATGATGAAGACGAAGAGGATATTTCGGAATATGAATATTCGGGAACGGATGATGAAGAAAATTCCATTTTCCAACCTACCGCTGGGCCGAGTGAACCTTCAGTAGTGCATCAGTCATTTACGTTTTACAGCGACAGCAACATCGTAAAATCTAATGAGGATATGAATGAAGAAAGTATTATAACTTCTATGTATAGCGCGTCATGTTGCTCCGAGATATGCATTAAAAAAATACCTCAAAATGTTGCTGTTTTAACACGCCAATCTTTTCTTGAATTGACAAAAAGCGAACAAGAACTGATTATTGAAGGGCATTTAGAATTGACAATGCAAGATTCGCGACTTTCTGATACGAATCAGTCCAAAGTAATTAAGGAACAAGGTGTGAAAAGGGCAGCAAACCGAGCCGCAACTCCTAGTCATCGTAACGTTATTAAATATTATTTCCGACAAATTCCAATTTGCCGCAAAATGTACTTTTTTTTACACGATCTTCACGAAAAACGTTACAAAAATATAATTCGGCGTTTTAGTGCCTCTGGATTAGCAAAGCCTGTCCATGGTTTAACGGGAAAGACACCAAGCCGAAAAAGCCATGTATACTCTGCGGAGGACATAGAACTGGTAAAGACTTTTATTCATAACTATGCTGAAAGAGTAGCTATCCCATTACCTGGAAGACTACCACAATTTAAAGATTATCGCGTAATGAAGTTACCATCTTCAGATACAAAGATAAGAGTCTACCAACACTACGTAGATGCCTGTAAATCTCAAAGCAAGATGCCAATGGGCAACGTAATGTTTAAAAAAACATGGATGAAGTACTGTCCATACATTTCGGCTATGAAGCCATCCACAGATTTATGTGATGTATGTCAAAAGAATAGTGCAGCAATACGACAGGTGCAAAATATGAGAGATGAAGTGAGGAACGAAAAATTTCGAAGTGCTTTGGAACATTTAGAAAAGGCTAAAATTCAAAGAACGCATTATCAAACAGAAGTTGAGAGATCAAAATTATTGAACAACAAAAAGTTGATTGTTCTATCATTTGACTATGCTCAAAATGTACACTATCCTTCATCACCCCAACAAGTTGGCAGTATCTACTTTAAAGCTGCGCGAAAAATACAATTATTTGGCATTAACAACGAAAAGGAAAATAAACAAAGCACCTATATTATCGATGAAGCCAATCATGTGGGCAAAGGCGCGAACACAGTCATTAGCATGATACATCATTTTCTCGAAACAAACCAAGATGCTGAAGAAATAGTTCTATTTGCGGACAATACGGTGAGTCAAAATAAAAATAATGCCGTTCTTCAATATTTAGTTTGGCGCATCAACACAAAACGACACAAAAAAATTTCATTAAATTTTCTGTTAGTTGGACACACAAAATTTGCGCCAGATAGGATTTTTGGACTAATAAAATCAAAATATGCCTATAGCACCATCGACACCTTTAATGACTTCATAGAATGTGTCGCTAATGCATCCACAAAAGGACATTCAGTTGCAGTACCAACGTACGACGAAAAAACTCATCAAAATAACGTTACATGGTATAAATGGGATGAGTACTTGAAACAGTATTATAAAAGATTACCAGGCCTTACAAAATTCCATCATTTCATCGTAACAGATGCTGGAGTAGAGTGCAAAGAATTTGCAAATTCGACGTCACAGTCTTGCAATTTGTATTCTCAACAACCGCAAGGAATGCCAGATGTAATAGAACCGACCGGCCTAAGTCTTCAGCGAAAATGGTACCTGTATAATGAAATTCGACCTCTTTGCACTGATCCCAACAAAATGGATACATTTATAGAAAAACCACAAAAACAAAATATATTATCTTAATGAAAACAGCATCTAACAGAAAGAATTTTTTTAATTTTATTATTTTTTTATTAATTTGTATTTAGAAGAACGAGAAAAGTAATAAAATAATGACATAAAATCCTGCATTATTATTGATCCCAACAAAATGGATACATTTATAGAAAAACCACAACAACAAAATATATTATCTTAATGAAAACAGCATCTAACAGAAAGAATTTTTTTAATTTTATTATTTTTTTATTAATTTGTATTTAGAAGAACGAGAAAAGTAATAAAATAATGACATAAAATCCTGCATTATTATTACTGGAAATAAATGACGTGCTCCCGTATTTTATTTTTTTTTTAATTTTTTTTTTCGAATTCAGACTTCAGACCGCATTTGATGATAAGAGGAAGGTTTGGAGGACCCAAAACAGTCAAAATCACAAAATCGACAATTTTCGTCATAAGGTCCCTTTCTTCGGAGCGGGTCACATATGTTTAGTGTTTTAGTAAAATGAGGTGGTTAGTGGTAACTTTTCCCATGGAAACTACCGTGGAAGTAGTACCTGACAGTTGGTACGTACAAGGAATTAACGAGGATGTGTGCTATTTTCCACCATCTTCCCTACCTAGGGAAAAAGTATTGCATTATATTAAAAATCGAAGTTCTCCAGGGTGTGAATGGAAAACCTACACAGCTGCCACATTAATTTACAATACCAGAGGCAACAACGAAATGCTAAAGACTCCACAAACTACTTTAGCCCACGTACACCGCGGAGTGGTAACACAAATGATTCGGATATATAATCATATGCCGTGCGAAATAAAAAATATGCAGTTACGTCCAATGAAAAAATGTCTTAAATTATTTCTATCCCAGAGGGCATGTTATTCAGTGGAGGAATTCTTTCTTTAAATGTTTTTGTATTTTTTTGTACTATAAAGTCCTGGGTATGTTGTTTTATATGTTATAGGGAACTGGAGACAAAGCGAAATTTATCTGGGCATCACTGTTTTATTTTATATCTATGTTAGACACTATACACGTTATATACATATATATGTACTACGTACCTCTGATGACGCATTCTATGTACAACACGTTACATTTTAGAATAAAGTTTGTTTATTATTATTATTATTATTATTATTATTATTAGGGCGATATGGTGAGTAAATATGGGTATAATGAAAAACTTTTGTATTATTTGTTTTGATAATCATCATTAAATGTTCAATAATCAGGACGTTATGGTAGTAATTATTACAGAATACTGAATATATATAAAAAAAACGCCACATCATATGTAAATGGGCAATGTATGGACGTAGTCGGTAGTCTGTAAATATATATATATATATATATATATATAAAACGAGGAAACTATAAATATATATATATATATATATATATATATATATATATATATATATATATATATATATATATATATATATATATTTATATATATATATATTTATTTATTCCAACAATCTTCCAAAAATACTTATTACATTGCAGACGATTTCAAATTAGCACAAAAAAAGGCCCAACGAGCAGAATACACTGATAATCTGACAAGCTCGCAGGATGACGACATTGGGCGTGGATTCCGGAAGAAACATCGGAATCCATTGTACTCCTCTGATGACATTGAAGAGGACGACAGACATATCAGTGTGACATATCCTCCTCCACCGGCACCCGTTGCTAAAAGAAGTACAACCATAAACATAGATGAAAATATGCCCGCCATGAATGCTTCTAACGTTGTTGTGTAATGTACTTAGTCTAAGTACAGTGCCAGGTTCTTCCAATAAAACACTCCTAGTGATTTTATATGTTTATTTGACTAGGAACAGCTTAAGACTAACAGTAAAATAATATATGTACAGAAATGCGTATCTATTGTACGTACAAGGTGTCACAATTCAGCTGACAGGCTGGATTGCCTGCCCCGCAGTTATTATGAGCCTTGTACGAAACATCCTGCTAAATGTGTCTTATAAGCTAATTCCGCAATCGAGGTGCTATGGACATTCAACGCGTATTCTCTGACTTAAATATGATTATTTATAAATTAGCTAGTTCAATATATATAGTCCATTACAGTTGATTCTGTCACTTTTGAAACCCGTGATGTAGAAATATGTAGTTCGGTGGCAGGTCCTAGTACTAGTATAGATAAATATCAAAGTCTGTTGGTTAAGTTTTTAAAACGTTTATTTTAATTATAACACCAAATATAAAATACAAGTTTAACGCGTAATACCGGATGAACGATTTGAGTGCAATGCCGTGTGACGCGGAGTCAGCGTATCTAATTACACGATTCTTACTAGACTAAGGATGGACACAATAACTAGAGTACTTATACATAATTAATACAGAGTCAGCATTATTATACTATGTTGTGCAATCAATGGTCATCGGGACATGGTAACTCCTCCCTTCTTGGAGAGAGCCAAGGGTTGGGATTGATAGATTCCGAGCCTTGGGTCGTTGGGGTGTCGTTAGCGCGATGTTTCATCTTCGCTAAATACCAGAGTCCGGTGGCCAATATACTTAGCAATAGGAATGTTGCTGTCACTAGCGAGGTCGTTGAGCTACCTATGCTGATAATATGACTGCTTCTCAGTTCCTGGAATTTTCTGTCGAGTTCGCTGAAATTGGTTCTTGCGTCTTCGAGTGATTGTAACTGGAGACTCTTCAAGTGAAGGTCCTCAAGCTGCCATTGCGGTTGTTCTTCCGGGATACTGGATAGATTTATCGGGGCTAGATGAAATTGTCGATCTGGTAGGTAGTTGGTCGTGGTTCGAAGAATCTCTCTTCCTAGATGGACGGTACAGTCTGGGGTGACTTGGACCAGTAAATTTCCTTGCAGTTGACGAACTTCTTGCCGATCTTCGCACGCTGTTTCTGCGGTGTAGTTGGCTTGGAATAAGATCCATTCTGAGTCGGTGGGATGAATGCTTTCTGTATCCAGGCGGGACCATCTGGTGTGGCTACATACGGATGTTGACAGGTGTCTCAATAGTTGATAGGCACAGCTTGGGCGTTTGCCTGCGTCGAGACTTGTGGCTTTACATAAATATTGCTCTCGTTGGAATTCCTTGCACTTTGAGGCTGTAGTGAAAAATTTATCTTTATTTTCTGCAAGGTATGGTTGTGGGATATTGAGGATAAGATAACTTGAATTTTGTGGAATTGGTAATGGGATTAAGTGGTAATACTGATAAGATGTAGTTTCGACTAATGGCACTTCTAATAAGAACGTAAGCACGTGACCTTTCATGTATGCTTTCACTGTTATGGTTTTTTCTATTTGATACAAATTTTCTTCTGTAGGGCTTAAAGGAATTTGTTGTTCGGTAATCGAGTTTTGGATAAATTGTAGTTCGTCGAGAAGTTCATCTGATGGAATGATTGCTGGATGGTAAGTTTCGAGTTTGGCGAAAGTTTTTGCTGTAGAAATTCGTCCCAATACTGTTAGAGCTGACTGTATTGCGACTTGTAGTGAAGTTTCTGCTCTTATAAAGAAATTGAAATATGTTTGTTTATCACCTTGGTCCTTCAAGTGTTGTTGCACGGTGTTTATACGTTGGGCTGTCTCGAGTTGGTTTTCCTGTATGATCTTTAAGTTATCTTCGAACGCGCGAAGGCTTCCTCGTGAGACGTGAATTTGAGCTTCTACGTCTTTTATAAGTTCCTGCTGGTGAATTTCTAGGTTTTCGATAAGTTTATCATATTTAACTGCATCTTCTGCGTCGAGATTGCCAGATACTGCTTTTATTATGGAACCAACAAAGTTTAGCGCGCCCCTTGGTTGTCTTCTTGGTGGGACTAGCTGTTTACTAACGAAGTTTAGTTGTCCTAATAGGTCTTGTAGGCTCCTAAGAAGTGTTTCGAAAGAGGTTTTATCTTGATCACTTTTTATTTCTTTCACCAGGATCGCCAATTTGTTGTATTCTGAGTTCAGCTTATCAATTGTTGTTATTAAGCTTTCGAGATCGCAACGTATCGCTGTTGTCCAGTAACTCGCTTGGTTTCTGGCTGTTCCCAGATGTAGGGGGAATAGCGCTCCATCTAATGAGGTTATTCTGACGTCGGCGTTGGTCCAGTGGCATCTGGAACAATACCGTGTTTGAGTCGTCTTGTATGGTATGTTTGTATCCCTCGACGGGTTTGGACATCGACAGTATTATTATCGTTTACCTTTATAATGGTGTAGGGTCCAAAGTAAGGCTTAAGGATTTTACTACTTTTTGTTATGTTTTCGACGTACACCTTTTCTCCGATTTTCCACGTGGAAATTTTTACGTTTTCCTGTTGTTTTTCGTGTGTCTTCGATTTTCTTGCTTGGTCTTTTTCTTTTAGTCCTTGATACATAATAGCCATTCTGGATTTATGTTTGTCGATTAGATGTTGATAAGTCTTTGTATCATAGATTAAATCCATGGGGTTCCTTGTTCTGGTATGTCCGAAGAGAGCTTCAAGCGGTGTCATTCCAATGGCACTATTGATGGCGTTGTTATACGCAATTGTTGCCATACGCATTTTTCTTTCCTTCGGTATACTAGGGTCGTCTTCGAGACATCTTAAATGTTCGATTAGGGTGGAGTGGAACCTTTCCACGTTAGCCTGACTTTCAGGGTTCTTGGCGGTACCAAAGTGTAATGTAATTTTGTGTAATGCTGCTAGCTCCTTTATTAGTTTATTGTTGAATTCGGAACCTTGATCGAATCGAATTTCTTGAGGGATGCCGTAGTAATTGAAATAGTCCAGGAATGCGTCCAAGATGTCTGAAGGATTTTTGCTTTTTACTTTAATTGCATGTCCGAGGCGGGTAAAGGCATCGATAATTGTCAGATATTTTTCGCTAGAGATTGAGAAGAGGTCAACAAACAATTTCTCAAACGGGGCGTCTGGTGTTTCAGTTATTGGTAGGGGCGGTACTTCTGGACGTCGATTATATTTCGATCTATTACAGGTATCACATGATTTAATCACTTGTGTTACTGTCTTTTCCATCTTCGACCACCAATATCTTTGCTTCAGATGTTCCAGGGTTTCTTGTATACCTCGATGGTTAGTAATTCCCGTATGATATGATGCTACCAGTGATATCTTCTGCTCTTCGTCCGTGACAACTTCCGCTCGTCGTAGACATCTAATAACTCTAGGTCCTCTATTTGAGATTTTGTTTGTGTAAACATTACACATTGTTTGATAGATGTTTTCGTCACTTGTATAAATGTAGAAGGTACGATCGTTAGCCATATAATTTTTGAATAATAGAAGGATATGTTCGTGTGAATTTTCTTTCGGAATACGCACGAAGTGTATATTGCAATCGTCTCGATTTTTTATTTTGACTTCCAAGTCCTTGCCCAAACTTTGCGTTATAATAAACTGTTTCGTCTTATTATCCAGGATTGTATCTTGAATCTCTATTGATTTATTTGGTTCTTGAGTTTGAGTTGTATGAATAGTGTTGGAGTCTGAATCTTCTTCGTCTTCTTCTTCGTCTTCTGCTATGAGATGGGTATCCGTCATCTTGATTTCCTTCCGGGCTATGCCTATTCCTGTTTTAATGGCGGGTTCTTGTGTTTCATCAATTATGGAAAGTGATAGGTCGTCTGCTATCTCGAGTAGTTCCTCGTCGTCGAAGTTAGGAAGGATACTATCTAGATCATCTTGGGTGATAATATTCAAATCGGTTAGTCTGATTCTGGAAAGCGCATCAGCGTTGGTGTTCTGTTTGCCTTTTTTGTAGACGACGTCAAAGTCATACTCTTCTAGTCTGGTTCTCCATCGCATAAGTTTGCTATTTGGCTCTTTCATGGACCAGAGCCACACCAAGGGTCGGTGGTCTGTGAAAATCGTGAACTTCTTTCCATAAAGATATGGCCTAAATTGTTTGGTTGCATAGACGATAGCTAAAAGCTCCTTCTCCACTGTAGAATATTTGCATTCCGTGTCCGAGAGTGTGCGTGACGCATAACAGATCGGTTTGTCTCGTCCAACTGGTCCCTGAGATAGAACAGCTCCTAATGCAATATCGGATGCATCCGTTGTAACGATGAATTCTTTAGAGAAGTCCGGATATTGTAGTATTGGGTCGTTTGTGAGTAACTCCTTACATTGTTGGAATGCTGAAAAATAGCTGGGGTCCTGTATATTTATTTTCGCGTTTTTCTTCAAACACAAGGTGAATGGTTTGGTAATTTTTGCGAAGTCCTTAATAAACTTGCGATAATATCCCATTAGGCCTAAGAAGCTCTTGATTTCCGTTCTAGTCTTGGGGATCGGAAATTGTAAAATGGCCTCTATTTTTTCAGGATTTGGTTTTACGCCTTCATCCGTGATGACGTGTCCTAGGTATTTAATTTCTCTCTTCAAAAATTCACATTTTTCCAGTTTAATTTTGAAGTTTGCCAATTCCAAGCGTTGAAATACTTTAATTAATTTTTGTAGATGTTCCTGAAGTGAAGATGAATATATTATGATGTCATCTAAGTAGACGAGGCAGGTATCTTCGAATAATCCGCGTAGGACTTCATCCATAATTCTTTGAAAGGTGGCTGGGGCATTTTTTAATCCGAAGGGCATTCTTTTGAATTCAAAATGTCCCTGCTCGGTGCTGAAAGCGGTCTTCTCGGAGTCTTCAGGGTCCATTTCTATCTGGTGGAAGCCTGCGGCTAAATCTAGGGATGTAAAATAATTTGCCCTTCCTAGCTTGTCCAGGATGTCAGCTATATTGGGAATAGGGTACTTGTCCTCTATCATCTGCTCGTTTAAACGACGAAAATCGACTACCATTCTGTGTTTTGTTCTGCCATCATTGCGTGTGGTCACGATGTGAACAGGGGCGTTCCAGGGTGATACACTTTCTTTAACGATGTCTTGACGTAACAATTCCAGTGTCTGCTTCTTTATTTCATTCTTTGTCTCTATGCGTTGTCGATAATTTCTAACGTACACAGGATTATTGCTTTTCATATTGAACTTATGTTTTATTTTATGAGTGAATGTCAGCTTTTGTCCCTCTACGTGAAATAAGTGTTTGTAATTAATCAGTAAAGCCTGAAGGGCTTTCTGCTCTTCCAGATTTAGGTGATCTAGTTTTAGATTTGTTTGAATATTTTCTAATTGTAATTGTGACAGATTTTTTTCCTTGACGTAATTGTAAGCTACATTAATTTCTTTTTCTATTTCATTCACTGGTATTAATGTAATTGGTCTTGGTTTAATGTAAATAGGGAGTTGTGTATAATTAGTGGCTAAAATTAGTGCTTCATTATTTTTCACTTCAACAAGAGATTCGGGAACGATAATCTTGTCAGATTTGTCCCTTATTTCAGGAAAGACTGCAAAGCCATTGACTATATTGGTTACTTGATAGTCAACCACGGACTGTGAATGAGGTCTGACAGTACGGACATTATTTACTTTGTAAGGAATTTCCGTAGTGTCAGTGATAATAACCTGTCTCTTAGTATCTAGAGAAGCTCCCAATTCAGTCAATAAGTCAAACCCAAACAAACCGTCAAATGTGGCAGAAAAGTCAAAACAAACAAACAAATGGTATTTTGAAGATTTAAAAATGTCAGGAAGAGGGGCGAAAACTGCACTTTTCGTTTTTTCTGTTCCATGAGGAGTTCTAATATTAAACTCCTGATTTTTACAAGAATACAAAGATCTAGCATCATTAAATAATTTGGAATTAATTAGAGAACATTCAGCACCTGTGTCTATTAGAAACTTCAAACCTTCAAATTCGACATACGGCAGCAACGGGTCTGGTGAATATGCTTTGGTTGAAATTGTTACGTAAGTTGGTTTTGAGAGGTGTCCTGTGGAAAATCCTGGGTTGCTAAGGTGCTCGCACATGCATGTTCCTCCTCATAAAACTGTTCCAGTGGATTGTACTCGTCCGTTAGCTCACCGTCTGGGTATTGGACATAATAATTATTGTCTTCAGGAAGTTCTGAAGGCATTTCAATATTATTTGACATCCACTGCCTTTTTGGTGGAGGTTTGTTGACTGAAGATGCTGGTCGCTTGTTGTTGTAGTGAATTCCGCTGCTATCGACTTCCATTGGTGTTGGTCTGTATGGACGTTGTTGAATGTGTGATGGCGTTCTATTAAATGGCTGATAAGTTGGTTGCTGCGGCTGTTGAAAACGAGGTGGTGCAATTGCTGGTGGAATGAACCTATTCTGGTATGGGGTTTGTTGCGGATAATTTATCGGTGTTCTTGGAACTGGTGTGAAGCTTTGCGGCATGACTGGAGCTGGGCGAATGATGTTTCTCATCAGGGGGGCTGCTGGTTGCCGGAGATTATGGAGAAATCGTTGCTTTTGGGTGTTGTAGTTTGTGGTTTCCAGCGCGTAACCTTCAGCTGTTTCGATGTCGGTTGGTTGACGTAGCTTCACTTCTAATCCTATGTTGGCATTAATCAGATCTAGGCCAAATAGGTAGGTTCTAAGGGCGATTTGGTTATATTGCTCTTGCTTTAAATTCCTAATTGCTGCGATTTCTTCTTCTAAGTTAATTTTAGAAAGCAAAGTGTACAGGGTGGTTTTAATTTTGTTGGCATAACTGGCTGTGGTGTCGTCCTTCTGGGGAACTAAACTGTTGAGGTCGTATACCAGCACTTCCTCGGATCGTTTGTCTCCAAACGAGTGAATTAATATGTTTTTCAATTCGGGCCAGGTGGTGGGCGTTTTGTTGGCGTCCACCGCCTCGCGTGCTTTAGCACGTAATCTACCCATGAAAATCATCAGCAAACGCTTGGCCATACGTAGGTCATTCGCGTTCTGTGGAGCGATTGGTAAATATTCCTCTATTAGGAATTCGCAGGCATTGATGTAACTTTTGAGAGTTATCCGGTCTCCATCGAATACCGGGATTAGATCTTGATCAACTTTGGAAACTTCACGGGCCATTGCGACGTCGTTGAGGGCTTCCAAAAGGTCGTTTAAATTTTCCACGATGTTTGTGGGAATTTCAGATGGGGAAAGCGAAAAAGGGATGCAGAAAAATAAAGAATGTACTTACAAGCCTATCAAAATGACTGCAAATATTTTCATTGATGGGGTGTAGTCCTGGGATTCGGTCGACGATTCTAGAAGGTCCAAATTCCTCGGCAGGTCCTACGTTGTCCAGGGATTCGGCAATTGGAGCGTCGTCCTCGGCTGGTTCGATTGATGCTTGGATATCCGGTATTAAGAACTTGAAAGTTCACCACGAATGTTTTTGTATATCGGATCGATTTGAGACACGACACAAAATTATCACTCGAGTTTACCGGAAACTACCGACTGCGCCAGATAAATATCAAAGTCTGTTGGTTAAGTTTTTAAAACGTTTATTTTAATTATAACACCAAATATAAAATACAAGTTTAACGCGTAATACCGGATGAACGATTTGAGTGCAATGCCGTGTGACGCGGAGTCAGCGTATCTAATTACACGATTCTTACTAGACTAAGGATGGACACAATAACTAGAGTACTTATACATAATTAATACAGAGTCAGCATTATTATACTATGTTGTGCAATCAATGGTCATCGGGACATGGTAACTGTATACCTAATCAGCAGAAAGTGCCATCACAAGGTAAAGAATCTACATATATCTTCTCCAAATTTAAGTGTACATTATCAGCAGTACACTGATAATGAAAATGCCAGATTAAATACTGATTTTAACTGAATGTTTTTTTTTTGTTTTAGAATTTGAAAAACAAGTGCTTAGGCAATTAACATTAATTAATTTTAAAATCAATTTTACCTATTGTGTTATATACTCATAAGTGGATTTTTTCTAGGCAAGACAATTAAGCTTAATTGGCGGCAGCAGCATAAAAATAATTACAAGGCAAATACTGCAGCAGTTATTACAATACCCAGTTGGTGTCTTGTATAGCTGGGAAGGAGCGAGAGGGAAAAAAATATTCAAAGATTTACACCTTGCGTCAGTAATATTAAGTAAGAGAAAAAAAATATATTATTTCAATATACATTTTATCTGCAGAAATAAGAGGTCTCTTCACATTCAGAATCTATATTGATGAATTCGGAAAGTAGTAAAGTAAATTAAAAAGAGGCATGTTATTTCTACACATAATATTACATTACTTTACATGATGGACACACCTGTAATTTTATAATTAATTTCTTTCAGAAGCTGTAAGGTTAAATCCCTTAACTGCTGCTGCCACTGATGCTGAAATAATTAGCGTCTGTAAGATGTGGCTGGTTAAATGCAAACGCCGGCTGGCACCACAACCTGCTTAAGCAAAACATTTTTTGTTATTTAGGTCTTGGAACGTTTTGTTTAGTTATTTATATATGTATTTTCTTTATTTAATATTTTTAAATATGTATATGTATATTGTTTATTTAATATTTAAATATATATGTATAATATATTTATATACACATAATATAATACATTTGTATTACTTGAATCTATCTAATTCGTTGTAAGAATATGGGTAGTCTGAGTAAAACAGTAAACGCTATCAAAACGCTAAATACTTTGTGTACAAATTGATGTTCTCTGTTTTATACAAAAAAAATATTTATTATACTTGAGGAAGACTGTATATTCCTAATATTGGTTAAGTATAACGTACCAAAAACTCATTATTTTTAGTCTCTCAAGAATAATTTTTTTTTTAAGTTTTGTTTGTTTTGGAGCCTTTAGGAGTGTACTGTTTTTGTTGAGCAATTTGTGTATTAGCATTTACTGTTTTATTTGGACCAGCCTATATAAGAGCAAGTGGTTATCACATATTCCTGGCATGTGCCCTATATACTGGTGAAATGTACCCTGCATATGCTGGGAACGTGCTACGTATGTATATAGCATGTTCCAGGTATGTACCATTGCCATATCAAAGTCTGGGTACACGCCTGGTATGTCCCTGGTATATGCCAGGGCACATGCAGGGTATGTGCTAGGCACCTGTATCTGCCGGACATTGGCACGTACCAGGCACATGCCTGAAATGTAACTGTCACATGCCAGGCACACTCCTATGTAATGTTGGCATGTGCCTGTCATCTGCCTGGCATGTGATTGTGCTGCTTGGGTATTGTACTTGGTTAGTGATATACAGTCCAAAATTGCATATTGTCTGTGTAGCTCATTCTTCATCATCGTTTTCCTAAGTTTAAGGAGTTGGTGATGTGTGAGGCGTTTCCCAGTTCTTATCCTGATGAAAGTGGGAGCTAACTGCTCTTTTAGACAAGTGCTTATAAAGGATATACTCTGCCTGGTGCATTCCATCTTGATGCTTGACTTCAGAAAGGTGCGTAATAAAAAGGCCGAACTAGCCTCCATAGTATATGTTTGACATACGCTGGTAAAAACAGGTGTCAGATATATAAAATAAAAATATTGATGTTCTTCACTGTTTCGTTTAATAATCTTATCAGTTACCGGTTTCGCCTAAAGTAGGCATTGTCGAACTGACGCTGAAATCAGAACACAAAAATAGAAAACAGAAAAACAAAGCAACAATACAAACCCTTACTCTCACAAAAATCCTTTCCTCTAATAAAATCATACAATCAATGTTTAACACAGCTCCAAATTACGTAGCCACGCGGCAAGTGCATAACCTAAAAACACAACATGTGTCAGATGCGAAACAATATATGAAACAAACAAAACAAAACAACAAACTAAAAACTGACTAGTATAAGACTGTGAATAATTATCAAAATACAAAAACAAAACTGCAGATAGAACAAAACCAACCTGAATGTAAGCTGATCACAAAAGCAGCAATAATGCCTAAATAAAATGCGCAGTAACAATCGCCGAGACGGACATGCAAAAAGAAAATCAATAAGATGGATTAAATAGTTTAGATGAGGCTGAACAATTTCATATTGAAGAAGAAAATATTACTTATTTAAAAAGTTTTACGGTTCAAAAACCGCAAACAAACTCTGTAAATACAAGTCATTATAATAATAAAACACAATTTCCAAAAGAAAACTACGGAAATAATCGCAATACGAATCCAGATTATTCAAGGAAATTTTGCAATCATTGTAAAGGAGATGGACACATGGATAATGAGTGTTTTAGAAACAATCGAATTAATAATTCAAAGTCAAATACGCGAGTACCGCATTATTATAATAACCACAACCAAAAAAGTAAATCATTTAAACTATCAGGCAGCACCGAGTACGTCGGGCACTCAGGTTCGAAGACAAACTCAAGAGCCCAATACATTCTAAATAAACCATCAGTAATATTTAATTTTAATGATGTTCCTAATAGCAAATTATACTTCGTTAAAAACAAAGCAAACGAAACATTTTTAATAGACACTGGAGCACCTATTTCGTTGTTTAATGCGCATATTGCGAATATAAGAAATTTTAAAACAGAGAAGGAAAATCTACGTATTAAGGGTATAAACGAGTCAAATGAAATAATTATTTCTGAGAGTACATCTTTCGTAGTCGCAAGCAATAAAGTTCATAAATTTTACCTTTTTAATTTTAGCTTTAGTTTTGACGATCTTCTAAGATTAGATTTTTTAGAAAAATATGAAGCATAAATTGATTTTTCTAACAAACGCTAGTATTAAATTTTATAACGTTGCCTCTCTATGAGTACAAAGGCGTAAATAAGAGTAAAAACATAACAGTTCCTGCGAGAACTATTCAAACAATTCAGATTCCAATAAATAATGATAACCTAACAGAAGGGTTATGTCCAGAAATATTAATCGACAAAAATATAAAAATTTCTAATGCTTTAGTAAACGTAATTAATGGAAAAATAACTACAACAATATCAAATACTTCGAATCCGAAACATTCGAATCCCCTATTACGGGGGATGTTACCTACGACACAGGAAACTTGCGGTATAAATGCCTAAGGGTTCTGCTCGATCGGCCAGTTTACACCCACCCAGATGTACATTCTTCTAGCCCAAGATTCCGATACACTTTTCCTTAAAATTTTCTAATATTCAATTTCTATTTTAGATGCTCAAACCCAACATTTTGACATAATATTTTTCTAGTCCGGCATTCAAGTACCCGCCCCCCAAACAAACATCAGTCATGATTCCAGTTGAAAGTGCAACCCCAGCACCCTTTTTATACTTCCATTTTCGTTAACAATTACTTTAGATTAAGAGGGTTTTTTAGGTACCTCGATTTCTGGTTTGTGCAAAGGTCAAAGTCAGGCAGTAGAGTACAGAAGCAGCGTGTGGACATCGCGGTACTACGAGCGCAGTAAATGTAAATAAAGGAGTTTTTTAACTTAGTGTAAAAATAAATAGTTCTACACACTACGAACGTTTTCTTCGAACCTAACTCCGTAACAATATATATGGTGAGCAATGTGAGCATGCTACAAGACTATGGTTACTGTACTCAATTTGCAACAATTCCGTATTCAGTTTATACTGTAAATTATTCGGTGATGGCAAGTCGCAAATAAACAATGAAACTGGATGAAAACGATTGGCAATATTTGTCTTATATTTTAAATAAACATGAGAGAACCTAGCAACATTTTAAATGATATTGCTCAGCTTCGAATGGCATTATTAAAAAATCAAACCATTGATGCTCAAGAATAGAGATTGTATGAAACTGAAAAAAAAGTACTGCTGTTCAGTAATTGAACGTATTATTGTAGCAATTTAGTTTTTAGCTCGTCAATGATGCCTAAGATTTCACGGCTCATTAAAAAAATTATATGACAACAGCCACGCGAACTTTTTAAAGTTAATCAAAACTTTTGCAAAATTTGATCCTATTTCAGGCGAACATTTACGCAGAGGTCAATGTTCTGTGTCAAAAAATATGATTCATTATTTAGGAGACCAAATTCAAAATGAACTTCTTACGTTATTTTCTTATGCTGTTAGCCAAAATATTTTAGAAATGGTGAAAGATGCTAGATACTATTCTATTATCTTAGATACGACTCCCTATATCAATCATGTTGATCAAATGTCTATTATAATACGGTTTGTTCATTATAATAAAGAGAAAAGTATTGGGGAAATTCGAGAGCATTTCTTGGGCTTTTGTAGCGTACAAGATACAAGGATTAAAGGAATCCGTATCTAAAGGTGACCGCAAATTGCGAGCGAAGCTAAGCTGAGCGGAGCGAAGCTACACAAAGCAAACATGAGCGATACAGGGCGGACTGAAGTAATCGGAATCAGATTCCAGTGCTGAAGATTTTATGCAAAGTATTGTGTTGTGTCGTCGTAAAACGCTGAGAAAAGCAGGGACGAGTTTGCGCAAACGTAACGAAAATGGCGAATTTAACGCTTTGGTTAAGGATTTAGCTGACAAACAATTTAAAAATTATTTTCGTATGTGTAAACGTGACTTTAGTCAAACACATGGAATAATAAAGTGCGACATCGAAAAGCAAGTCACTAACTTTAAGAAGCCTGTGTATTCAGAAGAAAGACTTGCTATATGCTTAAGGTAATATCACTCTTATATTTATATGTTAAGTGTATGTGTATTTGTATACAGGGTATTCGCAAAAATGATCCATTAGAAGTTTTTGATGTGCCACTATTTGCATGCCTTGTATAAGCAGAAGATTGCGATAACCGTTTTCTGAATCATAATAAGGGGGAACAAATGAATAACAAATTTTAAAATTATTGCGCTACTGCATGAACAAATTATACAAACTTTGTAACAAAGTAAGGATTTACTACCTGAATTTTATTGTATAGTTTATTTTATTTATTTCACATATTATCGATTTCTTATTTTAAAATGTTATTGAATCCAAAAATTGTTTTGCATATGCATAGACACTAGGAGAGTCTGATGATGTTAATTAATTATTTGAGGAACAGTAAATAAAGCACATTAAACGGCAAACATAACATTTATTCCTTCTGATCAAAAAAAAAAAAAACTATGCGTGCTATACCAATTTATATAAATTGTATAAATTTAAATAAGACCGTCCGCTTGTGTCCATGGATACAGGAGGAGTGGACGTGCTGCTGCCAGGGACTGAATTAAACTGAACTGATTGCTTCTCTTGTTCATAGTCTTCCTCCGCCATTGTAACCAGGGTTGGGAAATATACCGTATATCAGGTTTTATACCCTACAGGTATAATACTGAGGTATAAAACGTATAATAGAGTATAATACTTACACCTGTTCATATCCGTATTAAACCGTATTATACAGAATTTAACAGTACAGTGCGCACGCGCCTTTCCGCTTTGTCAGTAAACAAGTACAATCTGGAATCAAGTGAGTCTCATACCCAGAAATGAAGTGAAACAGTGACTATCGAAGTGAACAGGAATTATAAGTACCTAACGGATAGTGCAAGTGCAGATTGTGAGTTTTGATTGTGTTTAGAATTCGAGTTTATTGAAAGGTAAATATAAACACAATTTATATTGATAAAATCTAAACTAAATGTAAAAAAAGTTAAATATGCCTTTCTTGTAAAATTATTGCAATTTAACGCCAAATGCAGTTATTTTTTTTACTTTTCTGTTATACAGATGAGTTCAGGAGGTCGTCCAAACCATCCAATATGGAACAAAGACTACAAAAGAATAAAAGAAGATAATAAAGTTTTAGCCCTGTGCACTATATGTAACAAAAAAATTCATAACACGAGTTCCAGTCGACTTTCAATGCACAGGAATGTGTGCACATTTCCCTCCACACTTACACTTGAAGCTGTAGACAAAAGTTGTGGTCAGTCTAGGAAAAGGTCGCGTATTGATGAGACCGTCACTGACAACAGTGACAACGGCGCAAGTTCTGCAGACAATGAAGATGTTTCTTTTTGCATTGCTGATGTAAGTAGTAACGACAATACCGTAGAAATTCTAAACGATGATAAGGACACATCAAGTTTTGAGATAGAAAATGAAAATGCTGTTACCTTGAGTGGAAACGCTCAAGACGCTAGATCATTTGGTTCGACATCATTGAGTTTGTTCGTGGACCGAATGTCAATCGAAGAAATTAAAAAAACAAATCTCCTTCTGGGAAAATTCTTCTTTGGTTGCAATATACCATTCAGCGTGACCGAATCAACACATTTCCGCGCTTTTATACATGGTTTGCGGCCAAGCTATCCGATTCCTTCTAGGAAAACTTTATCAGGAAAAATACTGAATGATATATCCCATCAGTTTACAGAAAACATTAAGTTTGATTCTGAATCGGTTATGTTGATTGATGGTTGGAAGAATGAAAATGCTAATACCAAAAATGTTACAGTTCTCTTGCACTCCGCATCTGGCAAGGCTGTTTTCTTGGATAGCTGGGATTTAAGTGAAGAACGAGAAACTGGGGAAAAGTTACTGGAAATCATTGAGTTGGCAAAAACACAGGCTGAAAAAGATTATAATACAAAAATATTTGCAGTGATTAGTGATAATGCATCTAATATGATCAAAATGGGAAAATTAACAGATATAATACACCTTACGTGTAATTCTCATACTGGTCAGTTATTAGCTAAAGATATTATGCCTAGGGTGCTAGCTAGTCAAGTGACATCCATATTAAAACAATTTAACGGTCCTGACCTCGAAGCAAAGATTTTGAAATTTGGAGGTTCGAGAATTATACTGCCTTGTGAAACAAGATGGTGTTCGAACAGAGATTCATTTTCTTGTTTTTTAAAGAATCTTCCCCATATAAAACGTGTAATATCCGAACATCCTGAAAAATGTATACCAGCCCACATAACTGCGATGATTTTTGATCAAGAATTTATCAACAGTGTAATGCAAGCTATTTCGCTATTGGACCCTATCTGTGAGCTAATCAATAAGTGTCAGGCATCTACTGCAAGTATTGCATGCGCAGCCGAAGCATGGCTAAATATAAAATTTCCTTTAGAATTTGGTGATGCAGAAGAACATTTAGAAAAAAGAAAAAAATATGCGTTAAAAGATCCTCTCTTGATTGCTAATTATTTGCATCCCGCTTATAGGGGCCGTAAATTAAACGACGAACAACTTGACCGTGTAAATGATTACCTGCTACAACATTTGGAAACTACTGGCATAGAGGATTTACTTAAATTTAATAACAACGCAGAAATTTTTGACACCCTCAATAAAAAGAAAGATTTAAGTATAAAACCGCTTTTATATTGGGAATTAGCTTCCAGAAAATGTAGTAACCTTGGGAACATTGCTAAAAAGTTTTTATCTATTCCTGCATCTTCTGCTCAACTAGAACGTGTTTTCAGCAACTGGTCGTATGTACACAACAAATTACGTAATAGACTAGGGGCAGAAAAATCAAAAAAATTAGTAAAAACTTATTATGCGTTAAAAGTTCAAGATAGTTGCCAATCGAACGAGTATTAATGTGACCAGGCAGAATCATGCATATCATACAAAATGTATTTTTTTTATTTTTTAAGTTTAAACTAAAGTGTTTATTTTGTGTCTTGTGACCAGGCAGAATCATGCATATCATACAAAATGCATTTTTTTTTAAGTTTAAACTAAAGTATTTATTTTGTGTCTTGTTTTTTACTTCCCTAATTACAAATTAATAAAAATTTAAAAGACAGATTTACTTGTATTTTGTCCTCCCTTTCCTTATTTCGTTGAACTTTTTTCATTACTCCGTCTCAAATTTGAATTTCAGATCAAAACGTATAATACGTTAGTTTCATACGTCAGGGTATTATACTGTTTTATACGCCACGTATAATACTTATTATACAAAACGTATATTACGTTCCCAACCCTGATTGTAACTGCTTCAAACATAATACGTTTAATTTTCGCTTGCTGTCTGTATGGTAACTTCTTTGTATCCAAATACATGGCGTCAAAAAACATTTTAGACTATCCGTCGCAACTTCTGACATCTGCGCTTTGCGTGCCATGCTTCGTTCTTCCCGTTTTTTGCTTCGTCTTGAAGCAGGAGCGCTGCTCCTGGAGCAGATATGGATAGGTGGTGGTTTTTTTGGTAGCCCGAGGCGGCGCCTTCTCCTGCTGATTATTTGGATTTGCAACGTAATCGGATTCCTCGTCGGTGGTGCCTTCATTAATATCATTGTTGGTTGATGGGAGCGTTTCGTCTGTAACTCTTGGCCGATCCTGCATGATAGTTGGAGAAAACTCATTTCTTGGTAATATCGCCAAGGTTTTACCCTTTTCGCTGCTTGGCAACTTTTGGTTGTTTGTGCCTTAATTGCGTTGCGGCAGCTGTCCCTTAACTTCTTCCACATAGCCTTTACTTCAGCTACTAAAAAAATAAACGTTATTTCGGTATCTATAGTTAATAAAAGTTTTGTTTTTTAGATATTTAGCGACTGGAAATTCATTTGAGAGCATAGCATAAGGTAATTGGGGGGAAGATGCCAAATGGGGTAAGATGCCAATTGACAGTAATTCAGAACTGATCCGCTAGATGTCAGTGGGACGCAGTCTACTATAGTGTCCCTGTATTTATAGAGTACCGCAATTGGTTATGCCACTACTTGGCCTCAAAATGGCTGCTAAGTATTGACAGCTGGCCGGATTGAAAAGTCAACATAACCTTACTATATCCTTTCGCCCATAAGAAATGGAGCCAAGATGGCGACTATTGCGGTACTCTCTAAATACAGGGACACTAGTCTACTAGTTGCTTTGATAAGTAAGTCGGCAAAGAAGATCGCTTAGGAGTAGTTTTGACACAAGAATGACATCTATTGTATAGGTGTAATATTCATGGACCGAGAAACTTTTTCTTGTAAGGCAGGAAAACAACAGAAACTAGAAAGCGACAGTGGTAGCGATAGCGTTGAATTGTTATGTAAAAAGAAGGTATTTTCTTTGTTTATTATGATTACTATCAAAACATTCTGTACAAAATTTGATTTACCGAACAGGTTTGGCGTCTTCCCCAACACATTGGGGTTATATGCCCGATTATTGTTGGGGTAAGATGCCGTTAATTTAAAACATGTAAATTACTTGTTTTATGTTATTTGTAGTAAACAATGCCGCGAAACTATGTCAGAAAGACAAACCGAGGACAGTGGACGATCTTCGATCTGCTGCATTAGCGTTAACACATGAAACCAGGAGTGCCAATTCCGTTGCGAAAGAATTTGGAATCCCCCTGCGAACTCTTCTTAGGCGAGTTAGCAAGAATCGCCTAGATAAAGGCTGCCTAGGCCCTTATGGCTGTCTTGGAAAACAAAATGAAGATGAACTGGTGAGGTACATTCAAAAGTTGGGGGATGTGGGCTATGCTCCAACCTCTAAAGATATAAGGCATCTAGCGTTCACATTTGCTGAAAAAAATAGCATAAAACACAAATTTAATAAGGAGAAAGAGCTAGCAGGATATGACTGGTTTGGGCTTTTCATGAAAAGACATCCCAATTTACGAATGCGTGTTGCGCAAGGTCGATCTATAGCTCGTTCACTGGGAATGTGCCATGATGAGGTGGATCCATATTTTAAGTTGCTGTTAGATGCAATGGAAACATATAGTTTAATGGACAAACCCAGTAGAATTTTTAACATGGACGAAAGTGGCTTACAACTATGCAACAAGCCTGGTAAAGTTGTTGCAACAAAAGGAGCCAAAGATGTTCAGACTCTCACCAGTGCCGAAAAAGGTGAAACCATTACTATTGTCGTTTGCTGCAATGCGGAAGGTAATTTTCTTCCACCCTACGTGATATTCCGTGGTAAAAACAAAAAGAAAGAGTTTGAGGACAACATGCCCCCAGGATCAGTCGTTGTGATGTCTCCTGATTCAGCCTATGTCAAAAGCAGAATTTTTCTATCTTGGATACGGGATCATTTTCTACCAAGAAAACAACCTGGGCCAGTTCTTTTGATTCTTGATGGCCATGCCTCCCATTGTAGCGATGTAGATATTTTAGATTTTTTATCAGAAAACGACATTCACGTACTCTGTTTACCAAGCCATACTACGCATTGGTTACAACCCCTAGACAGATCCTTCTTCAAGCCGCTTAAAACATACTGGTATGCAGCTTGTGGGCAGTGGATTCGGTCACATCCAGGGCGCAGAATTACTAGATACCAATTTGGAGAAATCTTAAATCAAGCCTGGAAGCAAGCTGCAACCAACCAGAATTGTGTGGCAGGGTTTAAAGCTTGTGGGATATATCCATACAATCCCCACGAAATTCCAGACTATACTTATCATATAGCTAATCGCACTGCAGTTGCCGAGAATGAAAACCACCCCAATAGTGATGCTGAAATCTCTGATCATGAACATGAACAACCATTAGTGTCGTTCCAAGAACTTCTACCTGCACCTATTGTTGCAGGACCAAGTAAGTCGAATCCTCGCAAGCAGCATGCGGAACTGATCACATCACCTGCAGTGCGACAAAAGAAGCGTCAAAAGTTAGAAGTTAAACGTAAAAAACAGGAAGAGAAGGAGAAAAGAAAACGGGGGAGAATTGAACGCTCTAAAAAAGGCAAATCAATAAATGTTAAATCGAGAAAAGGAAAACAAACAAAAACATCAAAAAAGAGAAAACTAGAAGGAAGCACGAGCAGTAGTGGCGATGATGAAATCGATTTCACCAAGCTGGTTTCGGATCACAGCTCAGACGATATTAACGGTGATGATGATGACATTTGCATTGTGTGTAAAGGACACTTCTACGATAAAAATGGTCTAGCTGTAGATTGGATCCAATGCGTTGAGTGTAAAAAGTGGCTTCATGAAACTTGCACATCATTTGAAAATTCATGTGAGAATTGTGCTGAATAAAATCGAAAAATATATGCTTTACATGTATAAAATATATGTACGGCATCTTCCCCCCATTCATTGGGGTAATATGCCAAAACTATCATATTAATTTTTTTTTTAGAGTTTAGCTATTATTTTGTATTATTTTCATGTGTTTCTTAAAACTGTATTCTTTATTAAGCAAATAAATATTTTTGAATTAATCGAAATATGTATATTAGATTTTTTTAAAATTTATTACAAACTGTTAGGCAACTTCCCCCCAACTACCTTACAGCTATAGAGTTAGCCCCAGAACAGTCTCGACAGTTGTGATGGAAGTATGTGGTGCTATATGGAACAATCTGCAACCAACAGAGTTACCACCGGACACAAGATGTTCTTAAACGGTCAGCAGACCAATTTAAAAACAAATGGCACTTTGCCCATTGCATGGCAGCCATTGACGGAAAACACGTGACTATAAAAGCTCCTGGAAACGGTGGGTCTGGCATTTTTAATTATAAACATTTTTTTCAATAATTCTCTTAGCAATGGTCGATGCGGATTATAAATTTCTTTCTGTCGATATTGGATCGAAAGGACGATTCAGCGATGGTGGGATATTCGCCAGTAGCAGTATTGGCCGTCGAATACGAGAATCAACAGATTTACCTCCTGACGAACCACTTTACGAAGATGGTATACCGATGCCCTATGTGGTTGTCGGAGACGAAGCATTTCCATTACTACGACACCTCATGAGACCATACCCAACAAACCAAGATGTAAATAGACAAAAAAAAATAATTATAGACTTTCGCGTGCGAGATGAATTGTAGGGAATGCATTCGGTATTTTATCAGCTCTTAGATAGTTTACAGAGGAACGATTGAACTTCCAGTAGAGTCAGTAGACTTAGTAATAAAAGCCACTTGTGTATTACACAAATACCTTAAAAGAAGATGTACTATTAACATTGATCAGACCAACCGACAATCGAACAATTTACAACCCCAACCTGCAAGTGACAGGCTAGAAGCATTTCTAATACGAGACGAGTTTGCTAGGTTTTTCATCTCTCCCTTAGGTGAAGTTCCACGGCAAAACGATATTTAAATTTTATAATAATAAAAAAACAATATAAAATTAGTTACCCGTGTTTATGTTACATTCACCACGAATCACTTCCCACAATCTATTTTTTCTCTTATTGTCATGATAAAATTCCGTATTATATAAAATTGGTTCTTTTCGAACCAAATCAATAATTTGTTCGCTTATGTCGCTGTCTTCGATTGCCATTGCAGTATGTACATTTACAACTGACACAAAAATGTTAAAACCACGTGTTGAAAATAGCGTAGCTTAGTTTCGCTCCGCTCGCTATTTGCGGTCACCTTAAAATTGAAATAGAAAAAGAAATAGAAATACAGTTTATTGATCTATAAGACAAAATACATTGCATAAGACAGGTCAAATAATATTACAGAAAAAAGGTGAAGATTTGAACTGTGTATAACACGTTTTATCGATGTTCAAATATAACTTGTTCGCTGAAAACCAGCTGTTTGTTTTTTCAAGCATGATGTTCAGGTTTTCTTCTATCTCTGTGACTGTGTCAGATACTAATATGGTTGTATCGTCTGCGTAACACACAACGTGGTAGTCCCGCAAGTACTGAAACAAGTCGTTGATGAAAAGGGTGAACAACAGAGGAGAAAAAATTGCACCCTGGGGGACCCCCATGGTAACCGGAAGAGAGGCCGAGCATGAGCGAGCCAGGCGCTGTCCATCCCGGAATTGGATCTTTACATGCGGAGTTCTGTCACTCAAAAAGGATTTCAACCAGGACAGCGCTGTCCCCCTCAGGCCCAGAATCTCAAGTTTCTCCAACAGTCGCGGATGCTGCACGCAGTCGAAAGCACGGCTTAAGTCACAGAAAGTTGCCATAGGGCACTGTTGACTTTCGAGACATGATAGGATACTGTTGTATATACTATGTACTGCTGTTGTTGATTTACCAGTAATAAATCCATGTTGATGTTCCGATATTATGTTATATTTACTCAAAAAACCAGTGAGTCTGTTGAGCAACGCATATTCAAAGATCTTAGAGAGAGCGGATGTTAGTGCTATTGGGCGATAATTAGAAATATTTGTACGATCACCTTTCTTAAACAGCGGACGAACACATGACCCTTTCAAGCTTTCCGGGAACTGACCCGTCTCAAAGGACATGTTAATCAGGTATGTGATTGGCTTAATTAAGAGGAATCTAAATTCCTTCAAGATACGATTAGGCAAGTCATCAGGTCCAGGAGCAGAGTTACCATTGAGTTTTTTGAAGATTTCTAGTACCTCATTTTCCGTGTATGCACAGAGAAATATTGAGTTTGGATTTCTTTTTATATTGAAGTTGTCCAGATTTGTGTCCACTATGCTTTCACTAATTCGATGTGGTGACACTTTAAAATACTCGTTGAACAAGTTAGCAAGTTCATTTTCAGGAACTTTTGCACCACTATCATGTTTTAAGGGATAATCAAGTATATTTGTGCTTTTTTTGTTTTGTAGTTCTTTTATGATATTCCAAGTTGTCTTTTGTTTATTATCTGAGTTCAAAATTCTGGCAGAGTAGTGTGTTCGCTTTGTTTGTGTAATATTGATTCTGTAAACTCGCTTTTTATGGTTGTAATACTCTTTCAACACTGGGTATCTTTTTTGTAGAACATAAAGATCCTTTAGGTCCTCTCTTTCCTTCAAATTGACTGAGTTAGCCCACGATTTTGTTACATAACTTCTTGTAATTTGTGTTAACGGAAAGGAGATATTAAACATGTATGTATGCTTTTTGTAAAATACGTTAAATTTATCATTAAAATTTTCAGTCATAAAGACACTTTCCCATGATTCGTCAATTAAGAGGTCACAGAATGTTCTTTTATTGATCTCATTAATTTTTCTTGTTTGTTGAGTGAGTTTCAGTGAAGATTCTTTTTCAAGTCTGTTCATAATGAGTGCCCGATGATCTGAGAAGTGAATATCAACAGCTCTACATGCAGGTGATGTCTCAATATTTGTAAATATATTATCCAACTGGGTTTTAGAATTTGAAGTTATCCTTGTATAATCATTCACTTGTGGTTTTAAGTTAATAGAGTCTAGCGTGCTAGTTAAGTCTGTCAGTTGTTGAGATTGATCTTTAAAATTAACATTAAAATCTCCCATCAAGATGATCAGTGGGGATGTTTGGAAAACCTTATCAAGTATCATGTTTAGGTTTAATAGAAATATATTAAACTCCGCCGATGGAGATCTGTAAATCGTTACAACAATCAGGTTAATATTACCGTATGACCACTTAATTGCACAAGCCTCAATATCCTTCTCAGTACAAAATTCCTTAATATCAATTGGTGTTGCCCGTACACCATTTTTGTCCAAATTGCGCAGCCTCCTCCTCTGAATCGAGTTCTACTAAAATTACAAATTAAGTTATAATTACAAATTGATAAACTGTTTATATCGTGCTCTCCCAACCAAGTTTCACATAAACATACACAGTCTGGCAAATGTTCATTTAAGAAAACTTCAAGATCTATCACTTTTGACCTAAGACTCTGAACATTTAAAAAGGCAATCAGAACGATGTTTAAGTCTTCTAGGTGTTCTTGTTCCACGCGGGGTTTTTCCAGAAAAAACGATTAATGCCCACATTCTCGGGCCATAGTGCTGGCTCTTTAGCAGCGTTAAGTTTGTCCATTGGCACAGAAACTTTAAAGGACGTGTACTTGTTCGGATACCTAGAAGAAAGCTTCTCACATTCAGCAGAATCTATATTGTTACTTTTCAGGTGTTTTAATATGTCTTCCGGGCTGGTCTCCTTATCCAGGCGGGAAATGTGAAGGTAGCCGTATCTGGCCACTCCCTTGAGTGTTATGTTTTGGGCAGACCGTCGGACCAGTGGTTTGCGAACCATTCCCCTGCTTCTTTTCTTCTTCTGGTAAGTCACGGTGGTGAATGGCACCTCTTCTTCATTGGTTTTTTGTTTTGGTTCTAAGCTGACTGTTTGCTTTGAACCATTTTTATCATCTTTTCGTTTATTGCTTAAGTCATCCGACTCCACGTTATTTTCCGGATTTATAACTACATCCATAGTTGGTTTTTGCTTCCGTTGCATATTTCTTAATTAAGCATATAGTGGCTCGTTTTAAAAGAAGTACAGCAGCTAACACAAAGTTGATGACCCACCAAATACAATCCGGAAATGTACCCAAAAAACTAAAGCAGCAGTGTGTGACACGTTGGAATTCCACCCTCTACATCAGCGTTTCCCAAACTGTGTTCCGCGGAACCCTGGGGTTCCGTGGAGTACCAAGAAGAGTTCCGTGAAAATTCTGGATTACTTTAGTTGAACAGAGTAATTTTCATTGTTTCCCCACCTTACACGAATTTGTGACCGACACAAATTCTAAAGTAGACAGAGCGTTTCCAGAGCAATTTTAGAACACTTGCCCGATTTGCAAACATCCTTTTCCCCATATTTTCCACAGTCTGGTGATGACCATTCCTGGGTTCGGAATCCATTTGCGGTCACAGCTAAGTCAACAAGCTTCAGTGTACGTGACTTCGAAAAGTTCATTTATTTAATTAGTGACTCTGATTTAAAAGTAAAATATAAGGAACTACATACCACTAAATGATTAATGGACTAGTTGATCAGAAGAATATCTCGAGATAACAAAACAAGCTGTTCATATTTTACTTCCTTTTACGACTACATATTTATGCGAAGCAGGATTTTCCTATTATGCTGCAACCAAATTAAAAACCGAAACAGCCTCTACGCTTCACCGGATATGAGAATTCAGCTATCCAGTATTGCTCCTGACATCAAATGAATTTGTATCTCAAAATTAAAAAAACATCAAAGTCATTGAGTAGCATTTTCATTATTTCATGCTTGTTTATTTTATTATTTACATTGGTTTTGTATTGAATAAGTAATTAAACTTTCAGAATAAATATTAATTTTGTTTAAAAATGTTTCTTTTATTTCTTTTATATGTTAAAAATTTCGAAATAAATCATTGTTTTCTTTTTTAGTTTTTATGCTTACTTGCTTATTTTATCTATTATTAACCTAACCTAGAAAATTACCAAGGGGTTCCATTAAACTTTACGAATAGTGAAGGGTTCCGTCACAGAAAAAGTTTGGGAAGCGCTGCTCTACATGATCCAGAGATTTGTTGAATTGGAGGACGCATTGCGATCAACAATAGCCATATTAAACACCGAACTGCCAATACTTACCCTAGAAGAGTGGAAACTCATGAGAGACGCCATCAAAACATTGTCACCATTTGAAAACATCACAACTGCTGTTTCAGGGGAAAACTACATGACTGCGTCCACAAATACATAATAGTATTTGTTGCAGGACTTGGAAACGTTTTGGATGCGTTGGTAGCATCTAAGAACTTAGAGTGCCAAATATCGGTCGAAATGATCACCCATCTAAAAACAGAAATTAGTCATCGATTCGAAAATATCGAATTTAGCTACACATTAGCCTGCTGTACGTTTTTGGGCCCTAGATTGAAATTACATGCATTCACGAATGTAGCAGCTGCAACCAAGATTAAACAGTATGTCATCAACTTAGTGACGGCAAAAATTTCAAGAAACGTTCCAGCAGTTGAGAACTATCTGCAAAGTAGATTGTGCAGATTGTGACCCGCTATCAATATGGTTTTCTATTGATAAATCACTTTCACAGCATTAACGATGCCTGGATGACGAAATTATTTACAAAAATTCGGACCCACTGCACTTAAGGACCACGAGTATGTATACCCAAATCTAAGTGCCATTGCAAGGGAAAAATTGTGTGCAATGGCAACATCGGTACCGTGCGAAAGGTTATTTTCTTCTGCGGGCCTTATATTAAATGAACGTCGCACACGTTTAAAAACTGAACAAGTGGAAAAAATTCTGTTTTTTAATGTTAATCATAAACATGTTTAATTACTTTTGTATTTGTTTGTATAAGTTAAGTTTTCTTTATTTTCAAATAAATGTTATATTGCTGGTATTTTCTATTGTTTTATTGCTCTTTTCATACTTCACCTATATATGCATTATTGAAAATTTGATTTGTAAGTGTAAATGTAGAGTAAGAGTGTATATTACACAATATTTGCTGTCGTAGGTAGGTAGGTATCTACCAGTCTAGTTTATTTTCAAATCCATATTGTTAAGGCTTTTTAATCCTTTTTGGTCTTTATGTTACATCTGTTATTAGTGCCCAAAATAAGCCCATAAGCATTAATATACATGGGTCGTAAGTTTGCAGGTTTTCAGATATGAATATATTTGGAAATAATTCCCCGAACTTACAACACAAATATTTTAATCTCATTAGCACACACATCTCAATCTACAAAATAAGATCGTACAAGGCTTGGTTTGATTATTAAACATCGAAGTGACAAATAATACTTATAAATCATTTCAAAAGAAAAGCATGGTGTGGAAAAGCCATACCTATCTGAAACGGTAAAAAAAAGAATTTACTCATTGATAGTTTAGGTAATTACCGCAACAACCGCACAACCGCTTCCTTCGGAGTCGGCTATGCTGTGGTTATGCGTTGGTTAGAACGCACCGCACCCGATTCGTGGTTCCGGATCAAGTATAGGTGCGCAACTAGTGGAACTGTCGAACCACGGCCGAACCTACTCTTCCCATAAATTCGGAGCAGGTGCACCCAGTCCGCGGTACGGAGTAGGTTCGAAAGAGTAGGTCCGAGGATTTGCAACCATGCGTAGTTGGTTGTCATATAGTAAGTATAGTATTAAAATGCCTTCTAGAAGAAAACATCTTACACTAACAATAAAACAAAAGTCCGATGTATTAGAACGACTAGTTCGTGGTAAAAGTGGAAAAGTGTTGGCAAATGAATACGAAGTAGAAACATCCACAATTTCTGATATAAAAAGAGTAAAGAGTAACTGAAAAGGTATGCTTAATTTATTTTAAAGATGATTTTAGACATTTACTATGGAACTTCTTTTAGATTTATTACCAAATGTGATTCCGGTCCTGGCGCCATAAAAACCTTACGGAAAGCCGAATATCCAAAAATGGAAACTCGTTTGTATACGTGGTTTTGTGCGCAACGATCAAGACACATTCCAATTTCTTACGAAATTTTAGCTGCCAAAGCAAAACAGTTTTATACTAAATCCTATGGAAATGATAATTGTAGAGCTAGCAGGGGCTGGATTTCAAACTTCAGAAAAAGACACGGTCTGCGTGCTTTGAAAGTATGTGGCGAAAAATTATCCAATGATCAAAATGCCGTCGATCCTTTCCTAACTGCATTCGCAGAGAAGATAAAGGAATTAAACCTCAGACCTTCTCAAATATACAATGCAGGTGAATCTGCTCTATATTGGAAAATGCTGCCTGAAAAAACGCTGGTTCCTTCTCAGGAGAAGACCGCACCAGGTCGAAAAGTCCGCAAAGAACGCGTTACCTTTCTGGCATGTTGCAATGCTGTGATTCACAAAAATTAAAGCTGTTAGTAATAGGAAAGGAAAAAATCCGAGGGCTTTTAAAAACGTAAATATACCTGTTGAATATAAATCATCTGCCAATGCATGGATGACTATAGCAATATTCTTAGACTGGTTTCATGGCTATTTTATTCGTCAAGTTAAAAGCCATTTAAGAAGTCTTAATTTGCCTGAAAGAGCTCTGCTAATAGTCGATAACGCCTCAAGCCATGGAACTATCGAAGAGCTGACTAGTGACGATGGACAATTTACAACATTGTTTCTTCCACCAAATTGTACTGCAATTTTGCAACCTATGGACCAACATGCCATTAGGCTGACAAAATTATTTTACCGGAAAAGTCTTTTGGCCCATATTTTGTCCAATAGCGGAGAAGACGTTGCTAAGTTATTAGAAACCATTAATTTGAAGGATGCTGCATGTCTACTATGCAATGCTTGGGAAAAAGTTGTTAGTATATTTTCTTGTTAATAATTCGTAAATATTTAACAGATGTTTCAGATATGATGAATGCTCTCACTGAGCAAAATCTCACGAACGCGGAAATACGTAATTGGCTTGAAAATGATGAAGATTTATTACCACTGGAAGACATAGATGGTACAGATGAACAACACGAGAGTGAAAATGAAGGTGAACAGTGTAAAAATACAAACCAGACTGTTAAAAATGATGAGGCCGTTAAAAGCTTTAATGTGTGCATAAAGTGGGTAGAAGAAAACGATATACCACTGAATGATATTCTTGTACTTCAAAGATTAAAAGAAACGGCTTTTATAATGAACCAGAGAGTAATGAAGCAAACAAAAATTACAAATTATTTTACAAAATAATACAAAAATTAGTAAGCAGTAATGAAACAATGGGAAGCCTCTTTATCCTTGCTTTAATATATTATTTATATAGGAGACATGTTTCGGTTTATTAGACCATTTTCAATCCTAAATCTATAAACAAAATGCAAAATGTCAGTTACGAAATAACAAAACTAACTTAAAACAAATATTCCAAAAACAACACTTACTGTCAGAGTAAAGAAATCACAGTCAAAAAACAATCTCATACTAGACCAAATTAATGATGATAATCAACAGACACAACTAGTAGACACAGAATTTTTACGAGCAAACTCGGTTTATTTATAGCGTGCGACGGAAAACGAGGTCACGTCCGAAGAAAAACCAAAGGAAACAACCTGGTGGAATTTATAAATCAAAAAGGCAGGTAACCCAACAAACCCACAATTCAAAAACAGAAAATCTAAAAACTAGGCAGGAAAGGACGGTTGAACAGGGAAAGGGCAAAATGAAGATGGGTAGGGATAATGTTATTATTGATCTTAAAAAACATCAAGCTAGCCCGGGTGAAATTGTAGAAACGTAAAAAGTGGCTTTATATGAAAATCTAATTGATCATTTAATAGTTTTATTTTTGGGTTTATTCTTTGCTTGTGAATCTCCAGTTGTTCTAATATATCCATCTTAAAGCTTTTGTCGCATTTATGTATTAATCTTACATCCGTATAATTCATTTTGTGACCGGTCTCTAAGGTGTGTTGGTAAATATTGGATGAAGTCCGAGATGAATGTTCGCGTAGTCGTTTCTTTAAGCATCTGCCTGTTTGGCCTACATATATAGATTGGCAATTAGAACAGTTCACAGAGTAGACTCCATTCCTATCAGTAATCTCTCTTTCTTTGTACCTGTAGTTAGCAAGCTTTTTCAAGATTTGATTGTTACTTCTATAGGCTGGGATATATTTTTAGACCACATTGAGAAAGATCATGTCATGAATTCGAAGAACCCATATCATACTCAAATGGTTCTTATACGTCGATGATGTTTTTTTGTGTTATGGAGATAAAATTCAAAGTTTAGCTGCAAGAGCAAATTCTATTTGATCTAGATCGGTCGCATCTGCATTGATTTGAAACCACATAGTAGCCAGGATTTTGACAAATATTTTTTTGTGCTGTCACACTCAAAAACAGCTGATTTCATCAGAGGTTCGAGAACCGCTATGGAACGTTGCCGCTCTAGTGCGGCAAATTACAAAATACAAATTTCAAATAAAATAAGATCACCAATTTCATTGTTTGTTGATAAGAAATATCTGTCTTTATATCTAATTCTAAAAAGGATAAATTGAGAAAATTGTAAATAAAGTATAGCGATGAAGTATAGCGATAAATCTATCAGAATTTGAATTAGCTTTTTAAGGTGCGTTTTCATTAGTTCTAATGGCAGTGGTAGCAGACGCCATTATAGTATTTCTAATAGAAAATTGCTAGTGACTCCTGTTTATGTACATGCAAACTAATATATGTCACTATCACGAATGTAAGAAATGCTATAATTTCGTATTCTACAACCGCCATTACCTACCATTACGACCAATCAGAACGTACCTTTAAACTTGACGTTTCTTCAAAGTGGTACCAACTTAACATTTCCTATACAGAAATATAACCTTTTTTATTTATTTTTTTAAATACTTATTTCTCAAAAAGCAACACAATAAACGTTGATGTCACTCCTGCCAAAAACTAGATAGCACGACTCGCTCACATGCGACGGCGACTCTCCGCCTTCGGTGACGCGCTGCATCACCGGTCGTCGCGCTATTCCGTACTTTCGGCACTTGTGACATAAATAACTGTTATTGTAATGACGTAGTGTTGGTAGTGTCAAATGCTGATGCTTTGACAATACGTACGATTTATCTCAATAAAATAGATTCTCATTCAGCTAAACTATTAATTTTATATATTTTATGATAAAGTCATGTGCCTGGCCACATCAGATTTTTTTCTGTGTATGCGTAGATATGTCGTGCTTTAGTCATGGTATCTTTATCTGCCATGGGCTGCCCAGCGGAGAGCAGCGTTTTTTTACTACGCTTATCTTCACTTCACTTGTTGCTTGGTTTGGTATGTTCAATCGATATCTACCTACTTTCCAATGTCCAATCGAATTGAAATATTGTGTGTGGACAGATTTCCGGCGACAATACATGTACCAATAAAAAACATTCGAAAACGCTTGTAAAATTTCCAAAATTAACATTTTATTGCGCATTTTGTTTATGAAGTGTAGTAGTAACCAATTCTGCACATACATTTTTTAATAAGTTTATGGCATTAAATAAAAATGACATGTTAGATAGAGAGCGAACAAATGATAAGCAAACAAAATAATGCATCTTCTTTGACTTACATCATAACGTACACTGGTGCGAAATTTTGGTTAAGGAGACAAAAAAAAATTGAAAGATTTTCCATTAACTTTACTTTATTATTTAAAGTACAGTCCAATTTCTGCACATATAAATATATTCATTTTATGTATGTCGGGGACCCACGGTTTTTGGCCTTTCGAAAGACGACTGAGGAATTTTTTTGCTGGTCTTGGGTGTGTACCCGAAACCTCCCAATCAGTAGACCAACGTTCTACTACTAGAGCTATTAGCCCCTATAACCTTAAGACCCAGTCCTACGTCTCTTAAAACGCGTTTTCAAATAAAAACGTTATTTATTGTTGAAAGTTTATGCAATTTTCAGTAGCTATTAACTTCTTAGATAAATAACGAGTTGGGTTGAATGAAAAATAATTATTTGGAAAGAAAAATTTAATTTACTTCTACATCTTCGGTTTTTTCAAATATAAAACATCTAGCGCAACTCATGATACAAACATAGATTTTTTAGTACAATTTTAACCCAAATATTATATTGCGATACTAAAGCGTAATTGCCCGAAATGTACTTATTTGCCCATATTGCTGCTGCCCGGTGTAGACAGCAGACGTCAGGAGCTTTAAACACCGCCTATACCTGGTGACTACAGATTGACGTTGGTGGGGGACAGGCGGACCAATCCAAGCAAAAAAAAGCGTCGAAACAAAATATTTCGTGTTGGAGTTGCGATGTTTTTAGGGCGGAACCTTAATGTTACAGATAACTCTCACAAGAGCCGCAATTAAATACGCATGTGCAGAAGGTACAAATCATGAGTGATTAGTTAATTATGTAATTGACTAATCCCATTGTGATATTATAATTTATTATTATTATGAAGCTTATTTGTATTATCTAGTAGGTACATATGACTATTAAAAATAAAAAAATCCAAATTTGTTTTATTATAACGGAAACTTATAACATTGTTTTTGTTGCGTAGTACGACGAATAAAAATAGTGGACTGTATTTTAACTAGTTTATTTCACTACAACACATATAGCAACATACAGGCACTCGGTAGTTGACGGCCATTACACACACAATCCTCTAGACGCAGGATTGCCAACTTACCACTGATAGAAAATGCACCGTAACAAATAAATGAAACATAGGCAACCAAAATAACATTCTTGTACTCAACAGTTTTTATAGATATCGCAACTCAATTATAATATGCAGGTGTTTTTAAGTATTCCAGTGAAGTCAAAATTAAAATATTTGAACTTTTGGAATCAGGTAGTAGAATCCAAATACTACAAGCTTATGCAAACAATAATTTTTTAATGTGAAAACTTTTAAGAAGTAATACAAACCCTGACTGACAAGCGCCTTTTATTACACCCTGCAATACATCACCACAGTCGATACAAACCCCAACTAATAATTTTTTAAGTCACATATGACGTCTCAAGCTGTCAATTTAATTTTTGCAAATAAAAATTGAAATACATTAACTTATGCAAAATATTCTATACGGTACTACAAGCACTACCAAATTTGATGTAATTTTTCTTTAATTCTTTAATTAATAAAATATTTTTTTTATTTAATAGTCAGTACAAAATAAGATCAGGTATGAATATATAATAATTTAAAAAGTCATGAAAAATTGATATTTGAGGAATAAATAATGGTTAAAAGCATGTTAATTGCGTTGGTTTCGTAGCCTGATTACACCCTGTACACATACGTTGCTTAATTTGGTTCCCCACCTAGCCCAAACATGCCCGATAAACAATCAATTCAATGGCTAAAGTGAACTTGATAATTGTAATATCAAACATCGGAATAGCTTCTGGAATTGCGGGCAAGTGAACGAAATCCTCAATCGTTCAAAGTGGGATCCATCTGAAGAAGATCAAAATAGGTTTCTTCAAAATCAAAGATATAATAAAACTGTACAGGGTACAGAAATATTAAATCAGCGCTATTTATTATTCGCTAGACAAAATGACCACTGTGGGGCGCCTTGAAAGGTTTTGCACAAGGGCGCCTTGCATGCCAGCGGCGGCAGTGGGGAAGACCGTGAACACAGAAGTTCTTGGAGAATTTGTTGTTCAAGAAACTAAGACTTTAAAGGCCAACTTATTCGGAGAATTCAAATCGCTATCTGATGCACTAACCATTCCCCATGTGGAATCACAACACAAAGCTACAAGGGGCTTAAGCTACAATGGCTAAAGTGATCTTGATAATTGTAATATCAAACATCAGATTAGCTTCTGGAATTGCGGGCAAGAGAATGAAATCCTCAATCGTTCAAAGTGGGATCCATCTGAACGAGATCAAAAAAGTTTTCTTCAAAATCAAAGATATAATAAGAATGTACAAGGTACAGAAATATTAAATGAGCGCTATTTAGTATTCGCAAGATTGGACAAAATGAACACTGTGGGGTCGCCTTGAAAGGTTCTGCACACGGGCGCCTTGCATGTCAGCGGCGGCCGTCGGGAACAACGTGAACACAAAAGTTCTTGGAGAATTTGTTGTTCAAGAAACTAAGACTTTAAAGTCCAACTTATTCGGAGAATTCAAATCGCTATCTGATGCACTAACCATTGTCCATGTAGAACCACAACACCAAGCTACAAGGGGCTTAAGGTACAACGGCTAAAGTGATCTTGATAATTGTAATATCAAACATCGGAATAGCTTCTGGAATTGCGGGCAAGAGAACGAAATCTTCAATCGTTCAAAGTGGGATCCATCTGAACGAGATCAAAAAAGTTTTCTTCAAAATCAAAGATAAAATAAAAATGTACAAGGTACAGAAATATTAAATGAGCGCTATTTATTATTCGCTAGATTCGACAAAATGACCACTGTGGGGTGCCTTGAAAGGTTTTGCACAAGGGCGCCTTGCATGTCAGCAGCGGCCGTGGGGAAGAACGTGAACACAAAAGTTCTTGGAGAACTTGTTGTTCACGAAACTAAGACTTTAAAGTCCAACTTATTTGGAGAATTCAAATCGCTATCTGATGCACTAACCATTGTCCATGTAGCACCACAACACCAAGCTACAAGGGGCTTATATTCCGATACATTCTCTTTAATAATAATAATAATCTTTATTGGTGCTAGTTACAATAAATATTTACACAGGTCAAAATGTAGTGAGAGATAAATTAATAATCCAAATGACAAAAATCCTAAATCCTGCAAACTACAATTCAGAAACTCATCAAAGTTATAGATACATTTATTAAGCAGACGTTTTTTTCATGGTTGATTTAAACTTTAGAGAAGAATAAGCCCTAACTGCAGTCAGCAGAACGTTGAAAAATATTATGGCCCAATAGTTTGAACCATTCCGAGATCTCTGTAGTCTTAGAAAAGACTGACGGTTTTGGTGATGTTAGCGAGTGTTAAAAGCGTGAATCGAATTAGATGTTATGAAACTGTCCGCATTCATCTTCGCATACATTAAACACTCTAGTATGTAGACCGACGGCAGTGTTGGTATATCAAGGCCACGGAAATGGTGCCGGCAATCATCCCCATACCCAATGCTGCACAACACTCTTAAACATCGACGTTGAAGTGCAAAGATTTTATCAGTGTGGCATGAATGGCCCCAATTAAACAATCCATACGACATTATCGCGTGAAAAAATGCGAAGTATGCAACCCAAGCATATTTCAGCGACAATGATTCTCTTAGCACTCTCAAAAAGTAAACTACTCTAGCAAACCTCTTTGCAACATACTCGATAAGATCCTCCCAGTTCAGCTTACTGTCAAGAATGACACCTAAAAACTTTACTGAGTCAACCTCCTTATTATTGAAAAACGGGTCTTGTCGTAGTGTAAATAGTAATGATGTGCATTTTTCTGGGTTAACACGAAACTTGTTAGATGAAAACCATTCTTTGATTTTTTGTCGCACAGACCAACTGATTCGAGTAACTCATCTTAGTTTTCACCCCCTTTATTTATAGTGGTGTCGTCTGCAAAAAGAATGATTTTGGACGAGACAATTGCATTGGTAATATTATTAATAAATATTAGAAATAGAATCGGACCTAAGACTGAGCCCTGGGGGACACCATATTTACACAATCTATTTGAAGAAGTTTTGTTGTTGAACTTAACATGTTGGTATCGACCGCTTAATTACGACCTCAACAACTGGCCTTTCTTGTGAATTGGTACTACTGTGTTGTACAATACAAATAACTCATAGTCAGTCATCGGTTTATAAGAGATATTTTCACCAGATGTTGTTTGAGGTAAACACTGAATCGCGGCTATCAAACCAGAATGGTCTGATGATAATGAATCATCGCTACAAATGCTGTCAAGGAAAACAAAATGCGACATGAAAATATTGCCCAAACAAGCATTTTTTCGTGTATTTTGCTTGTTTATTGGGTTCATCCCAAAACCATTAAAAGTGTTGGCCAAGTGTCGAGGTCGCATCATGAGTGTTAAAGTGGACATTCAAATCACCACAAATAATTATTTTAGTGCCACTGTGATGGTAGCGGTTTAGTAAACACGTTAATATATTAAGAAAGGTTTCAAAATTATAGTAGGTGGTCTACAATTGGACATGATTATGAGCTCTTTATACCTTATTCCCCAACCTCAATATCCAACTCCACTGAGAGTTCCTCCAAGTTCAGTTTTTCAAAGTGAATTTCAGCTCTAGCAAAGATACACAAGCCACCGTGCCTTCTGCCAGACCTACAAAAAATTTGCAAATTCATAATGTGGAAGATACACATTCAACAGTTCATCAGACCGTAACCAGTGCTCATTGACACAAATAAAGTCAACATTACATGTTTCCTTAAAAAGTGCAAGTTCGTTAAATTTAGTTGTAATGCACTGAATATTAACATGGAAAATTTTTAGGTTGTTCTGGTTCGATCTGGAGTCCTCCAGAAAAAACGATGGACGCATGCTCCTATGGGTCACATTTCAGGGTTTCCTGCAGACTTATCGTGTATCCATACTCCAGTTAGCTGCGAAGTATGATGCATCCAAAAGTCATAGTGCCGTCGGTTTTGAAGACCCCTTTAACAATGAATATCACACAATCCTGAATTAGGAATTCAGAATTTTACTGCATATGTAGCAAAATGCACCTGAACACACCTGAAGAGTTATATGTCAAGTACATCAGAACCTTGGAAGGATATGAGGTGGCGACTCAAAAGGCGGATGTAGCTGATGCTAGGCGGTCCGCAGGCAGTCGCCGTGCCGAAGGCTGGGCTATACGACGCAGATGTAGTGAAACGGCAAGGAGGGCGAGTCCTATGGCGTCAGGATCGTCATCCATACAACCTCAGTTGAGAAAATGCTACGATTGCCAGCAATTCACAATTCATCTGTCGAAGGATTGTCCAAAATCATAAGGCGATCGTTGCTGGTACAGTAAAAAGGGTGGTCAAAAGCCGCATGGCTGTCCTAACAATACCCAAAAAGGCGGACAATACAAAAAGGTGAGTTTAATGGCTACTAAGGTAGATTCTAAGTACAAACGACAGGCGAGCACAGTAAATGGTGTACCTGTCAAAGTGTACTTATACACTGGCGCAGAGGCGAACCTAATTTCACAGGGTAGCGTGACAAGGTTGGGCTTGGCGAAGCAACCTAACAATATGGCGTTAAATGGAATTGGCGGTTCAAATCAAATGCTACTGGCGAGGTCACATTTGACAGTATTATCGATGGTGATAACATTCCGGTCACGGCGGTGGGTGTAGATTTTGAGTCGAGTGTAGTACTTGGGCAAAATCTACAGGGGGCGTTTAGAATCGACGTCGGGTAAATGCCAGACATATGCCTCACCGGTTAAAGCCATTCAGAATGACTGGGCGTTCTATATACTGAGAAAAAGATAATATGAGCAATCGCTGTACTGGCGCTAAACACAACCTTTGAATTTTTTAACCAGATATATTTAGACAAGATCATAATATTTCTCCGGTGGCAATAGCTTGTTCATCAAAGGGTGTAGAAAATCTTTATAAACTTGTTACGGAGGAGGAGACATTTGAAAACATAGCAGCTGTGAGTAGTAATGGTGCCATCGTAGAAGATAAAAAGACTATTGAACAGAGTCCAACAGCAGAAAGAGCAAGAAAGCGTAAAGCTACGAGCCCAGAACCAGACAAATATATTCAGATTGCCAAGGAGAGAGAGGAGTGGCGAAATAGAAGGCATGCAGAAAGTATCTCAGTATTAAAGGAAGGCATTGCTGTGTTAAAAGACTTAACTGAAACTCTGAAATCAGTTTCATTTCAAATTATTTTTTATCCTTTCTCTTTCAGAAAGCTAAGGGCTAAAAGAAAATTGTGTGCCAGGGTACAATGGACCGGACGAGAAAGTAAAGAAAGTAAAGACGAGACTAAAGCCATAACTAAGGTTTGTACGGTAAACAGTTCTTATTTTCCGATTAATTTTTGTTATTAATATTGTAGCGGTCACTGAACGCACCTCGAGAGGTCAGAGACGTGGAACGTGCCCGGGATGCTTTTTAGTCTCGAACCCGGCAGATAATCTCGAACCGGGCAGATAATCTCGAACCCCCAGGCAAGAACGCGCGAACCGGCGAAGGGACGCGGAGTTACAAGCAAGCAGCGGCGTACGACACTATTTCTGATAATACTCTTTAAATAATTACCTGTAGTTATCTTTGATAATACGTTAAATAAAGCAAATGAAAAGTAACAGTGATTATTATTGTGTGTGACAGAAAAGGGAGGTGTGTGTGTATTTAAGAAAATCCCTCCGTTATTAGTTCAGAAGTGCGATTAGGAATTCGGCGCAGCGAATAAAGGAAAGAAACGTAACCATGCCGTCCGTCAAAGAGAACCAGACTTCGAATACAAGCGTAAGTGAAAGCACAAGAAGTATTGAAGTAGGCATAGTAAAGAAGTGTGAAGATAACATGGCAATTATGATGGCCCAAATGACAAATATGATCTCGCTACTCCAGGACCGTGACCATGAACTAAAGACGTTGAGGGAGCAAGCGGGGAAGACGAACGAAAGGAATAAACTTGCACAAGGTGAGCAAAAGATACCTTTTAATGAAATTTCGTGTCAAATTCCAGTGTACAGTGGGAATAATTGCCAATTAGACGTACACGACTGGATTAAAAAGGTTGATGATCTCAAGGAGATGTATGAGGTGAATGATAACACCATCAAGGTGCTAGCAACGAACAAATTGGCCGAGAATGCTAGAAAATGGTACGATACCATGGAAGATGCATGTACGAAGACCTGGAACGACACAAAGGATGAGCTGATCGAAATGTTCGGAGATACTGATGATATTGGGATACTCTTGAGTAAGGTAAGGAGCAGAAACTTAAAACGAGATGAGCGTGTGGAGGATTATTATCATGAGAAGTATGCCATGTCTCGAAGAGCAAAATTGTGTGATGCCGAGATCATACATTACCTTATCCAGGGTATCGATAACTTCACGATCAGGACTCAACTTATCACAGCGAGATGTGACACTCCGAAGGATGTGTTAAAGCTACTAAAGCTAGTCGCTCCGCAATTGAGAAGTGCCAATAAGCAGAGAGTAACGTGTGACTTCTGTAAGAAGGTGGGTCATGAATCGAATAATTGTTTCCATAAGAAAAAAGATGCTAAACCTGAGGTTGAAAAGCCAAGGAAATCCATTACTTGCTACAAATGCAAAACCCCAGGCCATATTGCTCGATTCTGTCCAGAGAATAGCGTCAAGGCTGAACCTTCAAGAGCTGCCATGCTGGTAAGTGAAGATCACAAATCCAAATTTTGTAACACTATTTTGATTGGGGAAACCCAATTGAGTGCATTGATAGATACAGGCAGTGAGAAAACCTTGATCAAGGAAGACCTTGCAACATCATTGCAACTGCCGATGGTGACAGAGACATGCACTTTGGTTGGACCCGGAGGAATTAAGGTGCACTGCAGAGGAGCAGCCACAATGCAAGTGACGATTGACGAAGAACCTTATGTCATTACAGCGACAGCAGTCCCACAAGTAGCAATAAACCACGATGTCGTCTTGGGGCAGGACTTTTTGGCAACGACCGAGATGATGATGGATGCAAATGGAGCGATTTTTTTTAGATCAGGCTGTGAAGAGAAGGAAATGATGAGTATAGAAGTGGAAGAAACTCAGGAGACGTTGAAGAGTAACGAAGACCTTAACGTCGGGACGAAACAGCAAATCGAAGGATTGGTGAGAGCGAGTCAAGAGCGGAGTGGAGAACAGATGAAACATGTCGATAGCCTCAGTAGGATGTATGCAGTAGATGTACGCAGTAAAAAAAAAAAAAATTGAAGATCGGACAGTTGGGATAATGCAAGCTGCAGACCCTGAGTTGCGAAGGATAATAGAAAAGTTGAAAGATGGACAAGAAGATAGTGGTTACAAACTGCTTGAAGGCAAGCTAATCAAGGAACAGGATGGAAGAAACTTGTTGGTGATTCCACGAGCAATGCGAAAGGAAATTGTCACAAAGACCCAGGAGAAAATTCCACACTTAGGTACCGACAAGACTATAGATGAACTAAAGAAGAGATTTTATTTCAAGAACATGAGAAAGTTCACGAGGAAATGCTTGACAAACTGCCTAAAGTGCTTACAATATAATTTAAAGAGCAATACTAGCGAAGCCTTTTTACACTGTTTAGATAAAGGAGTAAAACCGTGGGAAACCATCCACATAGATCATCTTGGCCCGTTGGAGAAAACTACAAAGGGTAACAAACACATTTTCTGTGTAATAGATGGATTTTCCAAATTCCTTTTCTTGGAGCCGACGAAGACTACGAACACGCAGGAAGTCGTAAAGGCACTTGCGAGACTTTTCAAGATATTTGGTCCACCCAAGAGAATCATTTCCGACAGGAACGGCCTTCACGAGCACGGATTTTGAAACGTTTTGCCAGAGCTGGTCAATCGACTTGGTGCACATCGCTGTCAGAACACCAAGAAGTAATGGGCAGATTGAGAGATACAATCGGACCGTGATGCCCGCATTGTTAAAGGAAACAACCGAACCAAACCGTTGGGATGATGCTTTAAACAATGTACAACTTGCCATAAATTCGACAATTCAAACAACCACACGATACAGTCCTTTCGAGATACTACTTGGCTACAAGATGCGAAACGACATGTACGAGGGAGTAGCAGACCATGTAGCAGAAATCAAAACCCTACAAGACCACCAACGAGGAAGAGACCAGTTAAGAGAAAGCACGGTATCAAACATTCGGCAAGCGCTTATGATCAAAATCGAAAAGAACATCAACCATTCCAACAAGATGAGTACGTGTCAATTAAAATACCACCAACCCCAGGAAACAATCCAAAGATGTCTGCAAAGTATAGGGGGCCGTACCGAATGGAAAAGGTCCTTGATAAAGATCGTTACCTTGTATCTGACATTCCTGGTTTCCAACTTAAGCAAATTCCTTACCAACCCATACTACCTCCAGAACAAATAAAGAAATATATTTCCTACGACTACTCCGAAGATAAAGACAGAAGATCAGAAGATGAAGACAGAAATTCCGAAGATGAAAACAGAAGATCAGAAGATGAAGACAGAAATTCCGAAGATGAAGACAGAAATCCCGAAGATGAAGACAGAAATCCCGAAGATGAAGACAGAAGATCAGAAGATGAAGACAGAAATTCCGAAGATGAAGATAGAAGATCAGAAGATGAAGACAGAAATCCCGAAGATGAAGACAGAAATCCCGAAGATGAAGACAGAAGTCCCGAAGATGAAGACAGAAATCCCGAAGATGAAGACAGAAATCCCGAAGATGAAGACAGAAGACCCGAAGATGAAGATAGAAGATCTGAAGATCAAGACAGAAGACTTAAACGTGCCCGGGATGCTTTTTAGTCTCGAACCCGGCAGATAATCTCGAACCCCCAGGCAAGAACGCGCGAACCGGCGAAGGGACGCGGAGTCGGTTACAAGCAAGCAGCGGCGTACGACGTTATTTCTGATAATACTCTTTGAAATAATTACCTGTAGTTATCTTTGATAGTACGTTAAATAAAGCAAAAGAAAAGTAACAGTGATTATTATTGTGAGTGGGAGAAGAGGGAGGTGTGTGTGTATTTAAGAAAATCCTTCCGTAATTAATATAGATCTCTAGTCTAGTTCAATTTAGGGATAAATTTCCTTAAGCCACTTTGTGGCACTAAATTTTAAATAAAATGCTGTTTGAAGCCGCCTTTTTGACAATCATTCAGAATTACCTTTTGTAATCGGACGACATTTTCTAATAAATTATGTATAATTATAGGGGCTTGGTCCTGAGGTTGAGGGGCACCGCACACTGTCTACTGAGAAGAATGAGGAGAAGAATAATTCTGCCAGAGAAGTGGCTAAAAAGAAAGAAGAAAGTGATCGTCCAATGAGAAACGATGCCGATTCTCAATCTGCGGAATCCAAGGTGCGTGTGCGTGTATGTTTTTGTGGCGACGATGGAGAAACTGGAGAAACTATTAATGGTAGCGGGACGAAACTCCATATTTAGAACTTTCAGCTGAAAAGGGTTTTGTTTAAAACGATCCAAAGGAACTTGATGTTTTCTCTATAGGAAATTTTGTATAATTTATGTTTATTGTTATTGTTTATATTCATTGTTTATTGTAAAATTAATAGTTTAGCTGCACCAGCAAATTCTATTTGATAGAGATCGCTCGTGCCTGCATTATTATAGAAGTAGTTAGCCAGAATTTGACAGATATTTTCATTCCAATGACAGTAGGTAGTGTCAAACGCTGGTCTTTTGACAATCCTGTCTAACTAGTTTTATTTTAATGTCGACACGACCGATCTCGATCAAATAGAATCTAATGCAGCTAATATTAATTTTCTATATAGTATGTGTCATGTGCCTGGCCACATCAGATTTTTTTGATTAAAAGTGGCAGCTGCACGGTTACTTTCAATTACATATTAATTATCCTCTGTGAACGTTGGAAAAAAGTTATGCTGCAAAATTGTTGTGAAGGTAACATATTATCGACATATGTCTAGAGTTCTTCTAAAATGTATAAAAATGGCGGTTAAGTGTAGAGTGTGTGCTAGGTCGATCACTGACAGGGATGATTATTATTTAACCTATAATAATTCAACATGTAAGTGCAAATTACACATGATTACACAGATGTGCCGAAATATCGGAGGAAGCATTTGTCAAAATGCAAAATTCGTAGAAGCGTAGAAGTTGATTTAACTACTTCTACTAACGTTATTAAAACGTTAGGTCAGGATGGACCTTACATGGATGGACTACATAACTTTATTAATTATGCACGGATTACTAACGTGTCCCGTTCACATAAGGGACATTCTTTCTGAGGTGTCCCAATCCAAAAATGTAAAGTCTTCGGATATAGTTGAAACTTTGGAGAATTATTGTACTTAATAACAGTAACAAATGCCTAAAATATTAGCTCATGAAAAAAATATTGAGGAAATTACTAGGGGTTGAAGTTTGGACGTTTTGAGTGACACGGTCATTTTTAGATTAGTGTAACTTCAATAAATCTTTATATATTCTATTTTTTATTTAGTGCATTTTAAAGCATTTTTCATGAACTTTTTAATGTTCACAAAAAAAAATTAAAAAAACAAAAATCTAACACGTTTTTTTAACAAGTAATTTTGTATTTCGATTTTTGCCCCATTTGGGTATATTTAATATTTTTTAAAATAGTTTCATTCGAAAGCTGAGTCTTTTTTCTATACAATGAGTAAAGATGAAAGTGGAACATAAGTGGGTTTGGGAGAAAATTAATAACTAAGCAAACGGAGCACCCGCGCTTCATAGGCCAGCGCCAGCGTCCAGGCCGTGTCGCGTAGGTCACCCATTTGTCTACTTCAGTAACATTTAATAATAATAATAATCCACGGCACAACATCCCCCAACAGCTTTCGCCACTACTTGGGCATCGGCAGGCACGAATTATCATTATTATGGCCCGCGTCTGTAGCACGTCTTAAGTTGTTTGGCTTTCAGCATTCGCCGAGGAGTAAAGGAAAACCACAGAAAACCCTTCACTCTGAACGCAGGGCGAGGTAGGTCTGTTTCAAGTCGAATTTCTTTTTCTGTATTTTTTTATATCGTATTTGTGTTGTTTTTGATTCTTCTTGTTTCTTTTTCTGTCTTAAATGAATGGAGCAAGTAAAAGGGGAATTCGATTTTCATATTTGTTGGAATAAGTGGATAGTTTTAGAAAACTTGGTCACACATCATTTGATTTACGTGGTATATCACTAAACTACAAGAACAGTTTCCATCTATATCAAAGTCTTCGAAAATGTCTTCTAAATGTAGAAAAGAATTTTATCCATTAAAGACAGATAATTTGAATGCAGAGTCAAATTCTTCTGTTCTTGATACAGCTCTGTCTAATTATCTCATTCCTTCTGAAATGGACATTTGTGACAATGAGTAGGAAATCGAAGAATCTGATCATAATAGAGATAAAAACAGCTAAAAACAGCTTGCGTTGACGGGAATCATAGGTCGGGGGTCGAAGTTCTGGAAGCAATTATTGACGATGGCGTTTTTAGCGCGGGTGCTGCGTTTACTTAGTTATTAATTTTCGAAGATTTAGGGCGAAACGGAAACTGTTCTTGTCATTTTTGATATACCACGTAAATAAGATGATGTGTGCCCAAGTTTTCTAAAAGAATTTATGCAATTATTCCTCCAAATATAACAATCGAGGTCCCCTTTTACTTGCTCCATTTCAGCTGAAAAAGAAACAATAATAAACAACAACAACACAAATACGAGACAAAAATACAAAAAACATAAGATACCAGAAAAAGCAATTCGTCTTGAAACACACCTACCTTGAAGTACATGTTATAAGATGTTACTGAAGTAGGGATAATGGGTGACCTACGCGCCACTGCCTGCACGCGCGCTGGCGTATGTAACGCGGGTGCTCCGTTTGCTTAATTATTAATTTTCTCCCAAACCCACTTTCATTTTTTCATTTTTGTCCCACTTTCATCTTTACTCATTGTATAGGAAAAAGTCTCAGCTTTCGAATGAAACTATTTTAAAAAATATTAAAAATACCCAAATGGGAATTTTGTTTTTTTGAATTTTTTTTGTGAACATTAAAAAGTTCATGAAAAATGCTTTAAAATGCACTAAATAAAAAATAAAATATATAAAGATTTATGGGAGTTACACTAATCTAAAAATGACCGTGTCACTCAAAACGTCCAAACTTCAACCCCTAGTAATTTCCTCGATATTTTTTTTCATGAGCTAATATTTTAGGTATTTGTTACTGTTGTTAAGTACAATAATTCTCCAAAGTTTCAACTATATCCGAAAACTTTACATTTTTGGATTGGGACACTTCAGAAAGAATGCCCCATAAACGTATCATAAAAACGTTACTTAAACGTTCCTTGTCAACCACGCTTTGAACAACTTTAATGTTATTCGTGGAATAGACACGTGGTGTCTATTCCACGAATAACATGGCACATGGCATCGTGCGGTTCGTTCGCGTCCATTTGGAATCTTATTGCCGTTGGGAGTGTATCATACGAGTACGACCTGTTCTAGTGCCTTTCTATTGAAACATGGTGTCTAAGGTAGGTGTGTCCAAGATTTACTGACAATTTGTAACTAAGTAAATTAGTATAGTTGTATGTATCTACTGACAATTGTTTGCATGCTTGTTGTGCACATAACCTCTACTGGCTTCGGTTTCCCGCGTTATCAGGGTCGTTTTTTTACCATAATACACTTTCATTTCCAGATGTAGACCATCGGACAGAGATGTTTAACATGCCCCCCTATAAACCCTCATCTAAACCCCTGTCTAAGAGACAAATTCAAAGAAAAACAAAACAAAAATATACCTTGTTGAAAGAACAGTGTGCACAACGTAATAGTGACAATTGTAAGCCTAACCGTGCCGTGTTTTCTTTGTTAACCGGTCACAACACAACTGCGTTTGAAACATTGCCTACTATACCAACAGTTTCTACACAATCGGACGACGGTATTAAGAACGGTGTGAGCTTTGAAACTGAAAGCCAAGAAATCGGATTTGATGCACTTGGCCCAAATTTCTGGCAACGAACTAGCAGCGGCAGTAGTAGTTCGCCAGATAATAATGAAAATGCAACAATACTGTTAGGAGATCAGTTACGAGAGTGGTCTTGTTCAAATAATATCAGTGTCTCTGCTGTGACGCAATTATTGAAAATATTAAAACCACATCACAGTTCTCTACCTAATGATTACCGCAGTTTACTTCAAACACCTCGATTTACTCCAAGTAATTTCCTTACCAATGGGAAAATGTTTTATTTGGGTATTTCCCATCAATTATCTGTGAAAATGACACTTTGTTTTAAACAAAATGTTCCAAAAATTCTTTTACAAATTAATATCGACGGTTTACCAATTTTTCGTAGCAGTAATTTGGAACTCTATCCTATTCTAGGTAGATGTGAAGATTTAATCGACGACAACCCATTTATAATTGCCTGTTATGCAGGAACAGGAAAACCAGATCCTTGTCATGTGTTTTTAAAAGATTTTATTTTAGAATTTTCAGAACTGCAAAAAACAGGATTTGTTTTTGATGAGGTTCATTATGAAATCGACATACATTTTTTTACTTGCGATGCACCATACTAGTAAACACGGTTGCGAGAGGTGAAACATAGTTGGAGTATACAAAAACCACCGAATTAATTATGCAAATAATCAGTTGTTTGAACAGATTCGAGATGAAGATTTTGAAGTCGGTGAGAAACCCTTCATTAAATCAAGATCTCCTCTTTTAGCAGTAAATATAAAGTTGGTTGCACAATTTCCTCTAGATCCGATGCATTTAAGGAGCTGTTAGACGGGTCCTTGTAAATTATTACATTTATGGCAAACCTCCGCATAAACTATCGCATACGTTAATAACCTCAATGAACGCGAAAGTCTCTGAAATAAGGTTATACATACCATCTGAAATTCAAAGAAAATGTAGATCTTTTAGTGAGATTAAGCGCTGGAAGGCAACTGAATATAAAAATTTTATTTTATATTGCGGAGTAATTGTGATGCAGGGGTGTTTGAAGAAAGAGCAGTATAAGCATATTTTACTGCTTCATTGTGCAGTTTTTATAATATCGAATAAAAGTCTTATTGCCAGTTACTTGGACGATGCTGAAATTTTTTTAAACCAGTTTGTTACATTGTCTGCAGAAATCTTAAATGAAGATTTTGTTATATACAATATTCACAGCCTTACGCACGTAGTAGACGACGTCCGTAAGTTTGGCCCCATTACAGACTACTCATTCTCATTATAATTTTTATTTATTCAAAATTACCCCAGAAAAATGTTGCGTTTCAGAAGACGTTGATAGAGGCCTAAATAATGGAGGTGTGTCCGTAACAACTCTTCCTTCCGGTTTGTATTCGCATTTTTAAGTACCTATAGTACCTATAATAGCTTCTTTCGGATTTCAATCTCTCATAAAAATGTGAAAATTTTAATTCTATAATGCAATTTATTATAATGTTTGTTTCTAAACACAGGATCCCTGGATACTATTTTTGCAACGCTGGCCAATATGCAAACAGCAATAGAGCAAATGTTGGTCACAATGCAAGAGGTTCTTCGCTACATTAAGAAGCTGGCCTTGCAAAAACTAATAGCGCCTGAAAATTTACCCGTGTTCCCGCTAAATACGTACAAGGAATTCTTAAACTTTGAAAAGTTAGCAAAGGAAGATCCATCTATTAACCCTCCAGCCGCGGGGAACGCGATTTCCCCGTTCACGATGTCCCGCGATTTCCCGTGCTTTTCTGCAGAAGAATTGAAAACTTGCCCGCGGCAGGAGGGTTAATCAATATATGGTAAGAAACGAATCTAATAGGGAATAGAAATATTAGGTAAAATTTATTTTTAAGGTGCAAAGGTTGGCTGCGCTTGGTGGTTCAGGTATCGAGGGTGTAACACGGCGCATCATGAAATTTTTGATGAAAAACCAGTTGGCACTGCAATTCAACTGGAAGGGTCGTTACACTAAAGTTGCATTTGAGCGGACAGCAATGATGGGCATTGTCTACGGTAAGAAACACATCTGCATAACATAAGTAATTTAATTACATTATAGTTCCTTCTCGTTTCAGAGGCTGCAAAGCTCAATTTTCCCAGTAATGAAAGGAGTGATCAACAAATAGCGTGGACGGTTAAGGAGTGGCTAAAGCACGCATCTACACGCATAAACCAGGGAAAAGCAAGTGTTTAATAATTAAACTTCCTTTTGTATTTTGTTACACTGCCGTTTTTACGGAATGTTTTGAAGGGATTACGCTCTGCTACTGTCGCCGCTTTCAAGTTTCTCAGGTCTTGCACACAGGTTGAATTCTTACTGGTTGGTTGCGCCCCCCCGTGATTTTGCATGGGTAGCTTGAGTTGGAACGTGTTTCCGCTATCCGCCGTAAGATGCCGCTTCCTGTACCTCTTGGGCGATTTATCGATTTATTGCGTAACTTTTCGACGCGACGTCGCAGAGCGACGATTTTTGTTTTATGGTGACGAGGAAAAATTCAGCTCTACATCAAGTCATCGTTCGTGGAATTTGGTTCACTATTAACAGAGTTTGAATAAAGTTGCGTATTTGAGTAGGGCTAGTTTTTATGCGGGGTTCGAGACAGTGTATTTTCCCATTCATTTCTCCTGTTTTCTCTTAATCTACTGTTCAGGTTTGGTCGACCGGGTTATTATGAGTCTCCTTGGATTTTTCTGCCTCTAATGACTGGTTCCCTTTGATTAAAGTCGCTCTAATTGCCTTTTTGCGAAGTTTTTGGTCCGGTTAAAGTGGGGAGCGAGGCTGTATATAGATCCGCATTTGGTCCCTCTGGATTGTTGAGTCTTGGTTGTTAGACGAATCGCTGTCAGTCAACTTTATCCTGGAGTCTACGTGAAGCTGTGTGGAAGTGACTTGGAGTTACTCGTTTGTTTGGTGCCTTGCTGGTATACGAAGTATCTCTCGCTGTATGCGGAACCATCCTTCCCAAGCTGAGAAGTTTTAACCATTGTAGTGTGTTATATGGTTGGAACCCCGTCGCCTTTTGTGCGGATTTAGTACGTAGATTACTGTTGGATTCACGGTTAAGCCCGCTCAAGATCTTAGGGTGAGTCTCTGGTTCGTTTATTACTTTGAGAATTGGTTCCTTATTGCGGGGAATATTTTTAGGCTTCCTCGTTTATTCATCGTCGGATATTTATTCATCGTCGGATATTTATTCTTCGTCTGGACCTCTTCGGATATTTATTCTTCGTCTGGACCTCTTTGGATATTTATTCTACGGCTGGTGGCGTTTATCCTTTTCTGTGGTGTCTTCGTCTGGGGACGTTTTCGTCTTTGGATCGGAGGACAACCCTTTCGATCAGAGGACCAGTTTCGTGGAGTGATAACTTTGGCACGACTTGATCGAGTGGATCTAGCGGACTGGGTGGCGTCCTGGAGTGGAGCGTCGGAAGCTGCGGAGATTTTGCCTTGCTAGGACTGCGGGTGTCTTCGTGGGACGGGGACATTCCTTCGCTGCCGAGGTCAAGGTTTGACTTATATTTATATCTCCACCGGGCCCCTGCGTGGCCCTCGCCCTTGACGCAGTGCTGCCGGAGTTTTTTTATTCGTGTCGTAATTAATTGTATTTTTCTTTCATTGTATAATTTACTTTGGGTGAGCCGTTCACCACTATCGTCTCTTTGTCCGGAAGGTTTCTAACCTCACCTACCCCAACAAACAGCTGTTGCGGTGGACCGTTGTTGTGCGTATGATGCAACGGTAGCTAGCCTCCCTCAACCTCGTTAATAATTTTTTATTTGATTTGAATTTCAATTATATAGATTGATTTAATTTAATTTAATTTAATTTAATTAGATAAGTTTATCTTATCTTTGTCTTTTCTAAATTTACTTGGTTGTTTATATTTGATAAACGTTGAGGTTAGGTTAGTTGGGTGAAGGTGTACCGGCAAAGTGTTTCTGTAAGGTTTGAGAATTTTAATTTACAATTTAATTTTGAATTTGAATTGTCCTGGTCATTTGGGACAATAATTTATTTAATATTGCCTTATTTTAATTTATTAATTTCATCCATTTTGACACTATTGTTAATCAAATTCCCAACGCTTTTCGGTCGGATTCATTTAATTTAATTTTACGTCTGGAGGAATATTATCCCAGATACGGCGGTGAATTTCGTGCTTGGCCAAGAACGTGTTCGTCGGTTGTCGCATTTATCTTTCGGTTTTTTTTTTAGGTTAATTATCGGCACTAACGTTGCCGAAGCGTTGCTATTTGATATTTTGGTGTATTTGATAAATTGTATTATTGTGACTCGTTCTGGTGTGGATTACTTGAACGGTGGTCGACCTTGCTGGTCAGTGGATATTTTCCCGAGATACCGCTGTAATTTCGTGTACTTTTTTTTACTTTTTTTTGTCTATGGGTATTTAATAAACTTGATTTTCCGGCAACTTTGGTTCTCTTCTTGTCCCTGTGTGGCATCATTTCTCTTTCAGCCAGCTTTCACAATCAAGCGATAGTCCACGGCGGGGGTTAGATTGTGTGGCGCCCATTTCGGAACACCTTGCGGTTGGATGTTGTTTATCCCCACGCCCTCTCCCCGAGTTGGTCGGTGCAACCCCAAGGACTGCATGAGCGCACAGGTAGAGCTCAAGGTTCCGGAACTTATTTTTAAAATAGTTTATAGCTTTCATCGGGAATAGAAAGTCAAGGTGTTTCAATTTATAGGGTAGTCAAGTTATATTTTTGTATTTTTGTTTCTTTTAAGTATACACTTTACACATAATAATAATAATGTTACTTTTGTTCTTTTAAATATATGTATTTATATTCATTTCTTATTATAAATAAAATATAACGTTGCAGATGTCTCTATCAATAATAGTGTATGCCGGTACAATCATACAGGTCTACATTTTTAAAAAATCTAGGCCTTTAGAAACGGTTACATTTTGTTTGTGAAATACGTCTTTCAAACGTTGCTGCCTAACTGATTTGTAACGTGTACTTAACGTGTGCTTGCTACGTTTAAATATGTTTCAAACGCAACGAATTCGACTTTAAAACATAGCATTTAAACGTTTATATTTTCGTGATGTGCAACGTGCAAAATCGCGACATTTTCAAGTTGAATGTACGTATTGAAAACACGAATCAAGTCAATGGTGTTATTAATATTTTAAACGTTTTTTTAACGTATGTGTGTTTCCTGGGACTGTCGTCGCAGCAATTCAGGTGTCAAATGATGAAATTATGATGAAATTGAAATTATATATTCATCTTGATCAAAATAGTTTTCCGTTTGATTTAAAAACTTCTTTAAAAACTTGGATAGCCTGTAAAACAATAAGTAAACAACAGCTCCGGTGTACAAATTGCTTTAAGTGTTATCCTACCAAAAACATTTTCTATTTCAGGATTCTCTTGATGTGCGTTTAATGGTACGTATGTTCCGTCTATGGGCTCCAATTACTCCTAGTAATCCTGCCATTTCTCTGAAAGAAATTTTATTTCTTTGTCTGTCTTGCTTTGTGGGCCATTAAATTATTTGAGGAGCTATTTCATTTAAGGCTCGTATTACTCGATAGAATGATTTTCCCATATTAAATCGGCAACCTACTGATCTGCAAAATAAAAACTTTAGCACAATTAAATCTTTACCTATAACTAGAAATGCCATTTCCTCATCATCGCTCGAGCTAGAACCACCATCAAAAAGCTCCAAGTTCATTACCACCGGTTCCAAGTAGGTTGTATGTTCTTTAGGGTAGTCGTGCTTTCTCTTGGTTCTTTGTTAGTTTTGCTTATTTTACAGCAGCACCCTTGACACCACTTTCTATATTACTAATTTGATTGCAATTGTAGGTTATGTTGTCCGTACAATGTAAATCACAGAAATTAGAGACAGTAAATGAGAAGTCGGGTGGTTACGTAGCGTACAAATTGACAGAGTAATGGACTATTGCCAGAGGTTTACCCATCCGGGCGTTTACCCGACAAACGCCCAGTCAATCTGAACGCACCCCAGGGCTGACCCTAGTGGTGCATCACGGTAAGGCGCATATTTTAAATAAAGAACCAAATGGCGATTTGTTTACAGAACTTTTCAAAAACCTAACTCTGGCAGAGGAACCGGGACGATTTGCAGTGGCGCTGCAACCACACAAGGGGGCGTTCAGAATCGACATCGGGCGTTTTACCATACGAAACGCACCTAGCGTTCAAAAACTACGTCCCGCGATTGTCTGCTGCTTGCCATTTCATCCAAGTCTAGAGCTGGGCGAATGATTGCGAGCATGCGCAGTGCCGATGTTTACCATATGGTTTCATTGTGAACTTGTGTTATACGATCGACAATCATAAACAAAGTCATGGAGAATATTGTTGACGAAAACTTTATTTTAATTAAAGACATAAACGGACAACCTATCGTACAGGGGGGAAAATCCTAGCCGAAAGTAAATAAGGTAGGTTTTAATCACTACCGCTACCTATTGTTTCGATTATAATTTGTAATTGTAGATGGAACAGTTATATTCCTTAATAGTGATCTACTTTCAAATTTTATTATTGGTTCTGTGTGTGCTAAAAATAATACCCCTGAAAAGACCGCAAAAGAAAATAACACCCAAGAAGGTGGCGCACGAAATTTTTGGGACCGCAAGGACATCTTATCTCTGATTGCTTGTTACAAAGTAAATAAAGAACGTTTTAAATCACAGCCGTGCGGAATGAAAAGGTGTGGCAGGATATAAGCGACGACATAAAAAGTCATTCGGCAGAGCAATGCCGAAACAAATGCAAACATTTAAAGTCAAAGTATTGTGAGAAAAAAGACAATATGTCTAGTCGGGCCACGGGGTAAAAAACTGTGTTATTTGCTTATTACGAGGAAATGGATGAAATATTTGGCGAGGAGCCAAATATTACACCAGTTGCAGTGACGTTAAAAGGAATTATTCCGATGTTAAATGACGAAGCGGTCAGTAAGATTGATTTACCCACTACGTCCCGAGTGAGAGAAGATGACAATGACTCCACCCCCCGTAAGTTGAAGTAGCGAAAAGTAACCCGTACCCCTCATGTGACTGAAGGTGCTCGGGAGAGAGAAGAGGGCCGACAGAGGCGTCATGAGGAAAAAATTGCTGTTCCTCGTGAAGCTGTAGATGCCGTAAAAGTACAGAGTGAGAAAAATAAGCAATAATTTCTTTCAGTTGGATTTTGTTGTTATTTTATTTAAAGAAAATATGTTCCTTTATTTTTTATTTTATTTACTTATTGTAAATACATACTAAAGCAAAGATGTTTTTGATATATTGATTTCCGGGTGGAAACCGCGTTGAGGTATCTTCAGGACTAAGTTATCAAACCAAGCGCTAAGAAGATGATCATGTTGGATTTTGGTGTTATTTTATTTAAAGAAAATATGTTCCTTTATTTATTTTTTATTTTATTTACTTATTGTAAATACATACTAAAGAAAAGATGTTTTTTTTTTATTTTATTTTATTAGTATTAATGCTAGAAAAAAGATGTTCCTTTGTTTTTGTAAATGCTAAAGAAAATAAGTTTCTTTGTTTTGTTTTTTATTTATTGTAAATAAATGTTAGAGAAACTTTGTTCCTTTATTTTTTTAGTTTATAGTCAATTATACATATATATATATATATATATATATATATATATATATATTGTAACGTAGCCAAACTCTGGTGTAGTGAAAAACGTGACACACAACGTATATTTATTTTTATGTCTAACTATTTACAACAATTCCTTGACAACAACTTTCTATAACTACCGATAACTACGCTACATTTCCCCCTCCTTATTTCTTACTTTCCCCTGAAAGTAATCACGCAGACATCCTCTTGCTACATCTTTAGCCTTACGGGGAGGCAAGCGTCGACGATGCTCTAAACCAATACTTTCATTCAGGTTTGCATCACTTGTCACCAACCTTTCCTCTGCCACAGTCGCATCGTTTGTTTCTTCCATTGTTATAACTGTTGCATCATCTGATTGCCTTCGGCATACATCATGATTTGGTCCGGTTAAACATGGGCAATCAGGAGATAGGGCCCCAGATGCAGGGACGAAGAACTCACTTCCGTAATTTTGCTGCGATATATTTGATGATGTTGCTTGATTGGATGAAACTCCGCTGTGTTTTGCCGAACTTTTCCGAGGTCTTCCTGGATGTCTACTGGCTCGTTCCTCAAGTTTGGCCTGATTCGGATGAGGAATCTCAGCGCACGGTTTCAGTCGATCTTGATGGACGACCAGGCGTTTGTGCCGCAAAGCACAATGCTGAATACGAAAAGTATTGAGACCCATATCTTTCACTAACCTATATGGTCCCGTCCATGGTCGATGCAACTTTGTACTCTCGCCCTTACGTGGTGTTACCTGATGAAGCCAAACAATATCTTCCACCTTAAACTTCCGTGGGCGGATATTGCGATCATATTGATCCTTCATTCTTCTATGCGCCGCATCCAAACATTCTCTAGCTTCGTTATGGGCCTGGTCTAGTGACGACCGAAGATTCTTCACATATTCTTCGTGTGACTGTTTCCCAAAGCTATCAATCGGCAGCCCGTAGTGAACATCTAGCGGTAACCTGATCTCACGGCCGAATAATAAGAAGAACGGCGAACGTTTTGTGCTTTCGTGTTGACTTCCCCTATACGCCATCATAACCTGCGGAAGTTTCACATCCCAGTTCTTCTGATGTTTGCCAGCCCAATGACTCAACATATTAAGAAGAGTGCGATTGAAACGTTCAACCATACCATCCGACTGCGGTCTGAACGGCGACGTGCGAGTTTTCACAATGTCCAGTACAGCGCAAGTTTCCTGAAATAGTTGCGATTCGAACTGGCGACCCTGATCTGTATGTACTGTCTCGGGTGCTCCAAATCGACTCACAAATTCGTCAACAAATGTTCTTGCTACCGTTTCTGCTGTCTGGTTCGGTAGAGGATACGCCTCCGTCCACTTTGTGAAATAGTCGCCCACGACTAAGATGTATTTGTTACCTTTTAACGACATTGGCAATGGACCTAAAATATCTATGGCAACTCTCTCAAATGGACGCGTTGAAACACTAGTTTGCAATGCGGCTTTACCCGGACGAGACGGTGATTTTCTGCGACAACAATCCTCGCATTTACGGCAACAGTCTTCAACATCTTGTTGCATATTGGTCCAGAAAAACCTATGGCGCAGTGTAGCCAATGTCCGCGTTACTCCCAAATGGGCACCACCCGCCGCGTTTCCATGGTACTTTCGTATAATTTCTTTGACTAGTATGGCAGGGACTACCATTCGATGCCTGACTAGAGAACCGCTTTTCTCGGATATACACAACACTCCTCCTATTAATGCCGGTTTCATGTTCCATAACTGACGTGACGCTTTCGATAGATCAGTTGGTGTAGACAAGCCACCTTTTAACAGTTGTACAACCGGACCGCAGACTTCGTCCCGTGATTGTTCCTGAACCATCGTATCTGTTGAGTCCTGCGAGTCAGGTCCTGCAACGACATATGTCTCTGCTGTCCCTGCATTCAGCAATTGGCTTATCTGAGGCACGTCCCTACTGCATTCAATTTCCATTCCGCATTGAGAGCATGGGCGCCGTGACAATCCATCCGCATTGCCGTGCTTTGCCCCGGAACGATGGTGTACCTCCATATTAAACTCGGCCAAGATTTCTAACCATCTTGCAACCTGACCTTCTGGTTCCCGGAATCCTCTCAACCACCGCAAGCAGTTGTGATCCGTCCTCGCTATAAACTGAGGGCCCAACAAATATGCTTTGAAGTGTCGGCATACGGAAACCAGAGCAAGAAGTTCCCGTCGAGTCACACAGTACCTCCTTTCCTCCTTCGTTAAATAACGGCTATAGTAGGCAATTACACGTTCTTTTCCATCTTGCATTTGACTGAGCACACCTCCCAGTCCAGTTCCACTAGCATCCACGTCAATTATAAAAGGCTTCTCAGGATTTGGATATGCCAAAATTGGTGTTGACAGCAAATAGCCTTTAAGTCTCCTAAATGTTAACTCGCATTCTTCCGTCCACGTAAATCTCTCGCCTTTGTCTGCTATCGTTGCAAAACCTGGAACAAATCGACGATAATATGATGCAAAACCAAGAAATGACCTAAGCTCCTTCAGATTGACAGGTATAGGCCAATTTTTCACTGCTTCTACTTTCTTTGGGTCGGTTGCAATGCCTTTGCTGCTGACAATGTGTCCCAGAAACTCAACCTCTTGTTGAAATAGCCTGCATTTCTTTGGATTCACTTTCAATCCAGCCGACTGCAACCGCTTCAAAACATTATGAAGTCGAGACAAATGTTCTTCAAATGTCCTTCCAAATACAATCACGTCATCAAGGTATACCAATGCGCTTTCCCAATTAAGACCATCTAGCACAACATCCATCAATCGCTGGAAGGTAGCAGGTCCATTACAAACTCCAAATGGAAGCACGTTGAACTCAAAGAGTCCAGAACCTATGGAGAACGCAGTTTTCGGACGATCTTTCGTTGCCACTTCGCATTGCCAATACCCAGACTGTAAATCTAGTGCCGTAAACAGTGTTGCGCCAGACAGCGCTTCTAATACCACATCAATTCTTGGAAGCGGATAACTGTCCTTCACTGTTATTTCATTTAGTCGACGAAAATCCACACAAAATCGCATTGTGCCATCCTTTTTCCGTACCAGGACTGCAGGAGAACACCACGGTGATTTCGAAGGGCTAATTACACCATTATCCAGCATATGTTGAACCTCTTGCTGCGCCTCTGACCTCCTAGCAAATGGCAGCTTCCTCGGTGCCATCTTAATTGGCCTGGACAGCCCAGTATCAATGCAATGTTCAAGAACTTTAGTTCTTCCTATATCCTTCTTCCCCATTGATACCGCCCCGCTAAACTTTGCGATCATAGCTTTGGCCTCACGAAGCTGAGTTGCAGTTAGATGTTTTGAAGCTTCTCGCCAATCAAACATTGCTGGGGTTGGTTGAATCGTCGCTTCGTTCTTCATGTCCAAGACCGTACATGCTAAGGCTGTACCTATATGTGTGTTTTTGTACAACATTATATTTTCATTTGATGGATTCCGTAGTAATACAGCTCCTTCTGTCCCTGACACAATACTACGACTTACCAAAACGCCAAGCTTCTGCCAACAGTGAGGGAGAGGCTCAATTACTCTCGAAATGTTCATCTTGTCGTCTTGAACTGTTACCCGGCAAATAATTTCCGTTCGTTCAGGTACAAGTAACGTCTGGGACAGAATAGCTGCCACTGGAGAAATAACATATTCTTCAATGCGTAGGTTGCCAATTCTAACACAACTCTCACTAAGGTCAACAATGCATTTATATTTGCGTATAAAGTTGCATCCCAGCACACAGTCATCGAGTAGATCTTGACACACACTCACCTCTGTTGCAAAATGTCTATTACCAATAGTAACATCGATATTTCCAATTCCCAAAATAACCAATGGCTTACCGCTAGCCTGAACAACTTCTGTGTGTGTAACTTTCAACTCCTTACCACCTACATGCTCCCACAAGCTCTGGCGAATTAGGCACCGTGACGCTCCCGTATCAACCAAAAATACAACTCCAGTGCCATTTATTTCCCCTAGAACTCTAACTACCGAGGCGTCCATTATCTCACCTGTCGCTTGTCCCACTGTTATGTAGGGCGTCACTATGGGACTTCGTGGCGTCCGTGCAAGTTTCCCGATCTCTTAAACTTTCTCTTAGGACAGTCTCTTCGAAAATGACCAACATCACCGCAAAAGAAACACCGGCCCTCAGTTTTTTCATGTCCTTGGCCACTGTATGCATCTGTCTCATTGCTGCGCGTTGACGAAGATGATCGTCCACGGATATTCTGTCGTGTAATAGTAGGACAACGCCAGCGGACCCTACCAGCATCTGTCGATCTGTTCCCTGTTTCACGCACTCGTTGTGAACAATTACTGGCTACCAATTTCTCTACTGTCGTCGTCAGTAACGCCACTTGCTTAACGAGCTTCTCAACATCGCTTTCCTGTTTGTTAATAGCTGCACACACTCTGTGATCGCCTTCACTTTCAATCGAAGACATTGCCCGGCTATTTCGGATTTCTGTAAGCATTTTCCTAACCTTTAAGGCAGTCTGCGCCTCGCCTAAAGCATTATTCAAATCCGCTGGACTTTTCCTGGCAACTTCAGTGGCAACTTCCGAGTCAATTCCAATTAAAAATTGCTTCACTAGAAGTCTCTCACGAGTCCCCACATTATAGTCCGGGTAAGCTTTCTCTCCAAGAAATCGCAAAGATGCTGCAAACATGGCCAAAGTTTCTCCTGGTATAAGCTTTCGATTTGCAAATCGAAGTTCAGCACAATCATCTTCCTGCATCAGAATCTCCGCCAGGGTTTTGCAAGTAGTGTCCCAACAGACTGTTTGTTCATCCGTTAGGCTTTGCAAAGCTTGCTGTGCAGGTCCTTCTAGATACAAAGGTAGCGCTGTGTTCTTCTTATTATCATCCCAATCCTTTAGAACAGCAAATGCTATAAAATTAGTTATCCACAAATTCCAGTCGCCACCACCAAATTTCTTCATGTGGCAATCTGCCATGATTTACTACAAGCGCAGTCTCGCTATTTCCTTTTTCAGTAATCGTTTTAACTGTACGACCACCGCTGCCACCAATGTAACGTAGCCAAACTCTGGTGTAGTGAAAAACGTGACACACAACGTATATTTATTTTTATGTCTAACTATTTACAACAATTCCTTGACAACAACTTTCTATAACTACCGATAACTACGCTACAATATATATATAATTTGATAATTTAATGACTGAAAAAATATATAGCCAGTGGACGAACTGGACCCTTCACATGTACACTTAGAAAAATACAGTTTCATACATTATTTTACCTCATTATGTAGTCACTAGGGTGGTTCAAAAATGCATCGCAAAAATGTTTGTGATGATAGAAAGCAACGATCCCCGCAAATCGTTTCCAAGTCCAAAAAAGCGGAGAAGTGTTTTTTTTCTTTGAAATTTTGATTTTGAATGGTGCCTATCGATGCATCAATTTACATAAGAAAATGTATGGGAAAAACACATTTTTGGTATTTTTCGAATAATTGTTCGGGGTTTGGGAAAACTTAAGATTAAAGTTATAGGACATGTAGAGGACTTTCCAATGAAGGATTTGAGCTATTATACATATGGCTTTGACGCCCCCAACCCACCCCCACAGTGCCCTGAAAACTACCTGTAAATGAAAAATGTACATTCTTCAGAAAATTTACCCTTCCAATCACTTCATTATCTCTTTTCTCATAGAAATCATTACTATAAGTCTAGTTGAATGTTTATAAACATTTGCAGGTAATTTCCATTTCTTGAAACAAATTCCATTTGTTTAAATAATTCGCATTTCTCAAAACTCTGTCGGACATCTGTTTTCTGAGTTCGAAATGGCAGTTTATTATCTTAGAGTGACATTATTCTTTAAACAAATTATGGTAGAATTCAGGTTTTTGTGAAATTAACTTATAAATTGTTAATTGTTAATGTTCGAGGTATCTTGCCTATGTTATTAGCTAATAAACCCATATTTGTTTAAACAAATTCCATTTGTTTAAACAATTTTTTGCAATTTTCCTAACATTAATTTTTTTAGATCGGTCTGGTCAACTGTTATTGTCAAGTGACATCACTTATATTTTGGGATAATTTCCATTGATTAAATAATAAAATATTATTCAAATGCATAATGGTGATATACAGGTGGTATGTAAATTTTAAAATAAATTAAAAATTACAGCTACAACCTGGATTTGAACCAGGGACCTGGTAAACCGAATAAATGCGCGCCAACTCGAAAAATCGAGTGTTCGGTTCCATTAGGAAAGAAACGAAGCTTTACTCGGCTCGAAATTCGAGACTTGAAATTGACAACTCGAACAGCAGAATAATATTTTATTATTTAAACAGTAGAAATCATCCCAAAGTATAAATGATGTAACTTGCGAACAACGTTGGCCAGAATAACGGTCTAAAAAATAATTTTAGGTGAATTGCAAACAAAATGTTTAATCAAATGTGGTTTTATTAGATAATATGGGCAAGATATCTTGAACATGAAATTTATAAGTTAATTTCTCAAAAAAGTTGAGTAGGTATTGGGCCAGCTTGGACGCCCTTGAGTGACCCCTAGTGCGCCAGTCGGTTTACCGAGCGCGCCCGAACCGGGGGACGTGAGTGTATGAGTCACACGTCGATGTTAGAGAGAGAACGCTGCACTGGTCCGCGCGCTCTTTAGAATTCAAGCCATTTAAATATTTGCGCTATAAATTTTAAAGTTTTAAAGTGCCGCCACGCACCATTTAAATATTCGCGCCATAAATTTTAAAAGTTTAAATCAGTCCTGCCAACCGCAGACGTACCAACCCACGCGCGCTATCGGCATGCCGACCGGACGTTATATTTTTAAACGATGCCGCCTTCTTGTTTTAAATGGGGTTTGAGCGGCCATCTTTGAATGCCATCTTCTTATTTTAAAATGTCAGCCCCGAGTACCATCTTCTTATTTTAAACTGTTAACTCTTAAACGATACCATCTTCTAGGTAGGCGCACACCGAAAAATTCAAAATTTCGAATTCCCGCGCGCAAACCGATGAAATTCAAATTTTCGCGCCATTTTAAATAGGATAATTAATATTACATACAAAAATAATTGTGTTTAAATAAGAACAATGCGATGAGAGTAATTCCCGCGCGCAAACCGATAAAATTCAAATTTTCACACCATTTTAAATAGGATAATTAATATTACATACAAAACATAATTGTGTTTAAATAAAAACAATGCGATGAGAATTGCATTCAAATATGTAAACACCAGATTACAAACAGGATGGAGCACTTATCAGCAGTAGCAGGGTGTTGTGCTATTCTACTACTATTATACGCCATCGTATTTAAAAATACTCTAGAACTTATTTTATTATTGACTATTAGCGTTGCGCAATTAATTGCATCTGAATCCGCGAGGCTACCACCCTTTTGTCAATCATCGACAAGCTACTTCCAAACATAATTAAAAATAATAAATGCATGTACCTTTCTGGTTAAAATAAGAAAAATTAATAAAATAAAATTGGTTCTGAGATATTGTCGAGTTAATGTCAAAAGTGTTTTTTTTATATAAATTTATTCAATAATGTAATTAAATATTTGGGAAACGGCAAAGTTTTGAGTGTTTTTTTAATTTTTAATATTTCGCCTAAATTATATTATTATTATATTATATTATTTTATTTTCCCAAATATTTAATTACATTATTATATAAATCGAAATTTATTATGGTGAATTTACTGGCTTGTACATGTTGTGGGAAACAGAATGATCCTCACCGCTCGGTTACCTGTTCTATTTGTCGAAAGGTTTACTACATTCAGTGCGTCGATATTTCACCCGCTGAAGCACGCAAGATTCATGGGAAGTCAGGTCTCTCTTGGTCCTGCAAAGACTGTTCTGCTTTGGGTGATGATCTTAATGGATTGAAGAGAGCGATAGTTTCGTTGCAGGATGAGATCAAGGTGCTGAAGGGTTTGATTGTGTCACCGGCTGAGTCTGCAGGCATTCCACTCATTGAAACTGAGAAGATTATCCAGGAAGTTATGGACAGAGACAGGCGTAAAAACAATGTCATTTTATATGGATGTATGGAAGCCACGGTAGAGTCAGATGGGGAGCAGTTGACTCTGGATGCTCCAATGATCAACGGACTTTTCTCTGATATAGGCGTTGGTGTTTGATGGTTATAAGTCGCAGCGGCTGGGAATATTTGACAAGACAAAACATGATCGTTGTCGTCCAGTAAGGATTCAGTTGTCGTGTGATTCAGACGTCCAATCGATTCTAAAAAATGTTATCAATTTGAGATCGTTGCCGAACTGGGCAGGTATTTCGATTTCTAAGGACAGAACCCCTGCTCAGCGTGAGTTATATAGAACTGTTAAAAATGAGCTACTGAGACGACAGGAGTCCGGTGAAACAAACCTAAAAATTAAATTTAAAGGCGGAATTCCCACAGTCGTGCAGTCGGAAAACTAACTGTGCCCAACGTTACCCCCATTTCGTGTCATGTTGTATCGTCTAAGTCCGTTCCATTGAATATTTACTACCAGAATGTAAGAGGTCTAAATACCAAAACAGGATTATTTTATAGAAATTGTTGCCAACTCGATTACGACATTATATGTATTACTGAGAGCTGGCTTACTGATGGTGAAGATTTGATCGCGTTGGTCTGACGCGTGGTGGCGGTGTTATTGTTGCTCTGTCTGAGAACATAACTTATGCGATAGTCGAATCAGCGCACCTTTCCGACGCTGTGCCGCTTATTGATTTCATTATCTGTAGATGCACACGTCCATTCCAAGTGACGCTTTGCCTAGTGTACATTCCCCCAAATATATCCGCTGATGATCTTGAGCACTTTTTATCTGGAGTCGAATTACTTTTACTGGGAGAGAATGTGATTCTCGTGGGTGATTTTAATCAGCCCAGGTTTTGCAGTGATGGGGTGTCGGTTGATCGTAAGATAGCGGCTATGCATCTCTTCTCCAGTATTCTGCAACTAAAGCAGTACAATTCCATTTACAATGTACAGGTCAAACTTCTTGATCTTGTATTTTCCAATTTTGACTGTAATGTTGTGGTCTCACATGACGAGAATCCTTTGGTACCTGAGGATGCATATCACCCTGCACTGCGCACTTCATTGCAAGTGTCCCAGCCGTGGATGCCGCCAGACTTTCCGCGAGCCGATACTGCTACGTACAACTTTAAAAAGGCTAATTTTAACGAATTATACAACAGAATGCTTACCATTGACTGGTCATTTCTTGATTCGATCTCGGATGTTGATGTGGCTGTTGAGCGATTCTATTCGGAGTTACTTGCCTCTTTTGATGGAGTGGTGCCGATTCGGCGTGCGGTGACCGCTTCTGGGCGGTGTCCTGTATGGTTCACATATGAGATTAGACGTAATATCCAACATAAATTATACTATCGTCGAAGGTGGAGTAAAACAGGAAACATGGCTTGCTTAGCAGACTATAAGCGTCTTCGTGCTCACAATATTTATATTCATAATATCCAAAGTAATATAAATTCCAATCCTAATGAGTTGTGGAATTACATTCGTCACAAACGTGGGACTACTAGAATACCTAGCCTGTTGCGTTACGGTGGTCAACAGATTGATGACCCCACCGACATAGTGAACGCATTTGCGGAGAGTTTTTCGTCTTCGAACATTACCTTTCAGCGGGGCGACTTACCACCGCCACCCTATTACTCTCCGCATTCATCCTTTTCACAACCTCAAGTAACCAATAACGAACTTATATCTATTATGGCTAAGCTACCTAACAAACTTACTGCCGGTGATGACGCAATTCCTAGTTTTCTTGTGAGGGACTGTAGGTTTGTTCTTGCGGAACCTTTAAAGATTATAATCAATTTATCTATTAGAAAGGGAACTTTTCCAGTTAGATGGAAGCTGGCTCGCATCGTGCCTGTATTTAAGAAGGGCGATAAGATGAGTATCGAAAACTACAGGCCTATCTCTCTGCTGTCGATTTTTTCTAAGATATATGAACGCGTGATATATTCATGTTTATACTGGAATACCAAACAAGTTATTTCAAGCAGTCAGCACGGCTTTGTATCGGGACGCTCGACCGTGACGAACTTGGCAACTTTGACACAGTATCTCTGTGAATCAGTGGACAATAGGACCCAGGTGGATGTTATCTACACAGATCTCACGAAAGCATTTGACACCATCGACCACCAGATCTTGTTGCGCAAATTAGACTATATCGGCTTGTCTCCAAGTTATTTGTCGCTGATGAGATCATATCTTGAGCGGCGAACAAGTTATGTTTGTTACAACGGGTTTAAGTCGTTGAGGTTTAGTGTGTCCTCTGGAGTCCCACAGGGATCGGTGCTTGGCCCATTATTGTTTAATTTGTTTGTTAATGACTTGTTATTATCATTAACCTGCCCGGCTTTGGCTTATGCCGATGACATAAAAATCTACTCTGTCGTCCGTTGCAGCGCTGATGCTGACAAGCTACAGAAGGACCTTGATATGATATCTAACTGGTGCAACATTAACCACCTTATGATCAGCGAGTCAAAATGCAGCGTTGTCACTTACACCAAGAGTACGGCTCCGTTGAGGCGGCGGTATGTTGTCAATAGCGTTCCTCTTCCAAGACTGAATACTGTCAGGGATCTGGGAGTTGTGTTTGATTCAGCATTGACATTTGTACCCCACATTACCGCCTTGTGTGCCTCTGCAGGAAAATTGCTTGGATTTATTTTGCGTACTACGAGAGAGTTTACATACGTAGCAGCGATCAGAACGCTGTACATAAGCTTTATTGCATCCAGACTGGAGTATGCCTGCATTATCTGGAGTCCATATTATGCCAGCCACCAGTCTTGTCTTGAGTCCATCCACCGACGATTCCTTAAGTGTATGTTTCTGCGAACTTTTGGCCAGTATCCACCTAGAGGAGCTGATCTGGAGGAGGTGGAGGCACGGTTTAACCTTAAGTCACCAACGGACAGAAGAGACCTGCATAAGATGAGCGTTCTTGGAAAGTTGGTTAGAGGTGACATTGATTGTCCTTACCTACTGTCGCGAGTGGGACTTCATGTGCTGCGACCGACTACGAGGGTTGTGCATGGCTTCTACTTGCCAAGAGCCCGCACAAATGTGTTGGAGCGCTCGCCTGTGTCCGCAATGTGCCGCTGTGCTAACTCCAAAGAACATGACTTTTTTGCGCGGAAATAGTACCAATTATATCTCGTGTCGTTTCTTTTGTTGTGCGGATGTGTTGTACACTGATAGTGCACTTACATATTTTACTTTGTATTGCTATTATATTATTATTTTTGTCTTGTGTCATATACTTATGAATTTTTTATTACTCGTTATTATATTGTTTGTATAAATTATCGCTTGTCCTGTAATTGGGGGTAACCTGTTGGGCAAATATACGTTATTATTATTATTATTATTATTATTATTTATTGAAAATCTCTGATACATCTCATTAAATATTTGAAACCTAGATAATATAATTTAGATATAACATATAAATACTAAACTTACACTAATAATTTTGAAAAGTAATAAAGAGGATCAGGGCAAATTGGTAGTACCGAGCTTCGCTGAAGCCTAGGGTACTCCCTTTGCGGGTATCACTGCAGCTCTACCCAATTTTGAAAAACACAAGGCCATTTATGCTTTGCAAAGAAAAATTTCATTTTTCTTTGCAAAGCAAAGGAAAACTGCAGAAAACCCTTGCAGCCTTGTGCAAAGGTCATTAAAAACACACACACACACACACACACAGACACACATTTATTAATAGACAATATACATTCAAAGAAGGTAAAGATGAAATATTAAGCAGCAAATTATTATTATTATTATTATTATTATTTATTGAAAATCTCTGATACATCTCATTAAATATTTGAAACCTAGATAATATAATTTAGATATAACATATAAATACTAAACTTACACTAATAATTTTGAAAAGTAATAAAGAGGATCAGGGCAAATTGGTAGTACCGAGCTTCGCTGAAGCCTAGGGTACTCCCTTTGCGGGTATCACTGCAGCTCTACCCAATTTTGAAAAACACAAGGCCATTTATGCTTTGCAAAGAAAAATTTCATTTTTCTTTGCAAAGCAAAGGAAAACTGCAGAAAACCCTTGCAGCCTCGTGCAAAGGTCATTAAAAACACACACACACACTCACACACACACACACACACAGACACACATTTATTAATAGACAATATACATTAAAAGAAGGTAAAGATGAAATATTAAGCAGCAAATTTAGGGTTCTTTATGATAAAACTCTCCTCAAAATATTTGCGCTTCCCAAAACCGCAATTTCTTGAATTTCCCAGGGCGAAATTTTGCACGGCAACTCTTTAACATGTTTACTATAATTTAGACTAACTGCTCCCAATGCACCTACAATCACCGGAACAATGTTCACTTTCATTCCCCACATACGTCCAACTTCTATTGCGAGATCCTTATATTTAAGTTGTTTTTCAAGCTCCTTCCTTACAACATTCGCATCAGCAGGTACCGAGATTTCAATAAACGTGCACACCTTCCTCTGGAAATCCTTTACCACGATATCTGGCTTATTAGCATCAAGCATTCTATCAGTGACAACAGGCATGTTCCATAATATGGTAATATGATCATTACTCACAACAGGAGATGGGATGTGGTCATACCACCGAGACACATCCATTGCTAAACCTAGTTGGGAACATAAATTATAATGTATATATGTTCCCACCCTATCATGCCTAGCAATGTAATGCGACTCAGCTAAGACTGGACAAGCCGCCAATAAGTGGTAGACATGTTCCGGAGCCTGATGACACAATCTACAGCTCCCATCATGAGCAACTTTCATAATCTTCTGTTCATGATATCTGGTACGAATTGCCTGATCTTGCGCCGCAACAATAGAGGATTCCGTTTCAGCCTTAATGTTCCCATGACAAAGCCAAGATAAAGACCCAGATTTTGAAATACCATCACCTTCCACAATTCTTAAAAATTGACCATGCATTGGCTTACTAACATAATCCTCCCTCATTTTCCGATTCATTCTTAACTTAATCTCCCGCTTTAAACTCGCCACCGAAGTTTTATTTCCGTAATTTTCTAGTTCTTCGACCTGAAATTTTTCTAAAATTAGTTTATGTTTACTAATTATTGACTTACCAGAAGTATCCCTAATTAATTGTTTAATAACTTTATCTTCCTTGTTGGCCTTTATAAAATTTCCTAAATTTAACATTTCCAAATCATATTTTATCTACTCATTTCGAACCCCATCTTAAGTAAAATTCTACGTATTTTAAATTACATTTCAAATCTCGTGAACGCCATCTACAATCTCTCAGTGGTCGTGTTCACAACTAAGTGGCTAGTTTTGAGATAAAACACCTTTCCGGTCGACACTTGACGGCATTTGTGTATGAGACTTTGTTCATACAGAGTCAAACCCACAAATTAACTACCTGTTCACCTATTCGAGATGGAAATGTTTTCAACTCTCGCTTTATGTAGCCTACCAAATGGTATCAGATTTTGTTTACATAAATTTCAGAATACTTAAATGAATGTATTCTTACATTATTTGGTACTTTATTAGATTTTTTATATAAAGAAGTCAGTATTACAAACAACACCATTGTCACCAATAGAGATGTAACCAACAAGGAAAATATTAAAAACTTAGAAAATATTTATCTCGCTGCATAGGTAGTTGAACGCTTACTGCAAATTAATATAAACGTTAGCGACTTACATCAATTTAGAATCAATTATTTAAATTTTTATATTGACGGGCAGAGCAAATTAAAAAAAGGGCTTGATTTTAGCAATAACGTTTTACAAACAATCAATTTGATAGACCCAGAAGTAATTTTAAGTTCTGAAAAAAGAAACTATTTTTCCGTTTGTAATTCATTTTCCATATTTATCGACGAATGTGCAACAACTGGTCTTTTATCAGCAAACACAAAAAACGTTTATCATATATTATACTTACTTCTATGCGACTCTTTCCATCAATTCACAACACATCGGTAGTTCTTAATAATACGGTGAATAAAGTCAGGTAAATAAAAATCTGCAAATAAAATTGAAATATTTACTCTACACAGCCAAAAAAAATATACAGATAGCTGTTTACGCGTAATTGACTTTTATTGAATAAACAGTTAGTATAATTAGTTAGTCTAATTTTTGACGACTCGATAATGACTCCATAGTACCTACTTGAGATACACAACATACTCGTTAGGCAAAATTGTCCCTAATTCATTCACCAACTATATTAAGGATAAAAACATAGACAACGTACATAAACATGTCATTTATTATCATGGTTGACCCATCATTACGTAATTATAAAGTATCTTGGGCGCCCGCGCCAACGACTCAGCCCGACTCGACACGAGCGCCCCGAACCGACAAAATTCAAAGATAACGGTCGAACCCAGTCCGCCGGTCTACAGAGCGCGCCCGAACAAAGTCAAGTCGATGTTAGAGCGAGAACCATCGATGCTAGAGAGAGAACGCACTACGATTTTATTTTCGGTGCGCGCAAGGAATCAAAAATCAATAATGATACATTAATTAACAAAATATGTTTTGAACTTTTTGTTGATTATTTTAATATGTATGTTGTTCAGATGATAAGAAATGTCCCAACAATATGTTTGAGTTTGTCAAGGCAGTTCACAGAATAGTATCATCCTGGTCTGCCATAAAAGGTTTTTTTTTAAATCAAGGAGGTGAGGACAGCTGTACTTTAATTAGTTTATTATTATTTTATTATTAGTTGGACTGTATATTTGACAGATTGAGAGATGTAGATGAATCGATCACATTCATTTCACTCTTAAAAATTCCCAAATAAGTGTTTTGTTATTATATATTATGTATGAATAACCTCATGGTATCATGGCTGAGGGACTCTCCAGAGGATAAACCCCAAAGTGGCAATAACTTCGTAAAAACGCGTTTTTCCGTTTCGTACCGACCCTTAAGTTCTGAAAAAGAAACTAAAACCTTCAGAAATGTATCAATTCATCTTTATGAAATAGACATATCCGGTATTTTGTATCTTGATGATTTAATACAAAGTAAGTTAGCAATGTTAAAAAATTAAACTTTGCATATTATTTTATTAAGTTAATGATTACCTTTGTTAGGAATAATGTGCAAAATCTGTATTCTAAGATAAAAGAGTTATGTATAAAAAATACAAATGAATTTAATTATACGGTTAGATTATCTCAGTCTTTCTAGCACACTCTAAAACCATAACATAAATCATATTTAGTCTTCAGTTTGTCATCGTCATTCAACCAACATGTATCATAAGTCTTCAATTGTATTATTTATATTAGCGTATTTGTTCATACGAGTAGTTTCTATAAAAATTAGAATAAGATGCCAATCAGTCGCTCAGGACTCTAACGCATGCGATAACGTTATTTCACATATTAAGCGTGAAAAGACTTTGAATGATTTTACCGATGAGGAGTTAAGATTATTCCCCATAAAATATCTACGAACACATGTATCTGCACAACAACTGCAAAATGTATGGTATAAACTACCAAAGGCGTATCTTGAAGATGATGAGTTGAAATCGAAATTACCCTGCTACAAGCATTACAATACTCCGGACCAGATGACACAATACGATGGACCACCACCTTCACGAAAAGAATGTCAATTTTGTAAAATATTGAAAATGTAGATACAAATTGATGATTTATCTATACAGGGTCCTGCAACTAAGCTCCCGTCTTCTGTAGCTCACTTACGCATTAAGCTAAGAGTTTGATATTTTGCAGGCTTACCCTGTACTTCAAGGTACAATTCAAGAAATTGTTTTTTATTATACAGGGTGTTCCAAAAATGCGCAACGCCATGATAATTTATTTTTTTAAATTGCATGCTATACATTTTTCCACACATTTGGAAGCCTTTTATGGTTGCCTACATATCACCAAAATTTTATTGAAATCGGTTGAGTGACCGCAGCGGAAAAAAATAAAAACCAAAAAAATTGATTTTGCATCGTAGGCTTTAAAAATCAATAAAAGCCACAAAATGCACCTCGTTAATAAAATTTTCCGACGTGCTTATTAAGTAAGATGTAATAGTCTCGTTAACCAAGTGACATTGGTCTAAATTATACAGGCTGACCAAAATCGAGTGTCAAACTTGTCACACTTCAAAGCGTGTTATTGTTCTTATTTTAAATTGGAACCCATAAATTTTTTAATGTGAAATGATGCAGAATTAAAAAATAAACATTGTTTCTAAATACAACCCCATCACAATTCCCAATATTTTAAAAGTTATTCGCCAAAAACTCATTTTTCAACGTTTCCAACGGCAATTTTAGATAATAAATATCGTACGTGGCGTTGAAAAACAATTTATTTCATAAAAAATAATAGACGTATTTTAGATTTGAGTGTACTTAATTAAGTAGTTATTCAAATGCTAAATTTACTGCATAATTTACCTATAGCGGTAAGGACGGAAATGTGGCTATAGGTAAATTTTGCAGTAAATTTAGCAATTGAATAACTACTTAATTAAGTACAGTAAAATCTAAAATACTTCTCTGCGTTATATTTTATGTAATAAATTGTTTTTCAACGCCACGTACGATATTTATTACCTAAAATTGCCGTTGGAAACGTTGAAAAATGAGTTTTTGGCGAATAACTTTTAAAATATTGAGAATTGTGATGGGGTTGTATTCAGAGACAATATTTATTATTTAATTCCGCATCGTTACACCTAAAAAAAATATTGCGTCCAATTTAAAATAAGAACAATAGCGCGCTTTGAAGTTTGACAAGTTTGACACTCGATTTTTGTCACCCTGTATAATTTGGATTAATGTCACTTGGTTAACGAGACTATTACATCTAACTTAATAAGCACGTCGTAAAATTTTATTAACGAGGTGCATTTTGTGGTTTTTATTGATTTTTAAAACCTACGATGCAAAATCAATTTTTTTTGGTTTTTATTTTTTTCCGCTGCCATCACTGAACCGATTTCAATAAAATTTTGGTGATATGTAGGCAACCATAAAAGGCTTCCAAATGTGTAGAAAAATGTATAGCATGCAATTTAAAAAAATAAATTACCATGGCGTTGCGCCTTTTTGGAACACCCTGTATAATAAAAAATAATTTCTTGAATTGTACCTTGAAGTACAGGGTAAGCCTGCAAAATATCAAACTCTTAGCTTAATGCGTAAGTGAGCTACAGAAGACGGGAGCTTAGTTGCAGGACCCTGTATAAATGTACATATTAAACGAATTATGTTGTATTATTTATTTTTAGTCATGTAAAAAAAAGGAGTTGGGGATTTTGTGGCCTAAATTTTCAGTATAAATAGGTGTAGCACAAGTATTTGAAGTATTTCTAGTCTTCAATAAGAAACACATCGCTACATATTACAAAAATGCAGTCTTCTTCAGGCCAACAACTAAACGCAATCGGTTTGTGTGCTCAAATACCGACGAAGGCAATATGTGATTTGTCGATAAACGGCGCCTACCCCATAAAAGCTGCTCGAAGGATTACAACAACTAAATGGCCATCAGTGCTGGTGGAGATCGAAGCCGAGTCTCCGTTTGTGGTGTTTTTACCCTCGAGGATTGCATCCATCATTACGGATCAGCAAATAGAGGAGTAGTCAGCAAATGTGTCTGGTATTCCGAGGGCTTAAAAGTGTCGGTAAGAGTTTGCAGGCACAACTCGTCGAATTTGTTGACAAATCAATTATTTAAGTAAATGTACTGTTCTGCATCTAATAAACAGTCGCAATAAAATATATAAAATCTGAAATCGTGTTTTTATTTATTAGAGTAAATAATTTTTGTTTGGGTTATCACAAATATTCTTGAGTCATTCTTGAGTCACATTTGAGTCACATTTGAGTCAGCCTTGAGTCACATTTGAGTCACATTTGAGTCAGCCTTGAGTCACATTTGAGTCATCTTTGAGTCACATTTGAGTCATTTTTTTTTTAGTCAGGCTTGTGTCATATGGTATATTGTGTTGATATTGCCCTATACTACATCATACTATACAGTTTGGGTTATGTTTGGAGAAACATCTTTCGTGTTTGGAGAAACATCTTTCGTGTTTGGAGAAACAACTTTAGTGTTTGGGGAAACAACTTTCGTGTTTGGAGAAACAACTTTCGTGTTTGGAGAAACAACTTTAGTGTTTGGTGAAACGACTTTCGTGTTTGGAGAAACGACTTTCGTGTTTGGAGAAACATCTTTCGTGTTTGGAGAAACATCTTTCGTGTTTGGAGAAACATCTTTCGTGTTTGGAGAAACAACTTTCGTGTTTGGAGAAACAACTTTAGTGTTTGGTGAAACTACTTTCGTGTTTGGAGAAACATCTTTCGTGTTTGGAGAAACATCTTTCGTGTTTGGAGAAACAACTTTTAGTGTTTGGTGAAACGACTTTCATGATTGGATAAACAGCTTTCGTGTTTGGAGAAACATCTTTCGTGTTTGGAGAAACATCTTTCGTGTTTTGAGAAACAACTTTCGTGTTTGGGGAAACAACTTTCGTGTTTGCAGAAGCGACTTTCGTGTTTGGAGAAACAACTTTCGTGTTTGGAGAAACGACTTTCGTGTTTGGAGAAACATCTTTCGTGTTTGGAGAAACATCTTTCGTGTTTGGAGAAACAACTTTAGTGTTTGGTGAAACGACTTTCATGATTGGAGAAACAGCTTTCGTGTTTGGAGAAACAGTTTGACTTTTTGGGTTGTGCTGAGTTGGGTTCGGATTTTGGGGTTTTGGTAGGGTTGGGTTTGATTTTTGGGTTGGGCTGAAACCTGCATGGTGTAAACTTCTCCATGAGGGGTGGTTAAGCAACTTTCGTGTTGTATCCCCACCTCCAAACCTCAACCAGTCAAACAAAGTCGTTGATGATAGGATCTTTATTATAGGTACCATACTTTGCATATACTACTATTACAACAGTGATCAGACATAAAAACGATTGTGTCACTCATCCTGACAATTTGTGTCAACCAACCTGACAATTTGCGTCAGTCAAGCCGTCAATCGTGTCAACCGACCGGACAAAGAATACGAGAAGTGGTATCTACTTATTATTGAAGTATGAATCTCATCTTCAATGGAAAAACTACATTCTGGGGATTATCGTAAAAATGACAACCGACAACAATGTGGAGATATATCACAAATGCTAGTTTTAACCAACAATATTCGAGAGTGTAAAAGCAACTACAAGAACGAAATGAATTAGCTACCGGTAAAGATGCTGTAAATGACACTGTGCTTGGAATTGTATGCATTCTTATGGGATTTTGTTTCATACAGGCCCAATACTGCAAAATAGCATTGTTTCTTATGTAAAACACACACAAATCCTTTCAATATATAAGATCTTTGTGTGCAGACGACCTGACAATTTGTGTCAGTCAAGCCGTCAATCGTGTCAACCGACCGGACAAAGAATACGAGAGGTGGTATCTAATGGTGCGGAATCAATTCGTTTTATGGGAGTTGGAAAGTTTAAGAAAATTATATCATATTTACCATATACCATTTTTAAATAAATAGATGTGTTATAGTGATATAATTTTCATTAAGCTTTCCAACTCTCATAAAACGAATTGATTCGGTCGGTCAGTTGACACGATTGACGGCTTGACTGACGCAAATTGTCAGGTTGGTTGACACAAATTGTCAGGTTGCGTAAATTTAAAAATATCTATGTTTTGTTCTAGAACATTTCAATATGACGTAATCATCGATGAACATGGATTACATCACTCTTATTATGGATTAATAATGTTTCAGTATAATTTAAATAGCCAAATTTAATTAAATAATTTTCTACATACTTTTCATCAATTTCGGGACTTTCCATGTTTGAAATAAACAAGAGAACAATTTGTATTAATAACGTCATAATGTCTAGTGCTCTTCAGCCAAGATTGATCTATTGATTGAAATCGGATTGCTTTACTTATCGTAAACAATGTGACTCATCCATATCTAGACTCCTTGTCTTCCTTGTACTCGCTCTTACGATAAAAACTTGTTTATTTCGTTTAAAAACATAAGACTAACCACAACAGTGAAAAAAACAGCGCTTGCTAGTTTACATGTAATTATGACAAAATGTTTCATATAGTACCCAAATAACAATTTAACATTGTTTCTTATGTAAATCAAGCACAAATTTGACGAATTTCACGGCCATCTTGTCTGCAATTAATAAGCTTTGTTCTTATTGGTTGACGATAATTTACCGTTATAAGTGCAAAAATTTAAATAGTTGATTCTAAATTGATGTAAATCGCTAACGTTTATATTAATTTGTGGTAAGCGTTCAACTACCCATGCTGCGAGATACATATTATATATAAGTTTTTAATATTTTCTTTCTTTATTGGTGACAATGGTGTTGTTTGTAATACTGACTTCTTTTTAGCGCGCACCGAAAATAAAATCGTAGTGCGTTGTCTCTCTAGCATCGATGGTTCTCTCTCTCTCGAACATCGACGTGTGAGTTACTACTGATAAGAGCTACTGCATCCTGTTTGTAATCTATTGTTTGCAATTATTTCCGTATGTAATATTAATAGAGACGTTGTGGAAAACTTTAAAATTTATCCTATTTAAAATGGCGCGAAAATTTGAATTTCATCGGTTTGCGCGCGGGAATTCGAAATTTTGAATTTTTCGGTGTGCGCCTACCTAGAAGATGGTATCGTTTAAGAGTTAACAGTTTAAAATAAGAAGATGGTACTCGGGGCTGACATTTTAAAATAAGAAGATGGCATTCAAAGATGGCCGCTGAAACCCTATTTAAAACAAGAAGGCGGCAACGTTTAAAAATATAACGTCCGGTCGGCATGCCGATAGCGCGCGTGGGTTGGTACGTCTGCGGTTGGCAGGACTGATTTAAACTTTTAAAATTTATGGCGCGAATATTTAAATGGTGCGTGGCGGCACTTTAAAACTTTAAAATTTATAGCGCGAATATTTAAATGGCTTGAATTCTAAAGAGCGCGCGGACCAGTGCAGCGTTCTCTCTCTAACATCGACGTGTGACTCATACACTCACGTCCCCCGGTTCGGGCGCGCTCGGTAAACCGATTGGCGCACTAGGGGTCACTCAAGGGCGTCCAAGCTGGCCCAATACCTACTAAGTTGAATTTTTTACCATAATTAGAAAAAAGTTAAAAATGAATAATAATTAGTCGTTTAAACAATAGAAGGATTTTTTAAATGAATAATGTCACTCTAAGATAATAAACTGCCATTTCGAACTCAGAAAACAGAATTCAGACGGATTTTCGAAAAACTAATTATATAAATATAAAAACTAACAAATGTTTATAAACATCCCACTAGACTTATATTAATGATTTCTATGAGAAAAAATAGAAAGAAATAATTAGAAGGCTGAATTTTTTGAAGAATCTCTTTTTTTCATTTATGGGTAGTTTTCAGGGCACTGTGGGGGGGTCGATTGGGGGCATCAAATCTAGATGTATGATAGGTCAAATTCTTCCTTGGAAACTCCTCTACAACTCCTATAACTTTAGTCTTAAGTTTTCCCAAACCCCGAACAATTATTCGAAAAATACCAAAAAATTTCTTTTTCCCATGCATTTTCTTATGTAAATTTGAGGGGATCGTTGCTTTCTAAATTAAAATACCTAATTTGAACCACCCTAGTAGTCACGCTAAGTTATGAAAGATTGACAAGATGCACTAAATAGTAATTAGAAAAAAAACTTCGTAACATGCAAGTCATATGAATTTTAACGATTTCATAAAAATAAAACTGGGCTAAAATTATACAATTGAACATATTACACAGTTACAAATTCTGAAAATATTAAATTCACTTAAATCAATGTTGAATATTTATTTGTATAATTGTGCATAACTTTCAACAGGTGTATCGTAACAGAGAACTCTGGACATGAACTGTTTTGGGAGGAGTGCTACAAGTTGGTTGAGAAATGGCGGTATATCAGAAAACCATCTGATATTTTGAACCCACATCCATGGAAGCCTCCATCACAGCGAGGGTGGATGTCAAGGCTTTTATTGGCATTCGAAGGCACCTTCAATTGATAGGAGTCAAGTCATTTAAACCAAGAGCACTCAACCAGCATGCACTGGAAAATTTATTTGGAGCTATTCGAGCTGGTTGTGGTTTTAATGAAAATCCTACTGTGACACAATTTGTTACTTCGTTGAAAACCCAAATAGTGAATGGATTAGCCTACCAGTCATTTGCGGGAACTAATTGCGAAAAAGACGATTTTAACTTGCTGACAAATTTGCGAAGTTTTCTAGCTGTGCCCATGAACGACGTATCTGCGAGTCACATAGTAGCAGATACACCAGGACCATCGTCTTCAGATCAACAGCCTATTTCAGGAACAGCTGATGTTCAGCGAGTAATTGGTGAAGTTGAACGTTGTATTGCTGAAGGGTCTATGGAGACATTGTCAGTAGCATATGTTGCAGGTTTTATTGTAAAATGAATATTTAAATATTTCATATGTAATGTGTGCTACTACACCCTTTGCTCCGATGCCCTGGTCCCGTGCAACCGATTCATTGCATTGACAGAGTACTCGGATAAAACAAAAAAACTGCACTACCCGTCTGAAAAATTGGTTGCTGTTGTTGGCTGTGTCATAACATTATTAGAGGAAAAATTGCCAACTATGCCTATTCAACAAAACATCCATAAAAAATTGGCAGCAGACTAAATTTTTCATTTCTTTCCTGTACCCCTCATTATAATTTACATTAAAAAATGTGTAATAGACAGTACGTGCAAAATAGGAATTCCATGGTATTGTACGCTCCAGGTTAGGGATTTTAAACAAAAAATCATCAAGAGTTCTTGGACGGAAAACAAAGAAAACTACAACATGTTTAGTTTATAGTTTTTTAGTTTAGTTTAGTTAGCTTAGTTTATTTATATATGATTATCAGAGTGATTAGGCTTTAATCGCTAAGCTAGTAAGCGTGTCGCTCTGGATTCAACATTGTCTGATTTCTAGTCGACTTTCATTTTGTCTTGTCGCTCGCGTAAATTCGCTAGTCAGGGTGCCCGTACCCTTATTTTTAATTGTTTTTATGATAAAGTTATAGGTGAATATTATTTTTTAAACAATTTTCCGCATTACTGTTTACAATGTTTTCCCCGGTGAACACTACCAATATCACATGGCAAAATGTTGTTAATGTATTAAAATAAATTTGTTTTTATTTTGTGTAATTATGATTATTGTTATTATTATTATCCTGATAATTTTCCTAATCTTAACATATGCGTGACTGTGTTATAATTATTTTATAATATTATAAACATAATATGTAGTATTCAAGTATCATTTATTGATATTTGTCTACACTATAACAGTATAATATTGTAAACTCAATGATAATTCTTCCAACCGCATCTTACAACAGCTTTAGTAACCTGAAGTAATTCGAACATGATAATTTGAATTTGGCGCGCAAATGCTACCGGCGCGCCACCTACGTTGGTTTATGACAGACCATTTGTTTTTTTAGGTACACAAAGTAACCTTGACTGCACTGTCTATAGTAGTCTGTGTTTGGAAGTAGGCGGGGGTTCCATGCGGCCTTCAGATTGTGTCATATCAAAACTATGACATAGCCTTTTTACAAAAGTGGAGAGTTGGTCAATTGTAGGGAATTCATTTGTAGTGCGTTCGGATTCAAAAATGGTTCGTGATCGAGCGTCAAGCGTACGCAAAGCTAAGTTAGTCAATACAAAATCCCCTAAGTCTGGGATTGTCATACCTTTAAGCGCGGTTACATTTTCGACCATGACATCCAAAAATGATACCCAGTTAATTTGTCCCGAGATGTTCCAGGTTTGTAATTAAAAATTCTATCTAAATAATAATTAGCCAAAACACGTGTGGACCAAGCTAAATGATAATTTGCTGCAATCAACGGAAATGATTTAGTTACAATCATCGCTTGACCAGATAATGCGCTTCGTAAATAGTAGAATTTTTCGACATCGGAAAGAGAGGTGTTTTCATGGATTAGCGATTTAAAATTGTCATGAAATGAAGGCCAGTGGGACAAAATGCCTGAAAACGTAGGTAACGGTATTTTCGGTAGGTTAACATGAACATTTGCGATAGAACGCAGGGGGTTTGTGTTTTCAGGGTTTTGTTCCGGCTTGGATTTATTATATTCATTTGACATAACAATTGCGGAATAATATAGCTCTTCAGTCGCCGTTGCACGGGTCATGTCACCTGCGTAATCAGACATTGTGTCCAATTTAACACAACATGTACGAATTTCGGCTTGAACACTCTCATAGTTATTAAAATATTCCGTTAATTTGAATACGCGGCTTAAAAATAAAGGAACCTTTGTTGGGTCGCTTCCTGCGGATTCTCCAATAGAACAAGCGGTCTCAAATTTCAAATGCAACTCAACAATTTGCTGCCTTAATGTCACTAATTGAGTTTTCAAATTATCAGCAGATTTTTGTGTCAATTTAGACATTATCACAAAAATTGACAACACACAAGGAAATAATTAATTGAACAAAAAGAATGAAATATAAATGCTAAGGCAGACCAGGTTATACGGTTAACTTACGCACTTTCGCAGACGACCGATGTTACTCCAGTGATCCAGGAAGTTCTTATGCGGCTCTCGACGGACCAAAGATGTCGCCGGTGGTGTGGTAGACTGAACTTACTTGGAGACGTTGGTCGAGCTTGATCGTGCAGAGGTTGGCATTCCTTCTTCTTCTAGGCTTCTTTCTTGGAGTGTGAGAACTCGGGCGCGATTCCGGGGTTTTTAAGGCGATGCGTCTTATGCGTGTGTTTTTACTCGGTTGCTTTTTTGTTATGACAATATTAGTTCGTTTTTTTTGTCATGGCTGGTCTGCCTCTTTTGAATACATAAAACATGAAATAAATCCAGTGGTACTGAACAGCAATTGTTGCCAGTAAGGCATGCAAAGAATTGCTATGTTGGAGGCAGAATTGTATGAATTTCAAAATTTTTATAATACTGAAAAATTAACGATGTGTTGAACGATTTTTAAAACTTTGGGACATTTTAAAATCATATTTAGAAGTTGCACTGGTCGAGGATCGGTTAAAGCAGCCAGAGTTTATGGTTCAATCTTTCAATGATCAAATTAAAATCTACTTTTATTTTTGAAATTTGTACTTAATTATATAAATGAGTTCAATGCACTCTTTCAGGGTAGAAATAAATTAATTGGGGATTTAACATAAGAGAGTAAGAGACTTTTTAAGAAAATAGGCCAGAATTTCCTGAATAAGTTAGACTTCAACATAAACGTTTTCAATCCTCGTAGTTTGTTATCTTTGGAAAAAAAAATACTTGGGACCAGAGTGTGAAAATCATTTGCAGAAAATCAAACTTAATCAGAACATTGAAAGTGATATAAGAAAAAAAATGTCTAAAATTCTATCAGGCATCACTTTCTGAAATTCTGAAACGCCTCCCATTGACAGACAAATTTTTTGAAGCTAAATACATACTTCATTAATGTTAAGAAAGCATTAAGCGAAAATAGAACTGTTACATCAATTCAAGATGTAATCGACATATTTACTCCATTGTTACAAAACCATATGGTTACAGATATAGCTACAGAATGGAGAAATTTACCATTCCATTTGATGAGAATGAAAAAATAAAATGTTTGAAATGTCAGTTGCACAATTTTGGGAATTTGTATTCAATATTATTAATTTGAATGATGAATATTTATTTGCTGCGTACTTGGCTAAATTAGTTCTGACTCTACCGCATTCTAATGCGGAAGCCGAACGTATATTTTCCATTATGAATGATATGAAATCAATGTGGCAGAAAATCCCAATGTGGGAGAAAATCTTTTGAATTCTATTTGTGTAATAAGGTCAAAGCTCCAATCAGAAAATATAAATAAAAGTTGTGTTTTTTGTCCGGTCGCATAAATAAGAATAATATATTTGTTTTTGTTTTTTTTTTATATAAAAAAATACTGTTGCTTCAAATGGTAGTTCATTTGCACGTAACGAAATTTAAATTTCCCACCTAATGACCAATTGTGACGAATTTCAAACGTCTTCCTGACGAAATCCAGTTTGTACAGGTTGGCAACACTGGGCGGAAGAGGTGCTGGACCGCAGCATTACGGTAGGCGACAAAAATACAGATAATCGGGTGTGTGAAATAAAACACAATTTGCGCTAATTAGTCTGTTGCGTTTATTCTCAACCTACTTCAGTAGCTGAGAATAAACGCAACAGACTAATTAGCGCAAATTGTGTTTTATTTCACACACCCGACAACTGAATAGTCGACAGCTGTACTTATTAATACAGATAATGTTTCTTGTACAGAATTTCTATTATATGGTGTTAATATTTGCTCCCCAGAGACGTTGTTGCATAACGATAATATTCCTCTGTTAATTGGTGAGGTGAATGAAAGAGTACCAGAAATGATGATGAATGTATTAAGAGAAAATGCAAATTGTTTCTCTAGGCATGAAGCGTAATTAGGGATAACTCACCTTGGTGAAGTGATATAGTTATAGATTAGCGAAAAGAAAAGTCGTTCAGGCAAAGTTGCAGACGTTACTGGAAGGTGGTGTTATTAGGTAAAGCAATTCGAATTATGCTAGTCCGATTGTGTTAGTTCCAAAACAAAAAGAGGCGAGGCGAGGTTATATGTCGATTATAGGCCGATTAAGAGAATTACGGTAAAAGATAGACATCCACTTCCACTTATCGATGACCTTTTCGGCCGACTGGCAGGAAAGGTGTACTTCACGACGGTAGACATGGGACAACGTTATCATCAGGTGCCTATGCAACATGATTCAATTGGTAAGACGGAATTTATAACCCCTGATGGTCAATTTGAGTATTTACGTGTTTCATTCGGTTTAGCGAATGCGCCGGCGGTATTTCAGAGAGTCATTAGTAAAATGGTGGTGATGTACATAATCATAATGATCATATTTTGGCGTATATGGATGATCCTTATACCATCAGTAACAGTCGAAGAAGGCGTAAATAAATTAAGGCGTGTATTAGATAAAGTAGAACAGACGGGACTTGACTTAAATCTTGGGAGATGTTCTTTTGTTCAGACTTCGTGGGAGTATTTAGGGCATGAGATTTGTGTAGGTGGCGTGAAACCATAAGCGAAAAGGAAATAAGGCGGTTGCTGATTTCCCAACACCAAAAGATATTCACGGCGTAACGACAGTTTTTAAGATTGGCGGGTTATTTTAGGCGATATGTCTAGGCATTGCTTAGAAACGCTAAACCATTACATAACTTAACAAGGAAAGGTGTGCCATGGCGACGGGACGAGGAGACACAGGAAGCGTTTAATTGTTTAATGACCGAGTGGGTCATTAAAAATATTTTACTACTTTAGACATGTGTCACTCCCAACAGACATTATGGATACTTGCGGATTCCCTTTGGCCTCTTCAACACTCCGGCAGTTTTTCCGCGAGCGATATGTAAAGCTTTGGGAAATTTAAAAGTTAATGATTGCTGAATCTACTTGGATGATGTTTTGATACCTTCGAAAACTATTGCCGAAGGACTTTCTAAAATTGATTGTTTTAACAGCTTTGTTTGCAGCTGGATTTTCCCGAAACATTAAAAAATGTAAATTTTTTTATACAACAATTGAATATTTTAGTCAGGAAATTTGGTACATAGCTACGTCACCACTAAAGAAGTGAAGTTCGTTACTCCTGCAGGGTATCTTGTGGTATCTTGAGTGTGTGGGCAACAATTTACGGGCTGGGAACTAGTGATGTACTGTTTCTATTGTATTCAGTCAAATGGATATGAAATATAATACCAGGTATGTAAGCCAATTACACAGGAATTGTTATCAATACACATTTCCAGTTATTATTCAATAGTATATTATAATACAAGTTTTATAAGACAAAAATTGGCGCACGATAACCAACCCAAAAGGTTGGTTATCAGATGTAAGGAGTTGTGTAATTATGGTGATGGTATCCTGGATTGGAACCCTGCTAAATAAGTACTCAACGTCGAAACTAACCAGGAGGTCTTGGGGATCAAGGGACAGGTTTTGGATTCTTTGCACAAAATGTTGGGAATTGAGGATGAAGGAGTCCGTGTTACCGGCATATTTGTGTAAAATGGACTAAGGATACGGTATGCCGGGTCGTTGAGCAGAAAATTCTTTTTCTCCTCATAGGATTGGGTGTCATCATTTCATCAGTAGAATCCTCTATCTTTAAACTTCCACCCGACGTTGCCGATCCCATACGTCACGAAACCACGAAAATCCTTAAATATGCCAAACCCCCAACACCAAATTATTCCAAGTCCGAACTAACCGCTCTCAAATCCCTAAAATCCAACACTGACATCGGCATCCTCAAAGCTGACAAAGATAACACTACTGTCATTCTTGACACCCAATCCTATGAGGAGAAAATGAATTTTTTGCTCAACGACCCGTCATACCGTATCCTTAGTCGTGACCCTACTTCCCGCCTATCCCGCCAGATTACAGATTACAGTATTTTGCAGTGTATTCTGCATGTATTTTATTTGAACTATAGATAAATTAACCTCAGAGTTTTGTCCTCCTTTTAATCATCTTTATTTGCGGGGGAGGAGTCAAGCACCCCTGATTGGGTACCTGCCCGAATGCTAACGGTATCACCCAAGGGCAAGACCCTAAATTTTAAGAATTCATATATTAACATAACTCTTTGTTATAGTACCTTTACTTGTAACATTTATTGTTTTTTTATAAATGCAGGGCCGATCCTAGGGTGTTGGCGACCCACGTGCAAAGACCTAATGTGCGGCCCTCTAGAGAATTTTTCATATGTAGACTAATACCATTGAATAAAAAATAAAATGGAAGGAGGATACCGACAAATGCACCACACAAGAGTGGCGACGGAAGTCGCCATTTTGAAAGACCCTAGTATGACTCATTTAAAGTGTCAACGTTGAGACGTTTGGACGGTTGTACTGTGCTTTTATCAAAATTTAGTGTTTCGTAAGAGTATCTTTGTATGAACTCGTTTTATTTAGTACGCATTTAGTAGTGTTAGTGATAAGCCGAAGTATAAACACTTATTTTAAGTGTAGTGTTAGTTTTAAGGACTTCTACGAAAATGCTCAGTTTGTAGGCGTACGAAGAAAAAAACCAGCAAAGATAATAATATAACATACCATATGTAAGTACGTAGGCTTTCACGGCCAGAATCATTTAGAAAATAAACTGCTTCCGGGTTATGCCGTGTGTCAAGATTTGTTAATGCTGACGTTTCGCGAACCATGTTGCTCGCTTCTTCAGCTTCAGATGTATGAGCAAGTAGAGGGTGCTCCCATGGGATCTCCTCTTTCACCGGTAATCGCCAATTTCTTCATGGAATTGTTCGAAGAAAAAGCCATTAGGTCAAGTCCTTACAAACCCAAGCATTAGGTCGATATGTTGATGATACCTTTGTGGTTTGGCAACACGGTAGAGATAAACTTACTGAGTTCCTTAGCCACCTGAACAATGTCAATCCTTCTATCAAATTCACGATGGAAATAGAAGAGGACAACAAGCTGCCATTTTTGGATGTGCTGGTATACAGAACGCCAACGGGTACGCTTGGACATACTGTCTACCGTAAGAAGACACATACCGATCGGTACTTGAACGCCAAATCGCACCACCATCCCCAACAGAAGAGAAGTGTTATTAATACTCTGTTCAACAGAGCCAAGAAGGTGTGCGACTTCAGCAGCTTGGACGACGAACGGAAACACTTGGAGCGGGCTCTGCGTCAGAATGGATACACCAAGTCTGACATACGGGGTGTCACACAGAGAAAACCGCAAGTCTCAGAGGAGCGGCAAGAGTCAAAGGGGTTCGCTTGTTTACCATACGTAAGTGGGGTATCGGAAAGAATCGGTAGAATACTGAAGAAATCGGGTATCACGGTAAGGTACAGAGCGCCAGCAAAGGTAAAGGATCTTTTGCCTAACCCAAAGGACATCACACCCCTCCTGAAGAACGAAGGGGTATACAAGATAACATGTGAGTGTGAAACATGCTATGTGGGACAGACAGGACGAAGTATCGAGTGTAGAGTCAAGGAGCACAGTAGAGACACCCGGCTACGCAAGATTCAACAGTCCGCTGTTGCTCAACACTGCCACGAGTCGGGACACACAATGAATTTCGATGACGCGAAGATGTTGGCAAGGGTAGGTAATTATCATCGAAGGCTTATTAGAGAAGCATTCGAAATCTACAAACATCCTGACAACATCAATCGCGAGGACGGTACTGACATTAGTAGGGTCTGGAAATCGATCCTAACGCGGTCAGGTGGAAAAGCACATGGCTCCCATGTGCGAACCGCTCCGGTTCTCCAGATGTGCGCAGTGAGGTGTAAACTTAGGTATATAAGCATTAACAAATCTTGACACACGGCATAATCCGGAAGCAGTTTATTTTCTAAATACCATATGTAAGTGTATTTAATATATTTAGGAGTTAAAAAAGACCATGCAATAGATTTTTTAATTTAAAGGGATGTAATACTCTAGGTTATGTTTCACTACCATAGGCGTCCGTAAATATTTTGGCATTTACAAAATCACTTAAAATTTTGCATATAATTTTCTTGCCTACTGCACATTTAATATAATTAATAAAATTAACTTAATAAGGCTCCACATATGTCAGTTATCCAATTCTTGGTTATTTTCAGCTTTCCTAAAGATATTAATCGCAGGCAAATTTGGATCGAATTTGTATCTCATGGAAAAGAGACACACTGGCCTTCCAAAGGAGCAAGTTTTCTATGTTCCAATCATTTTACTGAAGATTGTTTGATAAATCATCACGTTAAATCACGTTAAAAACTAGATTAAAGCCTGATGCTATTCCTACTCTTCATATGGATCGTCTTGAATTTGTAAGTATTTGTGGAAACGTATTTTTCAATCTAGATCGGAGATTCTGCGTTCTGAATTAATGAGATCATGATTTCCGGATGGAAACCACGTTTTAAACATTGAGAATGTTGACGTTTCGCACTCTGTTGCAATTTTCGACATTTTTTTCACTGCGAAGGTAATTATAAGAATGTCAACATTTTTATTATAATCTTCGCAGTGTTAAGATCCGTGTTCTGAAGATGTCTTTTGCAAGAGAGTGTGAAACGTTGAGGTTCTCAATGTTTACATTGCAGTTTCCACCAGGAAATCAAGATCTCATGTATCTATCAACTTTACTAATTTACATACTTTGAATTTATTTGTAGGTTCAAAAATCTGATCCAGCAGAAGTAATAGTAGTCTCCAACATACAGACTACACAGAAATATAATGATTTAGTTGTGGCAGGACCTTCTACAATCACTAGTCCACATCATCTGCCTTTGGATACTAACGTACCTGACTCTCCCCGTAAAGATGGCTTAAAGAGAAAAATTTGTGAACTTAGGGAACGTGAAAATATAAAAAATCGCAAGATAAGAAATTTACAAAAACTTGTGTCAAAACAAAAGAAAAGAATATCATCGTTGAAAGAAGTGACCTCAAAACTAAAAAGGAGAAATTTATTGTTGGAGGAGTAAAAGAATTTAATTTTGGACAACTTTGGAAGCAACAAAGGACTTATTCAAAGACTCTTCCAAAAAACTACCAATAAAAAGGTGAAAAAAACATTTGATCCATCTGTAAGAGCTTTTGCAGTTACTTTACATTTTTTTTTTCGCCGATGGCTTACAAATTTGTTCGGGAAAAGTTTCACAATTGCATGCCTCATCCTAAAACGCTAGGAAAGTGGTACTCTTCTATTGGTGCGATGCCTGGTTTTACAACTGAATCTTTAAATTTTTTAAAAGCTAAAGTAGAATGTAGTTCAAACAAGTTAGTTTGTTCACTAATTTTTGATGAAATGGCAATTAGAAAGCATGTGGAATATGTTGGTGGAAGGTATTATGGTTATGTAGATTATGAAAATGATTGTATAAGCGGGGATTCTATCGACATAGCCAAAGAAGCGTTAGCTTGTTTGCATTCATGAATCTTGGAAAATACCATTGGGTTATTTTTTCATTGCAGGTATAAACAGCGAACAAAAGCTTTCGCTTATCCAGCAAGCTTTAACTTTACTGAGTGATCTTGGAGTTACAATTACCAACGTTACATTTGATGGGACAGCAACTAATTTAAGTTTATGTAGATCGTTGGGTGGTGGATTTAATACATCCAGTCCAAACGTTATGTTTAATTACGATAATAACAGATATTTTGTTTTGCTGGATCCAGTACACATGATTAAATTAATAAGAAACTGTTTTGGCGAGAGGAGACAATTTATTGATCTAAATAACAATGTCATAGATTTTAAGTTCTTGGAAAAGTTAAATCTCTTACAAGAAACAGAAGGCCTTCATTTGGGTCATAAGATTAGAAATTTTCACATTCATTTCTTTCGTCAAAAAATGAAAGTCAAATTAGCCACCCAGTTGATGAGTAGGTCAGTTGCTGAAGCCTTACTTTATTGTAAAAACAATTTGAATTTAAAAGATTTTGATGATTGTGGCCCAACTGCACAATTTATTTTACTTATTAATGATGCTTTTGACATTTTAAACTCCCATAAAATTAATGATTTTGGATATAAACAAGCGGCTTTTGAAGCAAACATCGAAAGGATTAAGGGCTTTTACAAAAACTTTTTTGAATATATTAAAAAGTTAAAATTTAGTAATGGTGCCTTTATAGTAGAATCGCAAAGAAAGACAGGGTTTATTGGTTTTGTAATGGGAATAGCAACACTGATAGGTATGTATCAGCAATTTGTAATGACAGGGGTGCTCAAATTTATCCCATTGTATAGATGCAACCAGGATCATCTCGAGTTGTTTTTTGGAACGATAAGATCACAAGGGGGGTATAATAATAACCCAACTCCTACACAATTCATATCAGCCTATAAAAAAATTTTATTCATGCAGAAGTGCGAGAGCATGGTGCAGGCAATTGTGTGCCTTTAGAACAAATTAATATATTAAATGTCAGCTCTACCACAAAAGCGCCACTGCAGATTATTAATGAAAGTGTGCTTCCTCGCTTGTATATTGACGATGAAGAAAAGTTTGATGAAGAAAGATTTTTACTCGAACATAATTACGCTTTGGAATATAATTCTTTGCGCCAATATGCAAACGAGGTGGTAACATATATAGCGGGGTTTGTTACTTTCAAACTAGGAAAAAAACTTAAATGTGAGTATTGCGTATCTCAATTGTATGGAGATAAAAATGATTTTTTAAATTCATTCACATTTTATAAATCCAAAGGAGGATTGAGCTATCCTAGTTCTGACGTGATTGAGATTTGTCAAAAAACTAAAAAAGTGATAAGAGGGGAAAGAGATAAGTTAAATAAACAAAATGTATTAAATAAATGAAAATGTTTAACGACATATTTTAGTCAAATTAATATTATAGGTTAATAATATGGTGATATACAGGAGGGATGTAAATTTTAAATAAATCAAAAATTACAGCCACATCCTGAAGTTTACATCCCTCCTGTATATCACCATATTATTAACCTATAGTATTAAATAAAGTTTTAAAATATTTCATTGACAAAAGTATATTTGTAAGAATGCATCATCATGATCAGAATCCCTTGGAGAACCATAAAGTTTTACTTTTGAAATGCGTTATCGAAAATTATTTAAATGTTATTTTTGTAAAAGACAATATGAAGATGTTAATATTAGAAATATGTATACTAAATTAATTTTATTTAAAGGCCAATAAAATCATATCATACAGAGTGTAAAGCTGATTTAGAAACAGAAAACTATCTGCTATCAACTAATTATAGTTTCAATATGTATGGTTCATTTGTTATATAAAATACCTTTTATTACGTTTCCAAAATACCTTTACAATCTGTTTGATAATTAATATGATAATGTAATTATATATGATTTATTCATATATTGAAACATAACATGTTTTGTATAAAATGAAATAAACATATTTATATTTGTATTTTATTAAATATACAAGGTCCTGCAACTAAGCTCCCGTCTTCTGTAGCTCACTTAGTCATTAAGCTAAGAGTTTGACATTTTGCAAGCTTACCCTGTACTTCAAGGTACACTTCAAGAAATTATTTTTTATTATACAGGCTGTTCCAAAAATGTGCAACGCCATGGTAATATATTTTTTTTTAAATTGCATGCTATACATTTTTCTACACATTTGGAAGGCTTTTATGGTTGCCTACATATCACCAAAATTTTATTGAAATCGGTTGAGTGACCGCAGCGGAAAAAAATAAAAACCAAAAAAAATTGATTTTCACCTCGTTAATAAAATTTTGCGACGTGCTTATTAAGTTATATGTATGTATGTATGTAGGTTTGAGAGGTTGGGAAGGCCCAAAGCACCTAGGCCCCACTGGACCCTTTGTGCAAACCTCTTATGCTCACTTTGGACTCGTAAGCCAGCCCAGGCTCTGGGCAAAGGCTACGAGGCACGATAGAGGAGCATTTCGAATACTGTCCATGGTAGGCCATGGGTCCCCAAGAGCACTTACCCTATGCTCTTCTAGGGCGGGGCATTCGCACAGTATGTGTCTTACCGTCTCATCGTCCTGCGAACAAGCTCGGCAGGTGGACGTGTCAGTCAGTCGCATATTGAACATATGCTTCCGTACTTTACAATGACCAGTGAGTAGTCCAGTTATAAGCCGGAGCTTACCTCTGGGCAGTTCAGAGAATTTCCTGGCTAACGTTGTGGATGGATACCTGAGTGTCTCCTTGGCCAACGAACAGCCTGGCGTGGTGTCCCACCTGTGAGTGAAACTGCTGTGGGTAATGTCCTTCACCATGTTCCTTAGGGCAGTGTTTGAGGGAAGGATGATGGGTTCCGGTGCAATGGCTGTGTGACCAGCAGCTCTTCGTGCTAGTCTATCAGCGCACCGATTGCCTCCATTGTTTTTTGAGTGCCCTTTTATCCAACTGATGGTGATGGTATTTCTCCTGGTAGCCTCCACCAGGGAGTTGTGGCAGTCCAGTACGAGCCCCGATGTGAAGCGACACCGTTCAAGGACCAGAATGGACTGTCTACTGTCAGTGAATATCACTATGTTTTTGCCTGACTTGTTAGATTGACTAATGATGTCTGAGGCTGTTTTGATGGCGAAAAGTTCCGCCTGTGTGACCGAAGGGAATTTACCAAGCGGGATCGACCGGCGAGCCTGGAAGTCGTGCGAGAAGATGCCAGCACCTGTACCGTTCGGTCTCTTAGAGCCATCCGTGTAGATCTTTAGGCTTCTACTGAGATCAGCCTCAAGGGCTGTGTTGTGGGTCAGATATGGTTTCCTGAAAACATAGTGGGGTGGGATGTAATCTGTAGGACACTCCAAAAAGGGCTTACCCTTGGTGACCATCCTCCATAGTTCGATCCTCTTGCCACCAACATGTCTGTCCCAGGAGTACCCCACTGTGCGGAGTCTGGATAAAGTTGCTAGAGCCACTTCTTCTGCGAAGATGTCAAGGGGTGGCAAGTACAGCATGTTTTCCATCGCTACAGTAGGGGTTGAATTCATTGCGCCCGTGACGCTTAGGCAAGCCATTCTTTGAAAGCGATTCAGTTTGGTGATCGTGGAGGCCAGCTTGACTCTGGGCCACCATGCCACCGCTCCGTATGTGAGCATGGGTCTGATAACTGCCGTGTAGATCCAGAGCGTGAGCTTAGGTGAGAGGCCCCACGTACGTCCCATGGCTCTCCTACACTGACCGAAAGCAATGCATGCCTTTTTAACTCTATTGGTTAAATGGTTATTCCATAGCAGCTTTCTGTCAAAGATAATACCAAGGTATTTTACTTCGTCAGACAGCCGCAGTGTTGTGTTACAGAGCTTTGGCAGCCTGAAGTTCCCGATATTCCGGTTTCTCGTGAAGAGCACCATCTCTGTCTTGGCCGGGTTGACCGACAGGGAGTGTTCTACGCACCATGTTTTGACGGCATTGAGGGCTCCCTGCATCCTATCGGAGAGGGTGTCAATGTGATTGCCTCTAACGAGGATGATGAGGTCGTCAGCATAGCCAGTTGTGTGGTAGTGAAGATCGTGTAGCCGTCGGAGAAGGCTGTCCAGCGTGAGGTTCCACAGCAGTGGGGAGAGAACTCCGCCCTGCGGGCAACCACCCGCAACCTTCCCCCGGAGAGTGGCCTCGCCCACTCTTAGATTCACTACGCGCTGTCTAAGCATACAATTGATCCAACCTCTTACCACAACCGGTACCCCACGCGCGGAAAGGGCTCCGTTGATGCTTCTGAAGGTTGTACGGTCGAAAGCTCCTTCGATATCAATGAATACGCCCAGGGTTGACTGCTTGGCGTCAAATGATCTTTCGATGTAGCTGACAACGCTGTGCAGCGCTGTGTCCGTGGATCTGCCCTGGGTGTACGCATGCTGTTGGGGGTGAAGTGGCTCTGTAATGAGCGCAGTGTCCCTGATGAATCGATCGCACAGTCTCTCTAAGTTATATGTAATAGTCTCGTTAACCAAGTGACATTGATCCAAATTATACAGGGTGACCAAAATCGAGTGTCAAACTTGTCAAACTTCAAAGCGTGTTATTGTTCTTATTTTAAATTGGAACCCATAAATTGTTTATGTGAAATGATGCAGAATTAAAAAATAAACATTATTTCTAAATACAACACCATAACAATTCCCAATATTTTAAAACTTATTCGCCAAAAACTCATTTTTCAACGTTTCCAACGGTAAATAGCTTAATGAGTAAGTGAGCTACAGAAGACGCGAGCTTAGTTGCAGGACCCTGTATAAATATTTATAAGTGATGAAATAAAATGCAATCTCTTTTCCTTGCGTAGTTTTGATTTATTTTATCGAGACATGTTTCGATGCCTTAGCATCATCCTCAGTCGGGAATCTACAACAATTTTCGTCTTAATATATTATTACAATATTTGTTACATCACAATTAAAATCCACACACAAAATGGTGACAGAGAGAAAAAAACAAACACTGTTTATGTTAAAGTGTACTATAAACTTACGGTCAATTTCCTAAAATCTCACAAATTTCATTCTAGTGTACCCCCTTCACCTATAGCCTGTGTTTTAACCCAATTACTTATTAATTTAATATAAATTTTAAGCCTAAGAAGATTTTTGCGTCGTGCGAGAACCACGCTTGTTGTTGGTATGAGGTTAACTATGTAGATGTACATGCGCCGTGCAGCCAACTTGCATCTCACTTCCTCCTGTTTTTCTTTTCTCTGTCGTTCGCTTGCAATTCTGGTTGTGGTTGCGTTTGACCTTTAGGTATTTTTAATGGTTAGAGTATGCAACCAACATCACAGAGATTTTAAAATTAGATAGACCGACATAAGAAAGACGCAAATAAAAACTTAATCAATGACCAAATTGGTTGCATACTCTAACCATTAAAAATACCTAAAGGTCAAACGCAACCACAACCAGAATTGCAAGCGAACGACAGAGAAAAGAAAAACAGGAGGAAGTGAGATGCAAGTTGGCTGCACGGCGCATGTACATCTACATAGTTAACCTCATACCAACAACAAGCGTGGTTCTCGCACGACGCAAAAATCTTCTTAGGCTTAAAATTTATATTAAATTAATAGGTAATTGGGTTAAAACACAGGCTATAGGTGAAGGGGGTACACTAGAATGAAATTTGTGAGATTTTAGGAAATTGACCGTAAGTTTATAGTACACTTTAACATAAACAGTGTTTGGTTTTTTCTCTCTGTCACCATTTTGTGTGTGGATTTTAATTGTGATGTAACAAATATTGTAATAATATATTAAGACGAAAATTTTTGTAGATTCCCGACTGAGGATGATGCTAAGGCATCGAAACATGTCTCGATAAAATAAATCAAAACTACGCAAGGAAAAGAGATTGCATTTTATTTCATCAGTTAAACAAAACCTTGAATATGGATAATACCAATTAAATATTTATAAGTTATTTATGTAATTTAAGGACTTTTGTTTTTGTGACTTTCAATTATTTAGTTTCTGAAATTGTTGTTCTCACCTTTAAGACCCAGTTCTACCGCTCCCACAACGCATTCTCGATTAGAGGTGTTATTTATTGTTAAAAGTTTATGAAATTTTCAGGGTAACTTCTTAGATATATAAGGACTTTGGCTGGGGGTAATTTTTTTCTTTTGCAAGATAAACATTAATTTTTCTACTACATTTTTGTTTTTTTTTCAAATATAAAACCCCCAGCCAAACTTACAATACAAAAATAGATTTTTTATTTAAATACAATTTTAACCCAAACATTATATTTGTTCCGCTAATCGATAAAAGCGATAATTTCTAAAAGTGTATTTAGTTGCCTATATTGCGGCAGTGCTGTGTAGACAGCAGACGTGAGGAGTTTTAAACACCGCCTATAACCACGCCACGCCCACTGCGATTTTTAGACTGTTTACAAGTTATGTACATTGACTGGCGGGACCAAGTTCTCGCATTTTAAATATTATTATGCCCTCAGTGAAACGGAGCGTTATTTTGTGAATCTGGACAGAATTATAGTATATTATTTGAGGAGCACATAATTAAGGATATAAATCGCGAGCATGAAGTTTACGCGAGCGTGTAATCATGTGAGCGATTTATATCCGTTATGTCCGAGTCAAATACGACGTTTTATCTACGACTCCTAAATTCCATTTTATGCAAAATACTTTAAATGTTTTTGTCAATGATGGCGAGGCGAACTGTCAAATAACTGTCATCCACGTAGGTTTTGACAGAGTTTGACACTAGCGTTGTATAATGATGACAGTTCGTTCAAATAATGAGGTCATTATTTGAACGAACTGTCATTATACAACGCTAGTGTCATTATAATCATTGGCGCGTATACTGATGGGGATTATATAGTCATAGATACGTATGCAATGAACTTATTACATGTGAGTCGTAGATAAAAGTGTTTATTTTCTACTATTATTCGGTTTGATTTTCCTTTTTTTTTAGTAGTGCTATAAATAGTATTTCTATGTAGCTTTGATTTGGTTTTAGTACTATCAAATCAGGCAATAGATCAGAGATAGATTTTGAAACGTTATGAAACATTAGTAGTAATCATAACTGACAGTGATCGGTTTAATTTAACATTTTTAATTTTTAAATACCCGGAAATTTAAATCAACGTAAACAATTTAACATTTTGAATTTTGATTTTAGAAGTTTGGATGCTGTGGGATGTATATATGTAAATCGTTTGGGGTACTTTGGCCTATGTATGTAGTATGTACTACGTATTTTTTTCTTCATGTGTCACTTTCGTGCGTTCGTTCGTTATCTATCATGTTTATGGATGTATTGGGTCCTAACTGCTAGATTTTAATTAATTCCTTTTTAAATTGAAGTCCATAATTCAACGATGTGTTCAACGATGAATTAATAAATTTTTTGTCAATTTACTATACTGTATGTACCTATGTCACCCTGTTAAAAAGATTAAATATTATAAGAGCGAGCGCGCTCTCTCTAAATTAAAATAGCATCAATATATTTTGTTTTACCGTCTGGCATCCGCCAGCCAGCTGTATGCAGTCCGGGATGCATATGCGACCGTGATGAGTGAGAACACAGATTACATTGTAACTTGGGCGAAAGCGAGTATTTCCCCTTCGAATGTACTCGCGTCGACTATGCTCCGCCTTTGCCAGCTTCCTCTAAACCCCCCAACCCCCCTTATCGTAAAACTGTGGCCTGGTTGACGTTGGTGGGGATAGGTTGGCCACTCCCAGCAAAAAAAAACATCGCAACCAAATATTTCGTTTCGAAGTTGCGATGTTTTTAAAACGGAGCCTTAAGAATTAAGAGTTTTTAACTTACAAATTGTGTGTTGTTTTTTATGTAGTAATTCTTTGAAATGATTTCGTTTAATATGCAATTTTAATCATACTTGACCCACAAATTGATTAAAACTATTGCAAAAAACAAGTGAATCTACTGAAAACAAATCTTCAAATATTTTTCGTTTAACATAAACAGGGGAACCACTAATTAGTGATTTTCAATTTTCTCTACAATTCGTTTGAAAGTCATTTATATGATTAATTAAAATTAAGTTTATTAAATTTGTAATTCAAATTTATATTAACGAAAAAAAAAGTAAATGATTTAAATTAATAATTGAATTTGTACACATTTATAGTAAGTAATGTAACACAGAATGTATTGTAAATCGGTCTAATGATTATTTAGTTGTCGGCAAATAAATATTTTACTATAAATTAATAGTAAATAGTAAATTATTTACTATGAAAATATAGTTCTATTTAATTTGAAAATTGTTTGCTTCACACAATTGTAAGTTACCTTTTTAAAACATTATGCACGCCACTGGTGCACCGGATACATACTTCCTCCATATGCAAAGACCTTGTTGTCGCCCGAGTTCTCTGCATAGGCTCTTTCCTTATATTATTAATTCAATGACTAATACCTAACGTTGACTTTATAAATTCATCTACATGAATAAGAATAAAGAGTAAAACATTAATAAAAATGCAAAACGTTATTTCTTGGGGGCGTTAATAGGGTATAATAGCGACAAAATAATTTAAGATAATAATAAACCCACAAAAGGTAAATTCAGATGTTAGGTATTTTGCATGTATTTTATTTGAACTGTAGATAAATTAACCTCTGAGTTTTGTTCTCCATGTAATCATTATTTATTTGCGGGAGAGAAGCACCCCTGATTTGGTACCTGCCGCAAGGCTACGGGTATCGGTTAAGTGAAATGCTCCATAAACTTTAAATCAGATAAAATCTTTTGTATTGTAATTCATATATTAACATACCTCTTTGTTATTATACCTTTTCTTTGTAGTAAATGTAATATGGACCACTGAGTAGGTAATGCATTTAATTAAATATAATTAGAATTATTTTGATATTACTAAACATGAAAGGGTTTGATAATATGATACGAAGCCCTCATTTTAAGATAATACGTAATATCACGGCACAGTATATAAATTTATATAAATTTATTTCATCTAATACACACCATAATTACGTAAGTAAATACACAATTCATCTTGTTGCCAATGATAATAATTGAAGATTTAAAAAAATGTTATTAACTGACTGATCTAGAATGTCAAGTTTCGGTTCTATTTATAAGTAGACGTACCTCAAGGATACTATAAGATATAAAGGATTGCTGAATCCCTATGCTTGCAATGTTGCCCGCTTGCGTACGCCAAACGAAGCATGCGTGACGTCATCGCGGACCCGGTGTATGCAATTAGATATTGGTTTACGTGTGATTTTTGTGAAAAAAAGTGAAATTTATTCCGTATTTATTGGTTTGACGAGTTTTGTGGACTAGATTTTATTTATTATTGTTATTTTTTTATTATTTTGATATTTAATGTGGTAAGTTGTAAATAATTTGAAATATCTTAATTTACTAAATTTCAGATCATGAAGTAACAATTGGTTGGATTTTCGCGAGTTTCTTCGCGAAAATCGCAAAACCGCGGCCGCGGCCGTGGTTTTGCCTTTAAAATGCCGTTTCGCTGCTGTGTAGACTCGCGAATTGCGGATTTAGCGCCCATTTCTTTCAATTTTTAGCGAAAAATCGACGTACGACAATTTCGCCGTTTGAATTACATTGCAAAAATTTTTTGGAGTGGGTACACTCCGTTCGGCACTTGCCCGAAAATTTTAGCGGTTGTGTCTTCAAAGGATCCTAGGAGAAGCAACGATGGGCGCTCAACCGCGACATTTATTGCTCAAAACAGAAAGCTCTATCGCGTAGGCCAATCTATTTGTCGATATTTTGCCCAGTTTTTGTATTTTTTTCCTTCAATTTGAGTAAATTTATGGTTTTCGTTTTGTGACTGTACTTCTACTAGAGTCTCCATGACGACGGCTCAATAATATGACAGTTCCGTATTTGATATACGTAAAATGACAACGCTGTTCCCTCGGTGCTATTATGTTGCTCAAAATGCCTTAAATTTCCGTCAGAATAAGCCATAATGTTGTCGTAGACGTTCCCTGGTAACTATGCGACTATAATTCGGTGTAGTTTGAAGAATTTCTAACGGAAAATAATGGATGTGCACCGGGGAAAAGCATGGCTCTCGCAGCGTAAAATGTACGTATTCCACCCGGCCTCAATCAGAATCGCATACGTATATTTCGTATTTATACGTATTTAGATATATGTATAACTAAACCGAATGTTTTTTGGCGATTTTAGGTACGTAGGAATTTTCACGCGCAATGTTGGCATATCGGAATCTTTGAAAAGTGATTATAACCCTAAATTAGTTGGGAGATGTCAGCTGGGTCGGTTTTACGTGTTCGTCGAGTCTCGGAGCTAAATTATCTGCAATTCTCTGTTTACAATCAACGTAACAGTGCCTGGCTGTTAGTAAAGTGCAATTTCATGATGGTAGTAAAGTAAGTACATAATTTAACGTTCCGTATATTATTCTTTAGTTAATTGTTTGTTGTGTGCTTCTAGGCTAGAAATTGAGAAATGTTTCCTAATCGATAAACATGTGACCCTTTGCTGTCATGTTGGTTGCATACACGCACGTTGTTTTCAAGAGCTGTCAAAGTAAAAATACACCTGTGGCATTTTGTTTGTTCGAGGGACAATTCCTTTTTTCAATCGTTTGACTTTAGCAAAGGTTGTGCAAATGATTTACCTACCTATGAATTAGCTCTCGGAAGGATATTGCCCACCAGGTAAAACTTGAACCAGATTCTATTTACATGGACGAAAGCAAGTTGTTTCATCGAAATTACCATTGTAGACTATATCGAGATGACCGTTGGGTGTTTAGAGGTAAATGGTGATACATAATATAATACGTCGACGAGTCTGACCTTCAAGAAGCCTTGAGAAGAGTGTGGAAACAAGTTTGGTATGTATTTTGATGTGTAATTTTTTTGATCAAAGTGAAAACAACAGAATCTGATTATTTTGTTCATATTTATGGATTTATTTGTTCTAAAAATTATTATTTTTATGGTTTTCTTTTTTATTTATTTTGTTTTCGCTTTTGCATAGCTTGATATGGATTTTCTTTTTGTATTTTCCTTTGTTTTGCTAATATTTCAAACTTTTGTAACAAAATAACTATTTACTCAGAAAAACATTTAAAAAACAAACAAAAATCATGGAGATTTATTTGTTTATTAAATTCATCTTTTAATTTTATTTATTTACCAATTTGTTAGGTAGCCAGGTCAACAAAAACTGTGTGGCCCAATGCAAGATCAAGAGGGGAGTACGTGGAAAACGTGTTTGAAAAGTCTGCAATTTGGACCAGACAATATGAATAGAAATGTTTGAGAAACATGAAAACAGCAGCATTGGAGTAATATGAAGAAAGAGAGAAAGCAATCCGTGGAAACGTCTACGAGAGAAAACCTACATAAAATAATTATTATGGGACATTAGAATGGTGACAGAAATATGTAGATTATAAAAGTAAATTATAAAATGGGCTAGAAATGAATTTTCCGAAATTAAAATAAATTTGTGCAGCAAATGTCATAGCATAGAGTATCAATAGATTAATGGAATTAATCACTGCCAGTTAAAGTTTAGTTCAGATATTGTTTTTATCAATTCTATTAAACTTATTCCATTATACTCTTACGAAGATGAAAAACGTAGAAGTTTTATATAATATCAATTCATTTAAAGTTGTCTTTCATTTATTAAATTACACATATTTTAGCGACATAGGGTGGTAAATAATTAATTGCCTGTTCTCTTTACCACATCATGTTCACATCAGGTTTGGCTTAATAAAAACTTATATAAATTTAGAAAAGAGAGAAAATTGAGTATCAATAGATTAATTGAATTAATCACTGCCAGTAAAAGTTTAGTTCAGATATTGTTTTTATAAATTATATTAAATTTATTCCATTATAGTCTTACGAAGATGAAAAACGTAGAAGATTTATATAATATCAATTGATTTAAAGTAGAGATCATTTATTAAATTATACAAATTTCAGCGACATAGGGTGGTAAATAATTAATTGCCTATCCTCTTTACCAAATCATGTTTACATCAAGTTTGGCCTACTCAAAACTTGCATAAATTTAGAAAAGAGAGAAAATATAAAATAAACTAAGTTTGATAAAGAACGTCTCCTCAAGCATTTTGTTTTAGTATGAACAAATTCTTAAAAATATTAAGATATATAGAAAAGGTGAAGAGAAAACATTGCTTGGAATAGTTTTAAATGGGGTGTAATTATTTTGTATTCAGGAACGGTATGGCTGGTTGAGTTTACTGATTTGAGTATTTTTCAGATTTCTATTTTGGTAATATTTTTAATGACTAACTTTTTGTGGAATTGAGAAAGCAAGCTGTTTTTTTATTGCAGCTAGCATTTTTGTTTTTATAAGTATCTGTTTTTTATAAATTAAAACATACTTAAATATTAAATTTTATTGTAGTATTTGTTAATATTCACTTTTTGATAATTGTATCCAAATTTTTATTAATCAAGTGTTCATATTTAAATGTTATCCCAATTTGGTTTAGAAATTTAAATGAAAATAGAAATACAACTCCATATGCCCCATTTTACTCAGCGAAAAAACGTTTATTTATGGATTTCTTTGTATATTCTTCAATTTATTTATCTTTTATTATTTTTATGGCCCTCATGTGTTATTTTATCTTTGTTTTTGTAGATTGATATGAATTTTCATTTTTCTTTGTTTTGCTAATATATCATCACACTTCTGTAATTTCGTGAATAATCATACTTCACGCAGAATGACATGTACTTTCTAAGAAAATAATCACTTAAAGTTTCATGGGATTTCTTTCTGTACTTCCATTGTTTATGATGAATTTTAATTTGTAACTTTTTTTGTTTTATTATATTTTGCATTTCTGTAAGTTTACAAAGAATTGAAAAACAAAAAACTTCAAAGAAAACTTTTTATTCGGAATAATATTATCTTTACTAAAAAAAACAGTAAATAGTAATGGTTATGTTTCATATGGACTAATTTGATTTTTTATTCTATTTTTGCATTTAATTTCTGTTCTTTAGTTTATTTACTTTCTATTATTGTAATATATACTGTTTGGTGTACATTGCTGGTTTTCCTATTGTTTTATTATTTCACTGTAATTTTATGAAAACAAATAACTCTATATGAAACTTTTACTCAAACATATCTTTAATTGGAAGAAAAGTCGAAAGTAACCAAAGTTTTATTAATCAAATGTTCAAATTTAAATGTTTTTTAAGTTGTAGTTGAAAGTTTATTTATGGATTTGTTTGTTTATTCCTACATTTATTTGTTTTGTATTATTTTTATGGCTTTCATATATTGCAAATTATTTCATGCATTATTTCATATATATTATTTCATATATGAATCTTAATTTATCTTTGTTTTGTATATGATGCTTTACACAGAATGTCATTTACATTCTAAGGAAATAATACTTACAGTTTGATGGGTTTTCTTTGTTCTTACATTGCTTGATATGAATTTGAATTTCTTACTTTTTATGTTTTGTTAATATTTTACATTTCTGTAACTTTATAATATATATACCTTCAAACGAAGGCTTTTACTGGGAAAGCAAATACAGTACACTCTCGCTAATCCAACTTCCTTTTTGCACACCCCCATTCGGACTAATGAGTTGTTCGGAGTACAAGGTTGCCCGTTGATAGCAAGGGCATACTATGATTTTTCAGCATTAAAAAACAGGTGGGGCGTTCAGATTACGAGGTAGTGCAGAGTTTTAGGCCGTTCGGACTACGGGATAGTTTGTATTACACCGTAGTAAGATTAGTCAGAGTGTATTGTATTAAAAAAATAAAACAGTAATAATAACATTTCGTATGGACTTATTTGTTTTTTATTTTTATTGAATTTATTTTTGCATACCTATGTGTTCTTTAGTTTATTTACTTTTTACAATTGTAATATATTGCTGTAAATTATTTGCTGTAAATTGCTGATTTTCCCATTGTTTGTTGATAGAGAACCTTTTTACCCAAAGTTTTACAGGGATTAATTTATTCATTTTAATTATATTATCGTTGTTAAACATTGTTTCTTTGTTATATGTATCTGTTTTCGTAATATTCATAGTTCAATTGTACTTTGTATTATTTTATTGTGATCTGTGTTTATTAAGTTCTGATTATATTTATCTGAATTAATGTTTTTATAATTGTCTACAATCTTTACAATGGAACTTTCTCAAATAAACTTCTAATCAATTTTTAAAAGTTGGTATTTTATATTCTTTGATATGTTCTCATGAAATTATCACAGTATGTAGTCAGATTTTTTATGAACATTGCAAAACTTGCAGTAAATAAATAGTAGTTTATGCATACATTAGTAAATTAATTAATACAAAAGGTAAGTCTGTGTAATAGTCTTGGTTATATATCAACCCATGCAACGAAGACTATATACACAGGGATTGCACTTGAGTTACCATAGTCTTCGTTGCATGGGTCAATATTATGGTATAATCAAGGATAATACTAAACAGTGATTTAACCTATACTTTCCTTCAAGGACAATAATTATTGTCATCAAAATCCAGTTGGTTGGTAAAGCAATATGTTATTTATTTTAATATTGTTGTCATCTTGTGTTTCTTTATCAAATGAAACTAACACTACTATAATGTTTATTGTATTCACTTTACTTAGTTATAACATTCGGTTACTTTGAACATCTTATACCAAGGTGTCATGCCATGCGTACGGTCGGTAAGACAGATATTACAGGTAACTACAATATCACAGTCGGCAACACACGTATTACAGATAACTGCAATAGACGACAATGTATGCGATCGTGTGGATATTAGCGCCATATCGTCTCAGATGTTAACTAACCGCGACGCGACTGAAATGTCATGTCAAGTGTTCAAAACTTCAAAACGGACTTTTTGAAACGTCATTTGACTTAAGTTGCATTTAGTGGTAACGCCGGAGTTTTATTCTTTACCAAAAGTTACAACATGAGTCGTGGCACTTATTGCACTTATAATTCAAGTTACAAAAATAAATTCAATAATAGGGATGTGCCATTCTTTGCAATAATACCAAAGGAGCGTTCGCTGTAAGTAAAATATCAATCTTTGAAATTAGTCATCTGCATAGATGCCATAGATGACTTGGCAGAACCAAGCAATGGATGTTAAATATTGGCCGAATTTACCTTTTGCAACATGACAATTATATAACAAAAAAACTATCACATATGTAGTGATCATTTTGCTGTCGACCAATTCAAGAAAACATATCCGCGATTGCTTTTCAAATCAGGAGCTGTACCTTTACATTCTGCAGATAATATGGATGTTGCTACGAACAGCAGAGAAGACCAGCAGGTCAGTAGCAGTAATATCTATGGCAGTAATGAAGCTAAGGTTTCTATTGTTGTTGTTATAGCTTAGTGTTGAGTTACTTTAGTAAAACTGTTCTTATTTGTTATTGTTATTTAATATATAATAAATAATGTACAACTAAGGTTTGTATGTTGTGTAGAAAAACGAAATAATAAAGCGACGATTCTCTTTATCGTTGTTTCGTTGTTAGTTGTTTAGGCAAAAGAGTTAGCAAACGCAACTCCTAATTTTATAGGCTTGATATAGGTTATTAAATTAGAAATGTAATTGTCATCGTGAAAAATAAAAACAATCCAACAATATTAGGAGCTTACAGGAATTACTCAATACCTACAAATTATTCTATACTATCGGGGTGTCACTGTATGTCGTATGTAATTGTAATTTCGAAATCCGAGATCCGGTAATTACAATTGCCGAGGGAGATCCGTGTCGAGGCACGCATTGTAACACCTTGATTTCTCTCAAAAATTTCCAACGGGAAAAACCACTCGAGGAACTCCTACCTGCTGCTTATCGTATGTTCCGGGGTGCGTCAGCTAACCCAAGTAGAGGGCGTGGGTCAAAGGAATAACCACAAGGTGTCACAACGGGCGCCATGCAGTCAAAACCCCTGCGAACGAATACGCTTGGCTGCAAAAGCGAGCTGAAATAAAATCAACACAGGCAGAGAAACAACGATGGAATGTACACTCAGTTTATTTGTCCCAACGGTGTACATACATATCCACAAGCTAACCAAACATCTACATAAACAACTCCTAAAATCACATAAATCTACTATCACAACTAATCACAACCATAACTCTGACATCTAATATATCTATCGGGTCAGATCTCAACGCCGCCGCAATATTTCCTAAATTGCCGGAAATAAAAGTACTTAAATATAAAACTAAACCCGCGTACCTGTAAACAAATTGGCCAAATTGTTCGAGATAGCATATACATGGGGGAAAAATATCCCAAATAACCCTATAAATTCAGTAAAACCCAGGCGTTGATAAATGATTACATAAAACAAATCAATATGGTTGCCGAAGTTAAATAAAATAATCACGTTCCATAAAAATAATCGCTGAAGGCGAAGAACAGTTAAACAAATTGACAACATTGAAATCTAAATGGAGTTACGTAGCCTCAACACCATCCGAACCTCCAAGCACCGGCAAATAAACAACGGCAAATCGGAAGGTGAGGTTAGGATTGTATCCGTTCAATAAAATTTGAGGTTAAGGCCCAGTCTACGTAACTCTCGGACGTACAAAACATCAACAAACATTCAACGGTAACGTCAACCCGGAAGGTGCGGTTAGAAAACCTTCCGTTCAATAAAAGTTAGGTTAGGCCTCGGTTTACGTAGCTTCTCAGACAAACAAAAGTCCGTGACGTTCATCGTCAACGCCAAAAGCTCACGTTCCGATACAAAATAAAGCGTCTCGCTCCAAAAAAAAGGTTCAAACGGAGTCAGAGACTGATACGCTAACCTGGTTCCACCATCAAAGCTCCTAAAGACCCGTTGTACTTCTCGACGGTCCTCGCTGAACGATAATCTCAAGTCGTTGGCAACACAGCCCGCCTTTGGACATCAATACTCCGTGCCAAAGGTCCCACGACTACCAATTCCTGTTCCGAAAGCCAATCAGGACTTGTACACAGACCGGTACCTCAACTAGGTGTCCTCTACCGTAACCTAACAGCCTAAAATAACCAATTCCATAAGCAAATGTCCGATAAATCCAAACAGTACATACCCAAGGTGGTCAGGGCTCGTAATACCAAATTTTCTGACCGCAAACGTTTCCGTCATTCAACAAAATCCGCATTACATGCGCGAGGTTGATTCCAAACACCAAATACAACCCTCAAATCGACCCTTCCTTCAAATAAACGCAACAGCGGCGACGTTCGAAGATCGGTTGGCTCCCAAATCGAGCGATATACACCGAATCTCAAACTACACAGAAGGAAAAGACCAGAACGACGGAGCAATCGTAGAGCAGCAACAGGTTCTCTAAGCGGTCAAAAATGTACTGTCGCGAGAGAGGAGGGGTAGGATTCATGGCTCTAGCACGCGGTCCCAGCGCCACTTGGCGCTCTATTGGCCAGGTCGGAACTAACCCAAAATTACGCCACTAATTAATTATACTACGAAATTTAATGAAATTAACCATGAACACTCTAACTAATGCTGGATCGCCGTTGGACGTAAAATCTCACATTAAATCCAACCAGGGCGTCTGCACACAACACGAAGTGCGACATAAAAAAAATGAAAAGGGCGTACATCTCTCCAGCTACTCCGGGAGGCCACAAAAGTAAAAACGGATATAACCAAACGATACAGCATGTTGGATTACCCAATAGGCCAACCTACCGGCGTCTGGCTCATCATAAATGAACAGAAAATCGCCATTACGCGGCACAAACAATTAGCGCAAAAACCAAACCAACTCCCACAATTGAGCCGTCAAAATGTACAGAACATTACCCCTAACAAGGTTATCACAAAATCAAAACGCAAAACCCTGGCTAAATCTGAGAAAATAACTTAATTTGGTACAGGCAAGGTCGGCAACATAGATGCCTAACACCGATGAGTTCGAACGCAACTCAACAGATGGCGCCAGCAGCAAACAAACAACTGAAATTAAGGTAATTTATCAACAAAAATAGAACAAACAAAATCCAGCGTAACACTCCCCCTCTTCTTTCACAGAGGAAAACCTCCGAGTTTTCCGATTACCGATCCACTGAAGCAAGGACGAAACTATATAAACAATCCTACTCATATAGAGTTCCGAGCGTCCCCGCGCCCGCGTGCGACTCGAGCAACAGTCCAGTGGTGAGAGGGAAAAAAACATACACAGGGAAAACATAGAAAAGATCGAAGGGACAAGAGTTGCGCTCTGCACCGAGCGATGCAGAGCCTCGTGCACTTGTCGACAGCGCTGTAACCGACAGCCAAAGGGAGGGGAAGGGAAACAGGAACTCACCACCGACCGATGCTCAACCCAGACACAAGACACGGTAACTCCCGTCCCTCAAAACAAAAACAAAGACCACGGGTCTTAAACAAAAAGCGTATCACCAACCAACAAAAAGACCTACGTTAAACTTGACTAAACCCTAGGGAACACAAAACCACTAGGGTGGTGATACCGGCATAAACTATATCCCAAAAACCAACGGTGACGGCAATCCAACCGACCACCGAGGTATAGAAACCTTCGTTAACACAATCATGAACAATACAAGTTCGGGAACTTCCGCGCGTTGAGGATAGTTCCATTCCAGTCTCCAATCCAGGAAGACGATGGTGGAGGAATATACCGCGTCCCTTTACCGGGTTTCTACCGGACGCAGGCTCACGGTGGCAGAATTCTTACGCCCCTAACCACAGGGCACACCAAACTACAAAACCCTAACAATGGTTCAAAGCAACAACACCACGTCCGGCGGTCAAGACTCCTACAGATGAATTAGAAAAAAAAAATGTCAACAGAAACTGCAGTGCACGGCGCGTTTAAATCCACACAAGGTGATAATTCGACGGGGCATAACAACAGCCAAAGATCCAATCGAAATTGTAATTATGATTTCCAAATCCTGCAAAGGCAGATAGGACCAGGGCTTCCACGAGTACGTCCGTGTTCAAACAAAGCACACTGTCCGGTACGGCGAAACCAAAATCACTCACGCCTCACCACTGGCATGACAATCACCATCTTGACTATTCCACTCAGGACCTAACACAAACAAAAACCACAAACCAACGCCACTAATCACAGGGCACACGTCCACATGCTGGGCTTTTACCAGCCGCAGGAACCCGCGATGGCGATATTCGTACACCCTCAACCACAGGGCAACCCCTGTTTCCAGACTTGTACTGGACGCCGGAAAGCGCGGTGGAGAAATTCCTCACGCCCCCATCCACAGGGCACACAGCTACAACTACGCCCTCCAGGCAAAACACCAACCTCGCCAATCCTGAAACGAAGAAGATCCAACAAAAAAACTACAAAACAAAATTAAGTTCCAGGTTCCTGAAATGAAGAAGACACAAGGACGTATAAAACCCGCAAAGCGACGAACCAATTAGCCCCTTCAGATCTGGAGATGTAGAAAGGAACTACACACGTCTCTTTATTGGACTTGTACCAGACGCAGACATACGGTGGCAGTATTCCTCAACCCCTAACCACAGGGTACTTCACTGTCTTCGGACTTCTACCGAACGCCGGAACACGCGGTGGCAGAATTCCTCAGCCCCTAACCACAGGGCACTTCACTGTCTTCGGACTTGTACCGAACGCCGGAACACGCGGTGGCAGAATTCCTCAGCCCCTAACCACAGGGCACACTAGAATAAATAGACAACTAACAGAAACTCCAAGCTGGAAACAATCCATAAAACAAAGACCCATCCATTCAACGGACACACCAAAAAAAAATTGGCCTTCACCAACTAATGAAGCGCCCCCAATTAGCCTAATTGGCCCCACGTTGGGCGCCAATGTAACACCTTGATTTCTCTCAAAAATTTCCAACGGGAAAAACCACTCGAGGAACTCCTACCTGCTGCTTATCGTATGTTCCGGGGTGCGTCAGCTAACCCAAGTAGAGGGCGTGGGTCAAAGGAATAACCACAAGGTGTCACAACGGGCGCCATGCAGTCAAAACCCCTGCGAACGAATACGCTTGGCTGCAAAAGCGAGCTGAAATAAAATCAACACAGGCAGAGAAACAACGATGGAATGTACACTCAGTTTATTTGTCCCAACGGTGTACATACATATCCACAAGCTAACCAAACATCTACATAAACAACTCCTAAAATCACATAAATCTACTATCACAACTAATCACAACCATAACTCTGACATCTAATATATCTATCGGGTCAGATCTCAACGCCGCCGCAATATTTCCTAAATTGCCGGAAATAAAAGTACTTAAATATAAAACTAAACCCGCGTACCTGTAAACAAATTGGCCAAATTGTTCGAGATAGCATATACATGGGGGAAAAATATCCCAAATAACCCTATAAATTCAGTAAAACCCAGGCGTTGATAAATGATTACATAAAACAAATCAATATGGTTGCCGAAGTTAAATAAAATAATCACGTTCCATAAAAATAATCGCTGAAGGCGAAGAACAGTTAAACAAATTGACAACATTGAAATCTAAATGGAGTTACGTAGCCTCAACACCATCCGAACCTCCAAGCACCGGCAAATAAACAACGGCAAATCGGAAGGTGAGGTTAGGATTGTATCCGTTCAATAAAATTTGAGGTTAAGCCCCAGTCTACGTAACTCTCGGACGTACAAAACATCAACAAACATTCAACGGTAACGTCAACCCGGAAGGTGCGGTTAGAAAACCTTCCGTTCAATAAAAGTTAGGTTAGGCCTCGGTTTACGTAGCTTCTCCGACAAACAAAAGTCCGTGACGTTCATCGTCAACGCCAAAAGCTCACGTTCCGATACAAAATAAAGCGTCTCGCTCCAAAAAAAAGGTTCAAACGGAGTCAGAGACTGATACGCTAACCTGGTTCCACCATCAAAGCTCCTAAAGACCCGTTGTACTTCTCGACGGTCCTCGCTGAACGATAATCTCAAGTCGTTGGCAACACAGCCCGCCTTTGGACATCAATACTCCGTGCCAAAGGTCCCACGACTACCAATTCCTGTTCCGAAAGCCAATCAGGACTTGTACACAGACCGGTACCTCAACTAGGTGTCCTCTACCGTAACCTAACAGCCTAAAATAACCAATTCCATAAGCAAATGTCCGATAAATCCAAACAGTACATACCCAAGGTGGTCAGGGCTCGTAATACCAAATTTTCTGACCGCAAACGTTTCCGTCATTCAACAAAATCCGCATTACATGCGCGAGGTTGATTCCAAACACCAAATACAACCCTCAAATCGACCCTTCCTTCAAATAAACGCAACAGCGGCGACGTTCGAAGATCGGTTGGCTCCCAAATCGAGCGATATACACCGAATCTCAAACTACACAGAAGGAAAAGACCAGAACGACGGAGCAATCGTAGAGCAGCAACAGGTTCTCTAAGCGGTCAAAAATGTACTGTCGCGAGAGAGGAGGGGTAGGATTCATGGCTCTAGCACGCGGTCCCAGCGCCACTTGGCGCTCTATTGGCCAGGTCGGAACTAACCCAAAATTACGCCACTAATTAATTATACTACGAAATTTAATGAAATTAACCATGAACACTCTAACTAATGCTGGATCGCCGTTGGACGTAAAATCTCACATTAAATCCAACCAGGGCGTCTGCACACAACACGAAGTGCGACATAAAAAAAATGAAAAGGGCGTACATCTCTCCAGCTACTCCGGGAGGCCACAAAAGTAAAAACGGATATAACCAAACGATACAGCACGTTGGATTACCCAATAGGCCAACCTACCGGCGTCTGGCTCATCATAAATGAACAGAAAATCGCCATTACGCGGCACAAACAATTAGCGCAAAAACCAAACCAACTCCCACAATTGAGCCGTCAAAATGTACAGAACATTACCCCTAACAAGGTTATCACAAAATCAAAACGCAAAACCCTGGCTAAATCTGAGAAAATAACTTAATTTGGTACAGGCAAGGTCGGCAACATAGATGCCTAACACCGATGAGTTCGAACGCAACTCAACAGATGGCGCCAGCAGCAAACAAACAACTGAAATTAAGGTAATTTATCAACAAAAATAGAACAAACAAAATCCAGCGTAACAGCATTTCAATGTTCTGAGAGATCAGGTTCGGGCAACTTCGGCGATATAGCGTATTGAGTGGCCTACACTGCCGTTCAAAGGTAAAACGCCGTATATAGATCATTTAAATAAATACAAAAATTTACTCAAATTTTTCAGCTTCAAGGATAGTTACGCACCTTTTTTACACTTTAAAGTATTTACCAAGCTTATCATATTAACTGTATATTTAACACGGCCATTTGTTTTTACTAATAAATTTAAATTTAGGACAAAGCCTAATACCATTGTTTATGTATGTATATACATAAACAATGCTAATACATACTGACATTCATGTTAACGGTTTTTCGCATTTTACACAAAATGATCGCAGTTTTGAAATTTTATATCCTGTAAAAAGTATTCATTACAAAACTTTGCATAAAAATGAGTATAAGTATACTACTATACTCCGCTTCTTTTCCTAAAGATGTACAGTAAATCATCGTTTTGCGGTAAAACATAAAACTAAGGATACATCCCTCCTGTATATCACCATATTATTAACCTATAAGGATACATGTTTTCTCTTTATGTTAACACTGGCAATTGAGTAATCTATTGTTGCTTTTGTATTTTTTTAAGTAACAATGTCACCGAACAATATCCGATTTTATTTAATCAGTGTCACATATTGATTTTTTACTTTATCATACGTAGTATGATGAAGTTTTGTAATCGAGCCGAAAAAAAAATTTGAGATTTATGCGGAAATTGGTCTTTATGGGTCCCCTGAACATTTCTGACCAAGGTACAAAAAAATGTTTGTGTGTGTGTGTGTGTATGTCTGTGCGTATGTGTGTGCGTATGTGTGTACTCGATTTTTGTGGCGACGATTCCAGAGAAACTACTAAAGGTATCGGGACGAAAGTTCATATTTAGAAGTTTTATGACCAAACTTAGAGCTGAAAAGCTTTTGGTTCAAAAGGGTCCAAAGGCACTGGGTGTTTCCTCTAAGCATTTTTCAAGGATTTTGCAAATGAGCCGCCATTTCTGTAAAATCGTCAAAATAGTTAAATCATAAATTAAAGTAGAGGAAATTCTGAATAACTAATGTACGACATTTTTTGGTAAAATTAATAGTTTAGCTGCATGAGCAAATTGTATTTGATTGAGATCGGTCGTGTCTGCATCTTAGTAGCCAAGATTTGCCGAACAGTTTCTTTCATTCTAATGTCAGTAGCAGGTATATAGTGTCATATAGGTATATATGCAGGTATGTATATAGTGTCAAACGCTGATGTTTTGACAATCGTAGATATTTTTACGAAAAAAATCTGTTCTGCAGTCTCATTTATGTTTGCTTGTGAACTTTTTATATTGTTTTATGTTCCCCACGGGTCGCGCCTGGCAAAATGTGAGTTTTTACAATTGAGTTTTTTGGAGTTTGTTATGATTGTCAATTGTGTAAGTTATTTCTCATTTTGCTATAGTGCTCGAAGAAGTGCCCAGTAGGACACAAAACATGTAACGATTGCTAAAATAAAAGAAAATTAAGGAATCCGACCACGCGAATTGGCGATCTGCCCGGATCGGCGATCTGCCCGGATCGGCGATCTGCTCGGATCGGCGATCTACTCGAATCGGCGATCTGCCCAGATCGGCGATTTAACCGGATCAGCGGTCTATCCGGATCGGCGATCTGACCGGATCGGCGATCTACCCGGATCGGAGATCTACCGAGTCGGCGATCTGCCCGGATCGGCGATCTACCCGGATCGTCGATCTACCCGGATCGGAGATCTACCGAGTCGGCGATCTATACGAATCGGCAAACTACACAAATCGGCGATCTACCCGTCTAGGCGATGCGCAGACCTATTAGGTCTGCCCCGTTTCTAGTGAATGAATACTAACCTAAAAAAGTTTGTATCTTGTTTTTATTAGGAAAATACCAGAACGCTGTTGATTAATTGACTCTACGAGTTGGAGTATTATCATAATAATACTAGTAACCATAATTAGTGTTGTGGTAAGTTACATTAAATTCTACAATTTAATTAATCTTGACGCATGATACTTTTTACTAGAAAAATGCCAGGACGTCGCTGTGCAGTATTTGGCTGCAAAAATAGCCGTGCATCAACTAAACAGACTCACCCTGACATTGTATATCACAACTTTCCTAAACGAAAAGACTTTGTATCCCATACTGTACTCGAAGAATGGATACGACGTAGTAAGCGAGCGGATACTTGGAATTCCAACACAAGTCAAATCTGCAGCATACATTTTACGGAGAATGATTATGAGCGTGATATGAGAAATGAAATATTAGGTAAAATTTATATACTATATTAGTAAAGTAAATAGTAGGATGATCCAATTGATGTTTAGGTTTACCTGTTCGAAAACTACTTAAGAAAACTGCTGTTCCTACTTTAAATTTACCAAACACACACAAAAATACTCAACAGTCTGCTCGACAGAAAAGATACTCACAAAAGAAGAAGGTAGAAGAGCAAATGCAGATACGTGAAGACATAAACAGAGCCATTTCCGAGGTGCCCACACCGATTACTTGTAGCGTATATAGTGTAGATGATAATTCTTTGGCAGATATATCATATAATGTAGATGCTGATAGAATTGAAGAAAACAAGGAACGAGAAGAAGACATTCATATGAGATATGATAAGTTGTTGGAGAAGTATTGCAAGCAGCAAACGGAAATCAAAAACTTGAAATTGAAACTCAGTAGACAGAGAAAGCAATTACGTTACCAGGAAATGAAAAGCAAGATAAAAATAGCTTCGTCAAAGGTACACGGAATAGACATATTAAAAAAAATATTAACGGACAATCAAATAGCTTTGCTTCTACGGAAAAAGAAACGTGTTAATTGGACAGCGGAAGAAATCTCTGTTGTGTTTACTCTAAGGTACCTAAGTAAAAAATGTTATACATACCTAAGAAGTAAGCTTAATTTTCCCTTGCCAGCTCTGTCAACCTTAAGAGCTTGGGCATCAAAGATCAGCATAAAGCCAGGTCTTTTGGAAGACGTACTGACATTTTTAAAGATAGCTGGAGAAAATATGACCTCAAAAGAGAACACTGCTGTCCTAATGGTTGACGAAGTCAAAGTAAATTCAAAATTAGAATATGATGTTGCAGAAGATCGTGTTATTGGCTGCCACAATCTCATGCAGGTTTGTATGGTCAGAAGTCTTTTTGCTACATGGAAACAGCCAATTTATATTGGGTTCGACCAAAAAATGACTAAAGAAATACCATGCAGTTTGGTTGCATGGGGTTTCATTCAACTGTGTGGCAATTGTCAGCGATTGTGGGGGAAGCAATGTTAGTTTATGGAGAGATTTATCCATCAACATAAATAAGACCTACTTTAGTCATCCACAGACCGAGAAACATATTTTTGTCTTCGCAGATGCACCCCATTTATTAAAACTGTTGAGGAACTGGCTGCTTGACAAGGTGTTTTACCTGGGAGAGAAAAAAATATCTAAGAAGCCACTAGAATCCCTCATTGAGCTGACAGACAAAGAAGTGAATTCCTGTTATAAGATTTCAGAAAAACACTTATCCGTTGAAAAATGTCAACGACAAAATGTACGTCTTCCCGCAGAGCTACTATCACGAAATACAGCCGAGGCTTTATTACGATACAAACCTGGAGGTGATAAGAAATTAGCTGAAGATCTATCTGAGTTTATTGGGGACATTAATTCATGGTTTGATATGTTCAATAGTTACACAAGGGAATCACCAGACGCCAATCCCATGAAGGCCCCTTTTGGCATCCATTTGCAACTACAGGAGGAACATTTAGATAAAATCAAAAATTTAATGTTAAACTTGAAGGCGGAAGGAAAAATGTCACTTCAAATTTTTCAAAAGGGAATATTAATGTCATTAGAGTCATTAAAATTGTTATTTCATGACTTGAAATCCAAATTTGAAGATGTACATTATGTGTGTGCACACAAATTAAACCAAGATTGTCTAGAAAATTTCTTTTTTCAAATTCGTTGTAGAGGGCCTAATGAACACCCGCCACCACTACAGGCCTTAAAACAAATTAGAATAATTATTCTGGGCAAGAATCCTGGTATTTTAGAGGCAACTTAACTAACATATTTTACCATGTTTTGTTTGTTTAGGTCAACACAGAAGAACAGGTTCTAGAAGAATATATAGTGGCGCAAGTTCTAGAAAAAAACTAATGTTTTAGTAGATTTGCCTTTCGACAAAGAACCTGCAACCACTGTAATTGAACAGAGCAGTAGTGGAAGTTCATTTTCAACATCTTTAGAAACTCCAAACACAAATTCACCAGAAACAACTGATGATGCCTTAGAGTACATTGCTGGCTTTACAGGCAAAAAATTTAAACATACTCATCCTCAACTGGGTGACCACACGTTCAAAATAAAGTCTGACCATTCTTATAATTTACCATCATGGGTACAACAACTCTCATTCGGAGGTCTAATGAAACCGTCAACTGATTTCTTAGAAACAGTCAAACGTTGGAATACATTTTTTGAAATTTATCATGCTGATGGTAAATTAAGAAAAGAACCTTTTATAGTTAAGAAATTGGCATAAAAAATAAAAAAGCAGGATAATTTATCAATTGAAGTAATAAAATCTTTTTGTAAGTTAAGAACAGTTATTCGCCTTAATCACCTTAACACCAAAGCAAATGTACAGCAGTTAGGTAAGCGTAAAAATACTAACATACCACATTCTGATGCCAAACGACAACAAGCTAAAAATATGCGTAAAATAGTTGAATAATAGTTTATAGTGATATATTGATTTCCGGGTGGAAACCGCGTTGAGGACTTTGAAGCAGTCGACGTTTCGCGCTTTGTTGCAAGAGGCATCTTCAGGACTAAGTTATCAAACCAAGCGCTAAGAAAATACTGTCGTCGGTTGGATTCTTAGCGCTTGGTTTGATAACTTAGTCCTGAAGATGCCTCTTGCAACAGAGCGCGAAACGTCGACTGCTTCAAAGTGCTCAACGCGGTTTCCACCCGGAAATCAATATATCATTGACTCAGACCACGGAAGTCTACAATCTAGATATAGTTTATAGTTATAGTAGATAGAAAATTAATAGCAATAATTATTGTAATAATTATTAATCCCTAGTGTTATGCAATTTTTTTATGAATAGCAAGTATGTTATATAGTATACATAAAGTGTATTAACATATAAAATAAACAATATTTTCTTTTATTGATATTTTTATGGTCTTAAATACAAGCAAATTGAATTTTTCCTTGGCATAATTTAGATAAATATGTAAGTAATAATTTGTATTATTTAATAATTTATTAAGACTCGTCTAGCCTACTAGAACTCTGAAGTAATTATAATATAAAAAAGAACAATTTATAAAAGACTAGAAAACAATTTTTACCCACAAGTATGTTAAAAATAAAGAACATATTCAAAACTTAAATACTACACCAAATTATTAAAAAAACAAGCAAACCTTCCAAATCTACCACACGGCGCTATTCTTACATTCATGGTCAAGTTTTGTTTCCATTATATTAATTATTTGTATTATGTTGTGCTTGTGTCAACAATAATATTTTAGTTCAAAGGTCTACGACGTTTTAAAGTTAAAATAAAAATTGGCCAGAAATCTACAAAGCACAGAAATGAAAACATGTGCTACAGCGCGTAGTCAATCTGGTCCGCGATGACGTCACAGTCCCCTAGCGGCGTGGCGAAAAAACTGGTCTATTCAGCAATCCTCTATATTATACTATCCTTGGACGTACCTACGGCTGTATGTCCTGATTCAAATTCAAGTGAAATCCCGTCACCAGCAGATTTCACGTATTAGTGGACATTGGGGGGTTTGTTTAATTTCGAGGCTGCTAATTATTACACACGTATCAGTCTGATGAGAAATTTCACGTCTAATTTACATGGATATTATAAAAATGTGTTTTATTTATTGCACAGTCATTAGTAAAGTCTATTGTGAATAAAATAAAATGGTGAAATAAACCTACAATATATTACAATAAAACTTCTGTAGCAGTTCTTAAGAACACTTACAAAAGTTTTATTGTAATATAGTATCATTTCAATAATCTCACTTTTATCATATACAATATATCAGGTGGAACATTTTAGTAAATTCTAGGTCCAATTTGTTTCTAAATATCTAAATAAAGTTAGAAACGTCCATCAACGACGATAATAAGCTAAAAATAACACCATGACTTTTCATTTATATAACAGGAGCCGTTGTTGTGTAATGGACAGGTTAATTAAAATTGCATTTACATAAAATATAACGTTTGAAAAAAATATAACGGTTTTTTTTTAATTTCCAAACTATATAAACTATGTTCAAATTAAAGGTATAACACGCTTATATCATTTCAATCTTATGAGATTTAATTATTTTCTTAAAACCATTAAGAACACTAATTGTTTACGTAGTCAAAATAAAAACAAAACTGTTAATATGTTAGTTCTAACAAATTTGACAATAAGAAATTGATTTTTGCCATTAATAACGCAGAAAAAAATCTATTAGATGCAATAATTTTTTTTTATATAATTTATTGTATTATTATGCAATATCTTGAAATGAGATTTTCATTTCATGTCATCGAAAACTGGTATGTTTATTAATATAAACGTGTATGACGTGTACGTAAATTAACCACTGTTACCGTTGTTCAGGCGGTATTTTGGAGCAGCGACAATAAAACAGTTCGTTCGACATTTAAATAAGTATATATTGAAAATAAAAACGAAAGAAATAGTAATGAAGTACAAAGTTGTAAGTCTAGTAGGATTCCGCAGGGCTTCTGAAGTTCGGCGAAACGTCTGGAGCGTAGTCATCTGGATCGTAGTAGTAGAGGTGTTCTCTGTGGTCGAAGCGCTGCTCAAGTGTGTCCTTAGACCTTTGAACAAACGACCTTTGACCTTTGAACAAACGAGAAATCGAGGTACCTAAAAAACCCTCTTAATCTAAAGTAATTGTTATCGAAAATGGAAGTATAAAAAGGGGTGCTGGGGTTGCACTTTCAACTGGAATCATGACTGATGTTTGTGTGGGGGGCGGGCACTTGAATGCCGGGCTAGAGAAATATTATGTCAAATGTTGGGTTTGAGCATCTAAAATAGAAATTGAATATTAGAAAATTTTTAGGAAAAGTGTATCGGAATCTTGGGCTAGAAGAATGTACATCTGAGTGGTTTTAAACCGGACGAACGAGCAGAACCCTTGGGCGTTTATACCGCAAGTTTCCTGTGTCGTACGGTAACATCCCCCGTAATAGGGGATTCGAATGTTCCTCGAGGTTCGAGTACATTTTTTCTGCAGTCTCTCGCACGAAGTCGTCGATGGTGATCATCTGGGCGTCTTCGTGAAGAGTGGTGTTCCTGACAAACCACGGAGCATCGAATGCCATTCTGAGACACTTATTTTGGATGACCTGTAGTTGTCGCATATGTGTCTTAGCCGCGTATCCCCAAGCTGGGCAAGCGTAAGTCATCGTAGGCCTAATAACGGCGTTGTAAAGTCGGATCTTACGTGTAGGATCCAACCTACTGCGCCTGTTTATCAGAGAATAGAGGGCGACTAACGCAGCTTTCGCTCGGTTCGCCAGGGCTTGGACATGCGGACTCCAGGTCAGCCGTCGGTCCAGAATGACACCCAAGTACTTCGCTTGTGTTTGCCATGGAATCTCCTCCTCGTGCAGAACTAGCGGCTCTGGATTGCCTCGGATCCTACGAGTAAAAAGTACCGAGGTACTTTTTGTCGCATTCACCTTGACTCTCCAAGTCGCGAAGAAGCGCTCCAACGCCGAGAGGGCGTTTTGCACTCTACGCGCTGCAAGGTCAGGAGACATTGAGCGCGCAAAAATGCAAACGTCGTCCGCGTACATCGCTAACTCGGTTCCCTGCGTACGGGGCAAGTCACTAACGTAGATACTGTAAAGTAACGGCGAAAGCAACGAGCCCTGAGGGACTCCGGCAGTTAGGATTCGTTCGCTTGACCTCGTTCGGTTCAGCTTAGTTCGGAAAGACCTACGGGAGATGTATGATCCGACTAATTGAACTAAACGAGGGGGAATACCTGAAATAAACATTTTGTTAAGTAAACCATTGTGCCATACCTTATCGAATGCTTTCGAGATATCCAGGAACACCGCGACCGTGTGCTCGCGCCGGTTGTATGCGTCCGTGATGTGTTCCACGAGGCGTAGTACCTGAAGGGAGGTGGAGTGTCCTGAGCGAAATCCGAACTGTTCGTCTGGTATGATCTCAAGTTCTTCGACGACGTCTTGTAGCCTTGTTAGGATTATCCGTTCCGTGATCTTAGCCGGAACGCGTGCGCTTTTATGCCAGTCCGCATTGGTGGCCAAGCCCCGCCCAGTTGGTTGCGAGGCGTCTGACTGGCTCTGAGCGCTCGCGTCCGGCTGGACTCGATCGGGCTGCGGCGGCTTCGGTCGGAGTGTCCGGGCGCTCTCCTGATTGGCCGGCGTGTGTTGTCTTCCCGCGTCTGGTTCGGCCAATGGGGTGGTCGATCGCGATGTCCGCGGATTCTCGCGATCGACGCGATGTTTTTGCGGGACCGGGACGTCGCCAAGTGTGTGGGACCGATGGGATATCGGTAATACCCCCCCCCCCCTCAAGGCGGCGTAACGGTCCGCGAGTTGAGCCGTGATGGGATCCGCGTGGACGTCCGGGGCGGAGTCCGTGGCGGCGGTGTTCGCTTCGGCGGTGTTCGCGGCGGCTGTGTTCGCGGCGGCGATATTCGCGGCGGCGATATTCGCGTAGGCGGTGTTCGCGTAGGCGGTGTTCGCGTAGGGGGTGTTTGCGGCGGCGATGTACGTGGCGGTGGTGATCGTGGAGGCAATGTCCAGTGCGGCGATCCTTGTGGCGTCTTTGGTATCGTCAGATGTGACGTTCGTGGAGTGAGTCGCGGCGGCGGTGTCCATCGCGGTGGCGGTGTCCATCGCGGCGGTTGTGGTGATGCCCGGGGCAGCATCCGTGTTGGCGTCCGGGGTAGCATCCGTGGGAATGTCCGGAGTAGCATCAGCGGAATCATCCGGGGTAGCGTCCATGTAGACGTCCGTGGTAGCATCCGCGTAGACATCCGCGCGAACTTCCGGGAGAGTGCCTGTAGCGGACTTTGTTGTGGCGTCCGTGGTGAGGTTCGAGGTCGCGTCCGCGGCGAGGGCCGGGGCGGCGGTCGATGTGTTGTCCGCGGTAGTGACCGTCGTGATGTCCATAGCGAACTCCGCGGCATCTCTCTCAAAGTCGGAATCCGTGACTTCAAAAATAGGGCGCGGTGCGGTTCTTGAAGTAGAGTCCGGTGTGCTGTCCGAGGTCGCGTCTGTGGCTGTAGGACTCGTCGTTTCGATGGTCAGTCGCGACGTTGTTGGCAAGAGGGCCTGCTTCGTGATCGTCCGCAGATCACCGGTGACGCGCGTTTGGCAACGGGTCTCGTTGATGCAGGCGTTTTCTTGTTGAAACCTCTTTGCCGGGTCCGTTGACGTGATGCCGGGCTGCACGACATGGGCGCGCAGATGCACGGTAGACGGATGTCTGTGCCGGGCGTACGAACGTACTGAAGACCAGGAAACTTTCGCGTCCTTGTAGTCGTGTGCGGTGTCTGCGGCTGCTGCTTCATAGTCCATCGGTTCTCCGCTCGTATCGGAGGTAGCGCGGAAGGATTTTGGCTCGCGGATGGTGGTGATGGGCAGCGCGGCGTGGGTGGGTGTATCGTTGTCCCTCTGTAGTTGCGCGGCTGCGAGACGGTCATCGGTGACGGTAGAAAGCGCAGGAATCCACTTCGCGTCCGATCGGTCCGGGCGGGCGAAAGAATGGTGATTGTTCCGGGCGTACGGGCGTACTTGGGGCCGGGAACGGTTCGCATCCTTCTTGTCGATCGGAGGCTGGATCGCCGCACCTTGATGGGTCCGAGTGGCTTCCGGGGTGGTTGCTGGATCCGCGGGTGTAGTCGGCGCGACGCGGGAGCGATTGCTGCGGTTGTGCCGGGCAGCACGTTGTCGAACTCTCCTCACGGTCCTCCCTGCGTAGAGCAAATCCAGTTCCTCAGCGCCCCACGGCTCACATCGGGAACGGCTGTTGACGGTCGTCTCGGCTCCGTCGAGGGAACACAGGTCCCGGTAGATGAAGAGAAACCCCGGTTCGTCCCTTGGGTGCGTCTCGTTGGCCCAATCCTCGCAGACGGCTGTACTGGCGTTGGTTTGAAACTTGCCTGTGTTCGAACGTGCCGTGCTGGTCCGCGTTGTGGCTGCGCTGTCGGCGGTAACTGGTGCTTCGTAGGCGGTAGGTGCCCCGTCTGGTTGAGTCGTTCTGGATCGGTCCGTGGTGGCGGCATCGGCAAAGGAGAGCGGCGCTGCGCGGTCCTTTGGCTTTCGCGCATCAGCCGGGCTTGAGGCGGTGACAGAGGTACGTTGCTTCTTGTTGGGCCGCATCGCGGTGATCTGGTCCGTGGCGGCAACGGCGGTGATGGAAGGCACGGCGTGGGTGCGTGGGTTCCTGTCCATCCGCGTTGTGTGCGCCAGGTCGGTCCGAGTGATCGCGGCATCGAAGAGCGGCGTCCGGTTAGAGCGAGGCGTCCCGTGAGTGCGTATCGGCGTATCGGTCGGCTGCATCGCGTTGTCCCGATCCGTGGCGGCGATGGCGGTGATGGAAGGCACGGCGTGGGTGCGCGGGTCCATCCGCATCTTATGGGCCAGATCGGCAGGGGCGATGTCCGCGAAGGGCTGTGCATCTCGGTTTTCGTCCGCGTTGAAGGTCCGATAGCGTTTTTCCGGGTGCTTGGAAGGTCCAGAGTCGCAGAGAGCCGCAAGAACCTCGTCGAATTCCGCGGCGTGTGGAGTCTGTTGTCGCACCGGCGATCGTCGGTGCGGAACCGTGATAACACCGCAGGCGGCGGACAGCTTACCTCTCAGGATTGCGGGTGGTGCAGTGCAAACCTCGGGCCGGCTGAAAGTCGGTGGTCTCGCGGCGGTCCTTGGCTTGGTCGGCCTTCTGTCAGACCTCGGCAGAAGATCGGACGGTGCTGCTGTCTCGGTCCATTTGGATCGGCGGGTCGGTTGCTGTCTCGGGTTGGCGGCGTCGGGGTGCAGAGCTGCGGCGTCCCGCTGGTCCGGGGTCGTCACGAACAAGCCGGAATCCCTGAAGTGGCCTCGAGAATTCCTTGCTCCCTGGATTGCGGATGAATCCGGGAATTGGCATGGCGTTGTTCGGTGGTCCGGGCAGTTGGTCGGTCGGAGATCCGGTTGCAGGCTCTGAAGTCGATTGGTAGGTTGGCGGTCCGGTTGAAAGCTGTTTGGTCGGTGGTCCTGGTTGAAGCTGCTCCATTGAAGTAGGTGTAGGTTCCTCCGTGGTTGGAGCTGGCCGATGCTGGTTCCGTAATGGTTGGTGCCGAGGCTGGTCATTCGGCATCGGTCCAGAGGTACGTTGGGCGCCAATTGTTACCGTTGTTCAGGCGGTATTTTGGAGCAGCGACAATAAAACAGTTCGTTCGACATTTAAATAAGTATATATTGAAAATAAAAACGAAAGAAATAGTAATGAAGTACAAAGTTGTAAGTCTAGTTGGATTCCGCAGGGCTTCTGAAGTTCGGCGAAACGTCTGGAGCGTAGTCATCTGGATCGTAGTAGTAGAGGTGTTCTCTGTGGTCGAAGCGCTGCTCAAGTGTGTCCTTACCTTTTGACCTTTGAACAAACGAGAAATCGAGGTACCTAAAAAACCCTCTTAATCTAAAGTAATTGTTATCGAAAATGGAAGTATAAAAAGGGGTGCTGGGGTTGCACTTTCACCTGGAATCATGACTGATGTTTGTGTGGGGGGCGGGCACTTGAATGCCGGGCTAGAGAAATATTATGTCAAATGTTGGGTTTGAGCATCTAAAATAGAAATTTTAATATTAGAAAATTTTTAGGAAAAGTGTATCGGAATCTTGGGCTAGAAGAATGTACATCTGAGTGGTTTTAAACCGGACGAACGAGCAGAACCCTTGGGCGTTTATACCGCAAGTTTCCTGTGTCGTACGGTAACATCCCCCGTAATAGGGGATTCGAATGTTCCTCGAGGTTCGAGTACATTTTTTCTGCAGTCTCTCGCACGAAGTCGTCGATGGTGATCATCTGGGCGTCTTCGTGAAGAGTGGTGTTCCTGACAAACCACGGAGCATCGAATGCCATTCTGAGACACTTATTTTGGATGACCTGTAGTTGTCGCATATGTGTCTTGGCCGCGTATCCCCAAGCTGGGCAAGCGTAAGTCATCGTAGGCCTAATAACGGCGTTGTAAAGTCGGATCTTACGTGTAGGATCCAACCTACTGCGCCTGTTTATCAGAGAATAGAGGGCGACTAACGCAGCTTTCGCTCGGTTCGCCAGGGCTTGGACATGCGGACTCCAGGTCAGCCGTCGGTCCAGAATGACACCCAAGTACTTCGCTTGTGTTTGCCATGGAATCTCCTCCTCGTGCAGAACTAGCGGCTCTGGATTGCCTCGGATCCTACGAGTAAAAAGTACCGAGGTACTTTTTGTCGCATTCACCTTGACTCTCCAAGTCGCGAAGAAGCGCTCCAACGCCGAGAGGGCGTTTTGCACTCTACGCGCTGCAAGGTCAGGAGACATTGAGCGCGCAAAAATGCAAACGTCGTCCGCGTACATCGCTAACTCGGTTCCCTGCGTACGGGGCAAGTCACTAACGTAGATACTGTAAAGTAACGGCGAAAGCAACGAGCCCTGAGGGACTCCGGCAGTTAGGATTCGTTCGCTTGACCTCGTTCGGTTCAGCTTAGTTCGGAAAGACCTACGGGAGATGTATGATCCGACTAATTGAACACATTTTTTGAAATTTATCATGCTGATGGTAAATTAAGAAAAGAACCTTTTATAGTTAAGAAATTGGCATAAAAAATAAAAAAGCAGGATAATTTATCAATTGAAGTAATAAAATCTTTTTGTAAGTTAAGAACAGTTATTCGCCTTAATCACCTTAACACCAAAGCAAATGTACAGCAGTTAGGTAAGCGTAAAAATACTAACATACCACATTCTGATGCCAAACGACAACAAGCTAAAAATATGCGTAAAATAGTTGAATAATAGTTTATAGTGATATATTGATTTCCGGGTGGAAACCGCGTTGAGGACTTTGAAGCAGTCGACGTTTCGCGCTTTGTTGCAAGAGGCATCTTCAGGACTAAGTTATCAAACCAAGCGCTAAGAAAATACTGTCGTCGGTTGGATTCTTAGCGCTTGGTTTGATAACTTAGTCCTGAAGATGCCTCTTGCAACAGAGCGCGAAACGTCGACTGCTTCAAAGTGCTCAACGCGGTTTCCACCCGGAAATCAATATATCATTGACTCAGACCACGGAAGTCTACAATCTAGATATAGTTTATAGTTATAGTAGATAGAAAATTAATAGCAATAATTATTGTAATAATTATTAATCCCTAGTGTTATGCAATTTTTTTATGAATAGCAAGTATGTTATATAGTATACATAAAGTGTATTAACATATAAAATAAACAATATTTTCTTTTATTGATATTTTTATGGTCTTAAATACAAGCAAATTGAATTTTTCCTTGGCATAATTTAGATAAATATGTAAGTAATAATTTGTATTATTTAATAATTTATTAAGACTCGTCTAGCCTACTAGAACTCTGAAGTAATTATAATATAAAAAAGAACAATTTATAAAAGACTAGAAAACAATTTTTACCCACAAGTATGTTAAAAATAAAGAACATATTCAAAACTTAAATACTACACCAAATTATTAAAAAAACAAGCAAACCTTCCAAATCTACCACACGGCGCTATTCTTACATTCATGGTCAAGTTTTGTTTCCATTATATTAATTATTTGTATTATGTTGTGCTTGTGTCAACAATAATATTTTAGTTCAAAGGTCTACGACGTTTTAAAGTTAAAATAAAAATTGGCCAGAAATCTACAAAGCACAGAAATGAAAACATGTGCTACAGCGCGTAGTCAATCTGGTCCGCGATGACGTCACAGTCCCCTAGCGGCGTGGCGAAAAAACTGGTCTATTCAGCAATCCTCTATATTATACTATCCTTGGACGTACCTACGGCTGTATGTCCTGATTCAAATTCAAGTGAAATCCCGTCACCAGCAGATTTCACGTATTAGTGGACATTGGGGGGTTTGTTTAATTTCGAGGCTGCTAATTATTACACACGTATCAGTCTGATGAGAAATTTCACGTCTAATTTACATGGATATTATAAAAATGTGTTTTATTTATTGCACAGTCATTAGTAAAGTCTATTGTGAATAAAATAAAATGGTGAAATAAACCTACAATATATTACAATAAAACTTCTGTAGCAGTTCTTAAGAACACTTACAAAAGTTTTATTGTAATATAGTATCATTTCAATAATCTCACTTTTATCATATACAATATATCAGGTGGAACATTTTAGTAAATTCTAGGTCCAATTTGTTTCTAAATATCTAAATAAAGTTAGAAACGTCCATCAACGACGATAATAAGCTAAAAATAACACCATGACTTTTCATTTATATAACAGGAGCCGTTGTTGTGTAATGGACAGGTTAATTAAAATTGCATTTACATAAAATATAACGTTTGAAAAAAATATAACGGTTTTTTTTTAATTTCCAAACTATATAAACTATGTTCAAATTAAAGGTATAACACGCTTATATCATTTCAATCTTATGAGATTTAATTATTTTCTTAAAACCATTAAGAACACTAATTGTTTACGTAGTCAAAATAAAAACAAAACTGTTAATATGTTAGTTCTAACAAATTTGACAATAAGAAATTGATTTTTGCCATTAATAACGCAGAAAAAAATCTATTAGATGCAATAATTTTTTTTTATATAATTTATTGTATTATTATGCAATATCTTGAAATGAGATTTTCATTTCATGTCATCGAAAACTGGTATGTTTATTAATATAAACGTGTATGACGTGTACGTAAATTAACCACTGTTACCGTTGTTCAGGCGGTATTTTGGAGCAGCGACAATAAAACAGTTCGTTCGACATTTAAATAAGTATATATTGAAAATAAAAACGAAAGAAATAGTAATGAAGTACAAAGTTGTAAGTCTAGTAGGATTCCGCAGGGCTTCTGAAGTTCGGCGAAACGTCTGGAGCGTAGTCATCTGGATCGTAGTAGTAGAGGTGTTCTCTGTGGTCGAAGCGCTGCTCAAGTGTGTCCTTAGCCGGAACGCGTGCGCTTTTATGCCAGTCCGCATTGGTGGCCAAGCCCCGCCCAGTTGGTTGCGAGGCGTCTGACTGGCTCTGAGCGCTCGCGTCCGGCTGGACTCGATCGGGCTGCGGCGGCTTCGGTCGGAGTGTCCGGGCGCTCTCCTGATTGGCCGGCGTGTGTTGTCTTCCCGCGTCTGGTTCGGCCAATGGGGTGGTCGATCGCGATGTCCGCGGATTCTCGCGATCGACGCGATGTTTTTGCGGGACCGGGACGTCGCCAAGTGTGTGGGACCGATGGGATATCGGTAATACCACCTATGTTTTGTCTTCGGTACGTGTGCTTCACGAAGGTATACATAGAGACGAGCATTAGTTTTACCTCATTTATTGTTTTCAAGCCATTCCGAGTGAAACTAAAATGGAGACCATTACCGTGACCAGAGACATCACACGCAGAATCAAGCGATTCAACTTGCAAGGCCGTACCATGGAGTTCAAGATAAGTCCAACCCCAGGTGATGTTGAGCCTATAACATGGGTAAGAAATGCTGTAAACAGTGCCATCGAGACCGCAACCAAGAATCTAAGCCCTAGCGATCAGGTGGGAATCAGTATTTGCAGCAAAGGGCTTGCGAAAGGAGAGGGCTGGTTAAGATTTCAAGAAGCTTCAAAAATTAACAGTATTGATGTTTGGAATTTGCTAGCGTCTATATTCCAATCCAATTCGATGGGGCTGAGCAGATACATTTTGTCTTGGAGTAACATAAGTGAAACTGCCTGCTGGGATGGGAAAGAGGCAGAACCTATACACCACGTTTGAGGAGGAGTGCTCAAAACGGCGAGGGATTGTAGCGATCAACAATACCGATAATCTCTGCCTGTCGCAATAGCCTACGTTGATAAGAACCCTGAATATCGAGTAATACGGAGGAGTATTGGAAAGGTCCAAACTTCAAAGACAAAGACCCAAGCGCTGATTCGCGATGGAGGAGTCACTATCGCTGAAGACGGCCGCGGAATCTCTGAACTCCAACAGTTTCAGGGGTATTTAAGAGAATACAAAAGCACGTGTACAAGTACGGGGCTAAGGAACGCGACGTTATGTTCCAGGGTCCGGAAGCAGAGAAAAATATCAATCTAATTTACAACGATAGGCATTACGGAGTAATAACGTCACTGACTGCTGCATTTTGCTGTGTTTATTACTGTGAAAACTGTCATGTGCCTTAAGACACAAAACATAAACACTTATGTGGGGGATTATGTCAATCGTGCCAACAGTCACCCCCGTGTCCCCTCGAACAAAGAAATAACTGCCCCGATTGTCATAGATACTTTAAAACTAAAACTTGTTTCGAAAATCATAAGAACAACGGGGTGAACCAAGGAGCCAGTGTCTGTGAATCGATTCGCCTTTGTTATGAGTGCCTAAAAACTATAAAAAGGAATAGAGAGCATGTTTGTGGTGAAATTTTCTGCAGAATTTGCTGCAAACATCAGCCTCAAAATTATCTTTGTTACATGCAGCCCAATACAGGGAAACCGAAATTGTGAGTTTTTCTTTGTGTTCTACGATCTGGAGACGATGCAGGAAAAATTACTTGATGACGGTTCCCTACTGCATGAACCAAATTTGTGCGTATTTAAGACCTGCTGTGAACATTGTATAAACAACAGTGATAATCGCTGTGAAAAGTGTGGAGTTAGGGTAAGACTTTCCAATTACCCCCTAGACAATTACCTTAATCGCTCCCCCATAGACTGGTTTTTGACAAATCTGATGTCTTTAAGACGTCGATATAAAACAGTAGTAGTAATTGCCCATAATGGTCGAAGTTTCGACCATCAGTTTCTTCTCAACCATATAATCACAAAGACAGACCTTACTCCTGAGTTAATAATGCGCGGTACAAAGCTAATCGAAATGAAAATTGGCAACGTTAAGTTTATTGATAGTTTAAATTTCTTCCCCATGGCCTTGTCAAAATTACCAAAGGCATTCGGTTTACCAGACACGTCCAAGAAAGGCTTCTTGGACGCCACTTGTTAACCGCGAGGAAAACCAAAATTACATTGGATCACTGCCTCCCTCCAATCGAAAACTATAGCCCCGACACCATGATGGGGACAGATGGTGACGACGACGACGAACGAAAAAGATTTTTAAAGTGGTATGAAGAGCACAATGGGGATGTTTTTTACTTTAAAAAGGAAATCGCCGAGTATTGTATTAGCGACGTTGAAATTCTAACAGAGGCGTGTCTGAAGTTTAGAGAGCAGATGTTCGCAACAACTAACGTGTGCCCCTTGACAGAGGCAAGCACAATCGCCAGCGTTTGCAACAAAGTTTTCCGCAGAAACTTCCTCAAACCAAATGCTATTGGTATTATACCAAGGGGTGGATACAGATGGAAAGGTAACCAATCTAGAACTTCTGTACACTGGCTCGTATGGGGGGAAAAGCAACGAGGAATCGAAATAATCCATGCCGCAAAAGGACGCAAAAGCATAATAGGCGGTTTAAAACTGACGGATATTATGAGGAAACTAGACAAGTGTTTGAATTTCACGGCTGCTATTATCACGGGCACGATCTCTGTCTGAAGGATGATCAAGGTTCTCCCCTGCACGATAACCCATGCGAAACTCTAAATAATAGATTTGAATCGACAATGGCAAAAATGGCACGACTAAGAGAATTAGGATACGAAGCAATTGAGATGTGGGAATGTGGTTTTCGCAACTCACTCTCTGCCAGCACAGACATGGTGAAATACTGCGAGGATCATCCTCTAGTATCATCGGTTCCGATGAATCCTCGTGATGCATTCTACGGTGGGCGAACTGGCAATTGTAAGATCTACTATAAATGCCAACCCGGTGAAAAAATCAGGTACATTGATATTTGCAGTTTATACCCTTGGGTCTGTAAATACGGCGTGTATCCTATCGGTCATCCCGAGGTATACGTGGGAGAAGCCTGTACCAGACTTAATCTATCTGATACAGAAGGCCTGATTAAATTTACAGTTCTGCCGCCTAAAAATCTATATCACCCTATTCTACCTTGTAAAATAAACGAAAAGCTGATGTTTGTACTGTGTCGTCTTTGTGGTGAAAACATGAACAGAGGTGAATGTAATCATGATAACGACGAACGAGCTCTCACAGGAACTTGGGTTATTTCTGAAGTGAGCAAGGCTATTCGAAGCTGGTACAAAATGGTAGAAACTCATGAAATTTGGAAGTATAACACGGCACAATATAATCCAGAAGCAAATGTAGACGTTTTTTTTAGCGAAATGATGAATACTTTCATCAAAATTAAGCAACAGGCGTCGGGGTGGCCAGGGAACTGTGTTACGACTGAGGAAAAGGATCAATATATTGAGGAGTTATTTTAAATTGAAGGCCTCCGTCTACAGTTCACAGAGATCCTATGTAATGCGGTTCTACGTGCACTAGCTAAGTTAATGCTCAATTCCTTTTGGGGTAAGTTAGGCCAGAGAGAGAACCAATCAAAGACGGCTATTGTAAATAAGCCAGAGGATTTCTTGGCACTTCTTTCAAACGCTTCAATGAGCGTCAACACCGTTCTACCTGTGAATGAAAAAGTGCTCATTGTCAATTATGAGTACAAGGAAGAAGCCGCTGATGCCCTTAGTACAGTCAACGTTACACTGGCCGCATATACAACTACGCAAATTCGTTTAAAACTGTACACCTATTTAGAAAAATTAGGAGATCGAGTTTTATATTACGATACGGATAGTGTGATCTATATCTCGAGAGAGGGTATGGAAGACATACCTGTAGGGAGCTTCCTGGGGGACATGACTGCCGAGTTAGAGGAATATGGGACTGGTAGCTACATTACCCAGTTCGTGTCTGCTGGGCCAAAACATTACGGATACGAGATTTTTTCGACAAAAAGTGGAACTTTAAAATCAGTAGCAAAGGTCAAGGGAATTAAAATTAATTACCAAACCTCCAGGCAAATTAATTTTGACTCCATTGTGGACGCTGTGGTAAATGAATCGGAGGCTATTAAAATTGTTTCAAAAAACATCCGTAGGGGAAATAATCATCAGGTTTTTACAAAGGAGGAGACCAAGCTTTATAGGCCTTATTCGTCTAAAAGAAAATTTTATTATGATTATTCCTCACTCCCTTATGGTTATATTAAGCGATCCTTATTAGACTAACTTCATTTCTGTTATATATGTTATAAGTACTATGCTTCTGTATGAATTAATGAAATTGTTGTTATTACTATTACGATAATTAAAATAATAATAATATTACTTATTTTGAAAATATACGATGCGTGAACAGGTTTCCTTATAGTAGAAAATAAAACTTATTGTTCTTCACTGTTATTTATTTATTTTTTAAATAAAGAACAGTGAAGAACAATACCTTTTGTTTTCTATTAATAATATTACTGTTGTGTATGTTAGTCATGAACAACTGTAAGCTACTTTATGCTTGTGTAATGACAACTCCACCATTATAATAATAAAACATATTTTGTGTAATTTGCATGTGTTGCAACCCGTAGTATAGCAAGTAAATTATTAAGTGTTAAGAGTGAATTATCGGTAAGTATGTTTAGAATCGTGAGCCGGTATTATAGTTATTATTGGATCGGACAGCTTTAATTGGACACCATTAATTGGATAGTTTCATACTCGACAGCATGGGTCAACATAAAAGTTCTTGAGTCACTCTTGCGTCATGTTTGAGTCATTCATGAGTCATTCTTAAGTCATGTTTGACTCAGTCTTGAGTCACGTGATATGTTATGCTGATGTTCTCCATACTAGCAGTATGTTAGATACCATAAATCCATAAATGTTCTTAAGTCGGACTTGAGTCATGTTTGAGTAATTCTTGAGTCACATTTGAGTCATTCTTGAGTCATATTTGGGTCATTCTTGATTTAGGCTGTAGTCACGTGTTATGTTATTTTAACGTTCTCCTATACTAGCTGATACTCTACAGTTTGGGGTAACAGAAATATTCTTGAGTCATTTGAGACACATTTGAGTCACCCTTGAGTCACATTTGAGGCACTCTTGACTCATAAGGCACGGCAACCCCAGAATGTAGCCCTCCCATTGAAGATCAAGCCCATACTTCTATAACAAGAAGAAACCACTTCTCGTCTTTGTCAAGGTCGGCTGACACGATTAACGAGTTTACTGATACAAATTGTCAGGTCGACTGACACAATTAACGGTTGACTGACACAAATTGTCAGATTGACAGACAAAATCGTTGGTTTTTGTGTCCAGGGCGACTGACACGATTAACGGGGTTGACTGATACAAATTGTCAGGTCGACTGACACAATTAACGGCTGACTGACACAAATTGTAAGGTTGGCTGACGCAATTAACGGGTTGACTGATTTTATGTGAAAGAAATTTCAATTGCTTACCTATTATGCTGCATACAAAAAATAGGCACTGTCGTATGCGTAACTGATAAAGACACACATCACATCTTACGTCACATCTTATATAGCATCTGGCGAACCAAACAGAATTCAGCTGTCATTATCGCTACGTGACTCAACGCACGGACAGGTTTTATCCTGTTCAAACATGTTTTGATATTGATTTCCGGTAATCGACAATCGCCCTATTGAATGTATGCTCATTTAACTACGGTAGACATGTGTGTGTGTGTGTGTGTGTGTGTGTGTGAGAGAGAGGGCGAGAAGGGGTTCTTTTACAATCGTCTTTCATTGATGGGGGAATGATATACGAATCCCTTGTGTGTTTATTTATGGTTGGACGCCTGTTGTTCGTTGTACGCTATTATACACAATTATAACGACATAAATAGACTAAAGTTTATCTTTTATTTTGTAGCAAAATTGCATAAAGAACCAATTATAACATACACATAACAATCTCACATTTATATAAGGGATATACCTATATTTATACCTTATTTACATTTATATGACACTTAAACGATAATCAATCGCCGCGGGTGGTATTTAAGAGACCGACCTTTTTTTTCAGGTAGTCAGTCAGACAAAAAAAAACACCTGCATTATATCTCAGTATACACTAGAAGTTATAATCCAGAAAAAAAATAACAGTTTGTAGCATTATAAATTTGGTTAGGTAATTAATGCATTTTAAAATTATTATCGATATCTGAGCGCTTTAATTAATATATTCTCAACCTAATTACATATACAAAAATACCATAGATGAATCTAGAACAAATTGGTTTGTATACACTCACTCACAGTATTTCTTTACCGCTGAACATGGAGCTAATTTTTAATTAACATAAGGTTAAACATCCAATAGATTAGAATGACATAAATTATAGGATTTATTTTGCGGTAGCCCTAGCTGGAGGGGCTAGGAGACCCACTCTGAAGTTAACCGAGTTGGCGTTAGGCGCGTGCCCTGTAGAAGAGAACGAGCGCGGTAAGGGGAGATTATATGGGTCGGTCTGGAACGAATACGATCTACGGGTGGTGGCGCCATGTGGTAGCATCCACATACCACACCTGAGTCATAATAAAACGAGAGCCCTAACCGATTGAGCAGAGTCAGGAGGGGGCTCAGGGGGCGGAGCCCTAGCAAAACATAACATGTTTTGTATAAAATGAAATAAACATATTTATATTTGTATTTTATTAAATATACAGGGTCCTGCAACTAAGCTCCCGTCTTCTGTAGCTCACTTAGTCATTAAGCTAAGAGTTTGACATTTTGCAAGCTTACCCTGTAAATAGGTATGGGGTCAGTTTGGCGGCGCATGCGCGAACTTTTGGCGCCAAAATTTGAATCGGCGCATGGCGGGAAATTTGAAATTTCAAGATGGCCGACTTCCGGAAGACGGCCATTTTGAAAACGTCAAACCGGAAGTCGGCCATTTTGGCGGGAAAATTTGAAATTTCAAGATGGCCGACTTCCTTGGCGGGAAATTTTGAATTTTCAACATGGCCACCGGAAGTCAACCATTTTGGCGGGAAATTTGAAAATTTCAAGATGGCCGACTTTCTGGCGGGAAAATTTGAAATTTCAAGATGGTCGACTTCCTTGGCGGGAAATTTTGAATTTTCAACATGGCCACCGGAAGTCAACTATTTTGGCGGGAAATTTGAAAATTTCAAGATGGCCGACTTTCAAGATGGCCGTAACGAGCCCCGGCGTGCCGGTGTGAAGTTAGCCCCGGCCGCCGAAGACGGCCACCCCCAGCGTAGCACCGGCGCACCGGCGTGAAGTTAGCCGAAGTCAGCCATTTTGAACCGGAAGTCGGCCATTTTGAACCGGAAGTCGGCCATTTTGAACCGGAAGCCGGCCATTTTGAACCGGAAGTCGGCCATTTTGAACCGGAAGTCGGCCATTATGAACCGGAAGTCGGTCATTTTGAACCGGAAGTCGGCCATTTTGAACCGGAAGTCGGCCATTTTGAACCGGAAGTCGGCCATTTTGAACCGGAAGTCGGCCATTTTGAACCGGAAGTCGGCCATTTTGAACCGGAAGTCGGCCATTTTGAACTGGAAGTCGGCCATTTTGAACCGGAAGTCGGCCATTATGAACCGGAAGTCGGCCATTTTGAACCGGAAGTCGGCCATTTTGAACCGGAAGTCGGCCATTTTGAACTGGAAGTCGGCCATTATGAACCGGAAGTCGGCCATTTTGAACCGGAAGTCGGCCATTTGAACCGGAAGTAGGCCATTATGAACCGGAAGTCGGCCATTTGAACCGGAAGTCGGCCATTTTGAACCGGAAGTCGGCCATTTTGAACCGGAAGTCGGCCATTTTGAGACGAGGAAAAAACACGAAATTCGTATAGTGCCTTTTCGGCAATTTTTACGGGGGTTTGTCAGGGGGGTATTTTTGCAATTAGTTTTTCGATACGGGCCTTAGTTTAGGAGATACGGTCATTTTATGGACCAATGACGTCATAAGTTGTTGTTTTTAGCGAGAAAAATTTTCAACGTGGCCACCGGAAGTCAACCATTTTGGAGGGAAATTTGAAAATTTCAAGATGGCCGACACTCGCTGATAACGTAACACGCTCATAAGCCAAAACAATTCTTAATGATGTCACAGACTAGGAACAAGTTTGAACTTGTTTGAAGATTGAACTCTAATAAAAGTCATATATTCCTATTTATTACAAAGGTACGCGTATTCTATTCAGTTGTTACGATTCTCTTGAAGCAATAACATCGTACGAAGATGATTAAACTGTTTGTTATTACATTACTAATTTGTTGTGTTAATTCTCAAAATTTAACTGACGAGTATATCAAAAAATATCTAAAACAATATGGGTACTTAACCGATGTTGAGAACTTGCGATTAAACAACGACAGTGATAATACGCTGATTAAAACCGGCTTGGAACGGTTTCAAGACTTTTTCAATTTACCTATTACAGGAGATTTAACCGAGGATACCGTTAAAGTATTACTTAGTCCTAGGTGTGGCGTGGCAGATACTATAACGTCATATACTCTTGTCGGACAGAATTCAAAGTGGTCTAATACCTCCCTTAGTTGGTATTTTTCAAAATACTTCACAGGTGCTGAGCATGACGATGCACGTAGAGCGTTTGCAGTGTGGGCTAATCATACGCCTTTAGAGTTTATGCACTCACCAAAAAATCCGAATATTATAATCTCCTTTGGGGCTAAATCACATAAAAATATAAAAGACAACACAGACTGTGGTACTGATTTTGATGGACCAGGTCATGTCCCAGGGCATGCCTTTTTTCCTCGAATCAATAAAAGTACCTGTGAAATTCATTTAGATAAAAGTGAAGATTGGATTACTGGTAAAAATAATCTAATTGAAGATAAAATCAGTTTATTTGCCGTCTTAGTTCATGAAATTGGTCATACTTTAGGATTACATCACACAGGTGATGTTAATTCTGTAATGTATTCAGCTTACCGCGCTGTTTTTACTCTTGGTACAGATGATATTGATGGTATACAGCAGCTATATGGAAGTAGCAAACCTACAACTAAAATTGAGGTGCCAAGTACAACAATTAAATCTACAATATCTAGCACAGTCGAGACGACTGAAGCAACTACAAATATCAGCACTGTTGAATCTTTGGTCGATTTAGATATTTGCACTGTTGATAAGAAATTTAGCGGGTTCGTTATTGTTGAAGGTGATGTTTACATATTCTTTAGACATATTGTGTGGGTTATGAATCTACAAGATAAAAAGATTAGTCGATCAATGGTAATTATTGATTGGTTACCGTTCTTAAACCGGTATCTTCGTCAAAATAGCACATACTATGTATATCAAAGGCCTAACGGTAATTTAGCGATTTTCATTGATAGTTATGTGTTTATTGTAGATATTCCTAGTTTTCAGCTTCAAGAACCTGTGTATTCTCTGCAAGCAATGAGATTACCTCATGCGAAAAAAATTCAAGGCGTTGTTAACAGCCACAGAGGTAAAACTTATGTTTTTTATGATAGTATATATTACTCTGAATTGGATGAATGTACGTTCAAAGCTTCCAAATTCGGTCGAATACACGACTTGTTTCCAGAGGTTGATATGGAATTTAATGGTGTATCTAGGTCTGCAGATGGAAATCTCTATTTCTTCCATGATAACGCTATACTTAAATATAACGAATTTTCGAAGAAAGTAGTATCAACAGTAAGCAAATCGCTATCAATTTTCGAAATTGAATGTCTGCATGAAGGGATTCTTAAGAAATTGAAGAATTTGATTAATAAAATCTCAACAATGAATATCTATATCCCTGCTAACTATTAGAGCTAGACATCGATACACCGTATCCAATTAAATTAGCGAAAATAATTACAAACTGTCAATGGCCATCGGTTCTTATAGAGTTTGCAAATTTCGTAACATTCCTTCCGAAGAGATAAGCCGAAGCCATCACCACTGAAGACCAACTCCAAAGTCTGTCGTCAACGGCAGTGGTATACAAGGGCGAAAAAAACGTTGGAATGCCTACTACTGCTCAACTAATAACTTTTGTCAACCACAGCAGCAAACAATATGTCATCAAGACTGTCCGAGTTGGGTCTCGTTGGAATGCCTACTAATGCTCAACTAATAACTTTTTGTAAATTTATAAATTGTATGCTAAATAAAATTACTTAATTGAATTGATCTGCATTTTTTTTAAATTTTATTGAGTAAAAATCATGTTTGAACATGTCTACATGATGACGCCTTAATCAATGTTCTAATCATAAAATATCTGCTTTGAGTATAAGTTCGTGTTTGAGTTTAATATGATAACGTCATAATCAGTGTTTTAATCATGAAATATATGGAGCGTAAAATCGTGATTGAGCATGTTTACCATGATGACGTAATAATCAGTCTTCTAATTTATTTACCGTATTGACATTAACCTTATATCACTTCTTAACCAATGTAATAAAATGCACAAGAAATTCGTTTAATGCATTTATTTCGTTATAATGGTAAAGTTGACATAATATAATTATATAGTAGCTTACAATTATTCATGGCACAGGTACAGACCCTGTATAAATTATACAGACCCTGTATAATCACAACAGACCCTGTATACAGACCCTGTATAATCACAACAGAACCTGTATACAGACCCTGTATAAATTATACAGACCCTGTATACAGACCCTGTATCGTGCCTTCCCCCCCTCCCCTCACATTAACGCCTCGCCCCTAAGGCCCGTATAGAAAAACTAATTGCAAAAATATCAGACAGCATAGCAAACATAGCAAAAATACCTATACGAAAAAAGTTATCGAGCCTAATGAGTGGGATGTTCAAAACAGTAGGTACCTGATGAAAGACCTGAGACTAATCGTTACTATATATGGAAAAGGTTCTCACGAATCACTTAGTATCTCCTTATTGCTACACAGGTAAACATGGGTCTTGTTACTTATAGAAATCCTCATGAATACCCATACTCTTATGGTTTCAAAAAGAGTACATCGGACTGGTGGGTTAAGCCGATCTTATTGAAAATTTACAAGTGAAAAATCTAGAGAACTGTGTTACCCGTACTACTATACCTAACAGTTTCGAAGATCATATGTTGGAGAAAGGACTCCGCAGACGACGATGCACTGAATGTTATAAAGTAATTTCAAGAAAATATGGGAGGAAGAAAGCTCAGAGAAGAAGCGTATGTACCAAGCTAGTTTGCAAACAATGCGATAAAACATTTTGTATTGAATGTTTTGGAAAAACTCACTACCACCAATCTCCTCGACATCTCTCAGAAGCCGATAAAATTTATTGTGATAAATTATTTTCGTTATCATTGAGACTAATTACGTTTATTCTTATGGTTTCAAAAAGAGTACATCGGACTGGTGGGTTCAAGCCGGTCTTATTGAAAATTTACAAGTGAAAAATCTAGAGAACTGTGTTACCCGTACTACTATACCTAACAGTTTCGAAGATCATATGTTGGAGAAAGGACTCCGCAGACGACGATGCACTGAATGTTATAAAGTAATTTCAAGAAAATATGGGAGGAAGAAAGCTCAGAGAAGAAGCGTATGTACCAAGCTAGTTTGCAAACAATGCGATAAAACATTTTGTATTGAATGTGTTGGAAAAACTCACTACCACCAATCTCCTCGACATCTCTGAGAAGCCGATAAAATTTATTGTGATAAATTATTTTCGTTATCATTGAGACTAATTACGTTTATATATATACAGGGTCTCCCACGACGAGCTGCCATTAGAAGTATATGGAGAACCAAATGACATGACAGATTAAAAATTTGTGGACTTATATTGTTGGAGACGATCGTCTCAACTAAAATATTTTGAGTTTTCGGTTACTTCCGGTTATACCGGAAATGATGTCATCTTTTATATTTCAAATGGAACACCCTATATTTTATCGCATTTTTGAAATCTTCATTAAATTTTAATTCAATTTTATGTTACATTCCCTATACCTAACATGTGTCATTTTAGAGATATTAATTGTTTTCATTAAAAAGTGACAGCTGCACGGTTACTTTCAATTACTTATAAACTATCCCCTTTGACAGTTGGAAAAAAGTAGTCCGGCGAAATTGTTGTGAAGGTAACGTATTATCGACACATCGGTAGAACTCTTCTAAAAGTTATACAGGGTGTTCAAATTATAAGATCAAAGTTGAATTCGAGAATAGTATTAAAAGTCGATATTTTCAAATGGCAACCCTAACATATGAATACATTTCTCAATTCTATGGAAAATTTTAGATCAACTTTGTGTACAATGTCCTATACCTAAAATGTAAATGTACCTACTTAAATCGATTTTTAAACATCACAGTGGAAATTGCACATATTGCCAAATCTAGATTGCGTTGAAAACAACTGAACAAGTCGGAATAAACAAAACTTTTTAGTAAAACAAGTTTTTTTAGGTTTTTTTTCATTATAATTGGTTTAGTATTCATAAAATTATAAGCCTACAATAAAACACAATATTAAAAATAAAAGAAAACGTTAAGAAAATTAACAAAAAAAACGCTTAATTCTATTTCAGTAACTGTTCAAAAATGTTGCCGTTTTTCGCTAAACATGCTACTATTCCTTTTACCATATTATTGTTGGTGGCGTCCCTGATAGAGTTAGCACATAACTCATTGAAAGCAGCTGGAAGTCTATCTTTCATGTTCTCCTTATCAGTTATTGAGTCCTCCATTATTGGGTGGTTTCAAATGAACGGTGCTCCAGCGCAGATAACAGTTGCAGTAAGACGCTTGCTTAACGAGCGATATTCGGTGATCGGTGGAATCCGCTTAATGGGTCATACAAATATCCACCGCGCTCGCCCGACTTGACGCCAATGGATTTATTAATTTCGGGAGCTATTAAAGACGTAGTTCATGAGAACCCAATAATTGATTAGGAGAACAGATAGAGAAAGATAGAGTTCGAGCTGCTTTCAATGGGTTATGTGCTAACTCAATCAGGGACGCCACCAACAATAATGCGTTAAAAAGAATTATAGCATCTTTAGCGGAAAACGGCAACGTTATTGAAGAGTTACTGAAATTGAATACAGCATTTTTTTCTTAATTACCTTACGACTTGGTTTTATTTTTAATAGTGTGCTTTATTGTAGGCTTACTAATTACTAAATTAATTATAATGAAAAATTACCTAGAAACTTGTTTAATTAAGTTGTGTTTTTCCAAATTGTTCAATTGCTTTCAAAAGCAATCTAGATTTGGCAATATGTGCAATTTCCACTGTGATGTTTAAAAATCGATTTAAGTAGGTACATTTACATTTTAGGTATAGGACATTGTACACAAAGTTGATCTAAAATTTTCCATAGAATTGAGAAATGTATTAATATGTTAGGGTTGCCATTTGAAAAAATCGACTTTTAGTACTATTCTCGAATTCAACTTTGATCTTATAATTTGAACACCCTGTATAACTTTTAGAAGAGTTCTACCGATGTGTCGATAATACGTTACCTTCACAACAATTTCGCCGGACAACTTTTTTCCAACTATCAAAGGGGATAATTTATAAGTAATTGAAAGTAAGCAGCTGTCATTTTTTAATGAAAACAATTAATATCTCAAAAATGACACATGTTAGGTATAGGGAATGTAACATAAAAGTGAATTAAAATTTAATGAAGATTTAAAAAATGCGATAAAATACAGGGTGTTCCATTTGAAATATAAAAGATGACATCATTTCCGGTGTAACCGGAAGTAACCGAAAACTCAAAATATTTTAGTTGAGACGATCGTGTCCAACAATATAATCCCACAAATTTTTAATCGATCTTTTCATTTGGTTCTCCATATACTTCTAATGGCAGCTCGTCGTGGGAGACCCTGTATATAACCGCATTTTATAGGAACGGGTTGAAGTCTGTTAACGACCAAGTTTTTCTAAATCATGGAATTCAAATCACTTACAAAGTACCAATAATGTACGCTAAATTCGACATTGACGAAATAGGTCGTATGCTAAGATGACATATGAGAGTAATAAAACAAAAATTACATACAAATTCAAATAATGGTTTTTATTCCATTTCTATTACTGTTTTAGCTGTACAAATGAAATAAGTTGGGCTTTTGTCTCCTTCCCCACGTCTTTTTCGCCTTTATAGACCAGCCCCATTGAGGTGGGTGCCTCCAACTCTTCGTCGGTGATTGTTTCTGCTATTCGCCTAGGTAGAAACACCACGCACTCCTCCAGCTCGACAAGAACTGATGGCCATTCGCAGGTCTCAATTCGTTTCGCTCCTTTGATTTGGTACATTGTATCCAAAGTGAGCTCGAGCAGCCTCTTCCTCGGTTTGAACTCGCAAAGCCCTAGTGCTGATAATCTACTGGACATGTTTCTGCTGTTGCTGGTACGGCTTGTTGCTGTCGGATGTAGTAGGAGTAGAGAACTGAACTTTGAAGCAAACCCGTCCCTATTTATTCTATGGCTTCATGTGGTAGGAGAAATGTCTGTTCTTGATTATATTTTAAGAATGCGCGTTTATAATATTTAGTCTAAATATTTGTTAACAATGCTCGCTGATAACGTCACACGCACGCAACCGATAACAATTCCTAGATAACACTGCTCGCTGCCGATAACAATTCCTAGATAAGAGTACAATGTAAAAATTCATTATGTCGCAATAGTTATTCTAAAGCATTTGTTAAGAATGCTCGCTGATAACAGGCACGCAGCCGATAACAATTCCTAGATAAGAGTACAATGTAAAAATTCATTATGTCGCAATAGTTATTCTAAAAGCATTTGTTAAGAATGCTCGCTGATAACAGGCACGCAGCCGATAACAATTCCTAGATAAGAGTACAATGTAAAAATTCATTATGTCACAATAGTTATTCTAAAAGCATTTGTTAAGAATGCTCGCTGATAACAGGTACGCAGCCGATAACAATTCCTAGATAAGAGTACAATGTAAAAATTCATTATGTCACAATAGTTATTCTAAAAGCATTTGTTAAGAATGCTTGCTGATAACAGGCACACAGCCGATAACAATTCCTAGATAAGCTTAGAATGTAAAAAAAACCCGTACTTAAACCCCTGGAGCCAACCAGAGAACCACCAAATGCCTACACAATTCTGCAACGATTGCTACGAGTACTTTTGTTTTTGTCAGAACTCAGTCAATTTGCATTATCCAAAAACGACCTTAGATTTACAGTGTTACGAAACATTAGGTTTATAGCCCGTTAAATTGTCATTGTAAAAGGCATCAGAAAAAGGTATGTAATTAGTTTCTGTTATATAAGTAGTTTAACAGATGTTATGCTTGCTCTAGAAGGAACAAAAAATGGCTTCAGAAACACCGTTAGCAGATTTAGCTTCTTTTCTAGTAAGTGAAAATATAATCGCTCCACCACCATCACCAGCAGCAATAACAGCTTCATCAACCATCACCACTGCAACGTCGGCAGATTTAGAGGATTTTTCAATAACTGAAAATGTAATCACTCCACCACCACCATCACCGGCATCAGTATCAGTTTCATCAGCAGCAGTAACAGTAGCAGCAAAAACTGTAGAAGTCCTAGTATTATTAGAAGATCTAGCAGTAGGTAAAATTTATTGTGGTTGTACACTGGGAAAACCCATGTTAGGAATAGTTATTATACATCATGAAATGTTAAATATTATGTTACCGAGAAAGATAGGAGACGCTGTGTATGATGACTACATGGCTAGATCCAGAGATGGACAATCCCAGATGAGTTTTATATATAACGGTGTGGATAAACCAAATGTGATAACATTTATGAATTTTTAATTATGTACTATTTTCTAAAAAATAAATACATTAACTGTTATTATTCTTTCATTTTCACACTCCTATACACAAACATGCAAGTATAACTTTATTCTGCTGAAACAAAATGAAATTATAATTTAAATTATATATCATTTACTTATTTATTTTAACAATTTCGGGAAAAACCATGTTAGGAATAGTTATTATACACCATGAAATGTTAAATACTATGTTACCGAGAAAGATAGGAGGCGCTGTGTATGATGACTACATGGCTAGATCCAGAGCTGGACAATCCCAGATGAGTTTTATATATAACGGTGTGGATAAACCAAATGTGATAACATTTATGATTTTTTAATTATGTACTATTTTCTAAAAATAAATACATTAACTGTTATTATTCTTTCATTTTCACACTCCTATACACAAACATGCAAGTATAACTTTATTCTGCTGAAACAAAATGAAATTATAATTTAAGTTATATATCATTTACTTATTTATTTTAACAATTTCTAAGTAGAATTACATTCTCCCCAACCTTTTGGAGCTCGTCTTCGGTGGTGATGGTATACGAGGAGAGAAAAACGTTGGAATGCCTACCAGCGCCCAAATGATAACTTTATAGATTTATAAATGAAACATTGATAATAAAAATTACTTAGTTGAAACCCGTATACTTTTTATTACCGTTTAGTATTTATAGTGATTAAGAGAAAAAAGGTAAGTATGACAACACTGCTAAGAAAATATAAGAAATTCTAATATGCTTACCGTATTGAATTTCCTCTTTTAACTTTTAATTTCCCACTTCTTAAACTATGAAATACAACACAAGACATTCATTTAACGCATCTATTTCTTTAAACGGTAAATGGTATACATTATATAGTTCCCATAAAACCGATTGATTACGATTCATTATTCCAACGCAAAATTTTCCTTAAACTGTCCAGTTCCCATAAAATCAAAAACCTGTTCACGTCTGTTGTTGACTTCGTAGACATCTCGAAATTACTGATTTAGACGGCAGCCAAGTACTATTTTCTAAAATAAATACATTAACTGTTATTATTCTTTCATTTTCACACTCCTATACACAAACATGCAAGTATAACTTTATTCTGCTGAAACAAAATTAAATTATAATTTAAATTATATATAATTTACTTGTTTATTTTAACAATTTCTAAGTAGAATTACATTCTCCCCAGCCTTTTGGAGCTCGTCTTCGGTGGTGATGGTATACGAGGGGAGAAAAACGTTGGAATGCCTACCAGCGCCCAAATGATAACTTTATAGATTTATAAATGAATTGTATGCTAAATGAAACATTGATAATAAAAATTACTTAATTGTAACCCGAATGCTTTTTATTACCGTTTAGTATTTATAGTGATTAAGAGAAAAAAGGTAAGTATGACAACACTGCTAAGAAAATATGCTTACCGTATTGAATTTCCTCTTTTAACTTTTAATTTCCACTTCTTAGACTATGAAATAAAACACAAGACATTCATTTAACGCATCTATTTCTTTAAAACGGTAAATGGTATACATTATATAGTTCCCATAAAACCGATTGATTACGATTCGTTATTCCAACGCAAAATTTTCCTTAAACTGTCCAGTTCCCATAAAATCACAAACCTGTTCATCTCTGTTGTAGACTTCTTACTAAGCTTATTTTCCAGTTCCCATATTAACTCTTGCACAGCTGTTATTCCAGATGCTGGTGATGATGTTGTTGCAGACTTCTTAAGTTCAGACCCTACCGACGCATGAACTGATAGAAAGTGACGTTTGAGACTCCACTTTCTCTTAAAGACCCGTCTACAAAATTCACATTCGTAGATTGATACCAGCTTGTCAGTTAACAATTCGGGCCGTGGTGATGGTGTTCTAGACATATTAAGCTCTAGCCCCAACGGCGGTGGTGTAGACATCTCGAAGTTACTGGTTTAGACGGCTGCCAATACATTGACTGAGTACTTCTCCAAGTTTACTCGATTATATAGCGTTTGTTCACATGACCAATTTCACAAGTATTATAATCATTAAATATTAGGGTTTGAACACGTTTGAACACGCACACAAATGATGACGTGACCATCAGTGTTTTAATATACTTACCGTTCATTCTTATATTAGCACTGTTTAATCTATGAAATAAAACATAAGAAATCTATGAAATAAAAAAAAAAAAGAATTGTGCATTTACGATGGTAAATATCCCGTTAAACATTTATTCGTACCATCCCTCAAATATGAAGAGCTGAACGAGCTGGAAAGAAAACTATCCGCCATCTCTCAAAACATCGTCATGGTCTCGACTACTGTGGAGGTTTCATTGAGCTGAGCAAACTATCCAACGTCTTGGAATTACATCTCAGTGATGTGGATCGCATCTATGTAAAAGGTGCCGAAAAATAAGATGGTTTGAATTACGCCAGTCAGTTGGTTTTTCAAACAAAAACTACGTAATTGTGATTGAAATATTCCAAATTTCAAAGAATTACACCAATAGAAAATAATATAAAAAATCAATAAGTAAATTATATATAATTTAAATAAATTAAAATTATAATAATAAAACACAAGCATATTTTAAAAAGTTTTTATTTTCTGAAAAATAAGAAGAAAAAGTTATATTAAATAGGAATTACATCTCAGTGATGTGGATCGCATCTATGTAAAAGGTGCCGAAAAATAAGATGGTTTGAATTACGCCAGTCAGTTGGTTTTTCAAACAAAAAACTACGTAATTGTGCAAAGAATTACACCAATAGAAAATAATAGAAAAAATCAATAAGTAAATTATATATAATTTAAATAAATTAAAATTATAATAATAAAACACAAGTATATTTTAAAAAGTTTTTATTTTCTGAAAAATAAGAAGAAAAAGTTATATTAAATACAGCCATTACTGATTTCTTTTTTTTATTTTAACTTACATCCGTGATAATTATACAACCAGACACGGAGGGTTTCACCCTCCACAAGATAACAGGCTCTGCCTGTCAATGCTGTTCTCCCCACTGGGGGCCAGGGGGTTGGTGGCGGTGACACAGAGGTTATAACCTCTGTATACATATGCTATATAAAAATGTTTTTTTTTTTTAAGATAAATATTGTAGATTCAAATTATGGCTTACCCTTAAATGATGCGGCAAAAGCATTCTCAAAACTATTCTCACTACAACAGTAAAATTATTAAAATTATTTTGATAAAATAGAGAGAACGAAAAAACCTACGTGCGTTGTCCATGCTCAATAAACTAACTAGGTGAATTAGTTTCCACGAGAAATTTTTTCAATAACGGTAGATCTCTATTTCACATGCCTGCATATTTATGTAATCAGTCATCCGTATGCAAGTACTTAACCTAGCATTCCTGTACACATATTAGCCGATAAATAAGAGCTAAAAATAATCACCATTTATTCTATGACTTCATGTGGTAGGAGAAATGTCTGTTCTTGATTATATTTTAAGAATGCTCGTTTATAACGTGTGACCAAAAATATTTAGTCTAAATATTTGTTTAAAAAATGCTCGCTGATAACGTCACACACGCGCGGGCGATAACAATTCCTAGATAAGAGTACAATGTCACAAGAAATAGTTGTTTAAAAGCATTTGTTAAGAATGCTCGCTGATAAAGTAACAGGCACGCAGCCGATAACAATTCCTAGATAAGCTTAGAATGTAAAAAACCCCGTACTTAAACCCCTGGAGCCAACCAGAGAACCACCAAATGCCTACACAATTCTGCAACGATTGCTACGAGTACTTTTGTTTTTGTCAGAACTCAGTCAATTTGCCTTATCCAAAAAACGACCTTAGATTTACAGTGTTACGAAATATTAGGTGATAGCCCGCTAAATTGTCATTGTAAAGGCAACGGAAAAAGGTAGTCAATCAAATTACTCAGTCAACGAAAAAGTGTAGCAGTAGATTCATCATCCATCGTGTGATAGTATTTGCTCACATTCGGTTGGTTAGTAATATCATTAATCTAATATTACCACATTTTTTTACATCCTTAGGTTTTAGGTTTTTTTTACATCATAGGTATGTCTACACAATCCAACGCAAAAAGAAAATTGGTCGTCAACATTCAACGTCGGAAATACGAGATTGGGAGGGATGAGTTACAGCTTAGAAGAGTGCAATTAGGAGAAGTGAATTCATTCAGCAGGCTAACCGATGATTTGGAGATTACGGTCCAGCTACGTCCATTCCTTGTTGGGATTAATATTTGTGATAAATTCATCAACGATGAGATTTCATTTGATGCATTTATAATCGCAATGGATAAGCAGAAACTCCTCATCAATGTATGTGATGATTTGAAGGGGGAAATTATGAATGGATTGTCATATTAAGTATGTACCTTCTTTTAATAATCTAATATAAACCTATTAACTGTTTGTCTTTTGTTAGAAATTGTGTCAACTGCTACAAACATGGATGAATATCTGACTGATAAAATATCTGTGGACATGCTCATAGAAAAATGCAAACCAAGGGTTTATTACCCGGTATATGTAAAGAGTTAAGTGACCTGATCCACATAACATTACTTCAAAGTCGTAAAATAAATCTATCATTAATCTAATATTACCACATTTTTTTACATCCTTATTTATATCATCATAGGTATGTCTACACAATCCAGCGCAAAAAGAAAATTGGTCGTCAACATTCAACGTCAGAAATACGAGATTGGGAGGGATGAATTACAGCTTAGAAGAGTGCAATTTGGAGAAGTGAATTCATTCAGCAGGCTAACCGATGATTTGGAGATTACGGGCCAGCTACGTCCATTCCTTGTTGGGATTAATATTTGTGATAAATTCATCAACGATGAGATTTCATTTGATGCATTTATAATCGCAATGGATAAGCAGAAACTCCTCATCAATGTATGTGATGATTTGAAGGGGAAATTATGAATATAACATTACTTCAAAGTCGTAAAATAAATCATACTTCATATAAACATTTAGTTTATTAGAATACCTTAAATATGTGCCTATTAGTATTTAATAACAAATGTTTTTTTAATATTTGTGTCATTATCAAACATGTTAAGGAGTGGATCGAAAAATATCTTACATAACATAATAATAATAATGAAATGTATTTTTACGTTAGCGAAGCAAGTGAGGTTTTTATACATGGCAAAGATGGTTTAGTGCAATTTCATACGTGTGGTTGTTCATAATAATAAATAATTTTAAACTAACCTTGGTCTTCTTACTTTGCTTACCTGTCAATAGCAGTATTCCTAAAATGAAACTCAACTAATGTTTTATGTAATATCTACGCGTGCACATACTACATTTTTTAAGGACTGATAAGAATGATCATCTACATACATTGTAAGAAAATATGGAATTTCTTTTGTTTTACGTAATAAATTCATGTTATAACTATTCTTATCTCTGACGCCAGCAACTGATAAGAAACCAGCATATTTCTTTCTTCGAAAGATTTACTGTAATGATGGAATGCTAGGGTGTCGGAATGTTGATTGCATATGGCGACAGCAGACACGTGAGGTCGAATGACGTCACAGAGGCTCTGATATCTTGTAACTGAAGGTAAAGCAGCTTATTTGATCAGTGCGAACCGTGTTTTCAACACATGATGTTCCCGAGAGGTACCAAAATAAATAGTGTGTTTATTACAAATGTGAATGTGAAATGTAACTGAAGGTAAAGCAGTTTATTTGATCAGTGCGAACCGTGTTTTCAACACATGATGTCCCCGAGCGGTACCAAAATTAATAGTGTGTTTATTACAGAAGTGAATGTGAAAATAATAAGTGAAGCAGGTGCGGTTTTATACGTGGACAAGATGGTTTAGTACAGTTTCATACGTGTGATTGTTCACAATACTTGTTGGTGAGAACATTTCCTTATATTTGTCATGGATTCAATTTTATGGTTCAAAATGGCTGACTTCAGGTTGGTCATCTTAAAATTTCAAATTTTCCCTCCCAAATGACCTATAAGAAATTCGTTTAATGCATTTATTTCGTTATTATAGTAAAGTTGACATAATAATTATATAGTAGTTTACAATTATATAGTTTTCATAGGAAGCTGCGCTTTAATAACCCTATTTATAGGAAAGGATGTTGTGGAGAGGGGGAAATTGTTTAACCAATTACGACATTAGTTGCGTTGCTTTTTGTAGCCGTAAGGTACAGAGTCGAAATCTTCACCAAACCGTCTTTTTGTCGAATTGGGTCTATACTTTTTCTTTTCCTCAACAGTCACAATCTCATGACATTTAGTTCTTCGAAAACTTGTAGATGTTACTTCGAGGGGAGGAAGTTCTTGAATTATCGTGTCTTTTATAGAGTGAAAATTGATTAATTTAGAGGTTTCGTAATTGATTCTGATACCCTTCACTTTTACCACTGTTTTTTAGAGTGTTCTTCTTGGTAGCGTAAACCTCGTATGCGTAGTTCTTTGGTCCGCCGGATACGAAACGTGTTATGTAACTACTCTTGCCGTATTCTTCCAACTCGTCTGTCATATCGCCGAGGAAACTACCTGTTGGTATATCTGCCTCGTCATCTCTGGAGATATAGATGACTGAGTCTGTATCATAGTAAATAACTCTGTTGCCCAATCTTTCAAGATAGCTGTACAGTTTCAGCCGGGGTTGCGCAGTTGTGTAAGCCGCAAGCGCAACGTTAACGGTGGTTAAGGAATCGTATGTTTCTTCTTTAAATTCGTAGTTTACTACTACTACATCTTCGTTAATAGGAACAATCCCGTTAACGTATAGAGAGGGGTTTGTTAAAAGAGAAAATAAGTCCTCCGGTTGATTGATTTTCTCTTTGACCAAGCTTTCCCCAAAACGAGTTCAGGATTAACTTAGCCAAAGATCTATGTCCGGGGTTACTTACAATTTGATCAAAATTGAGCTTAATTCCTTCTCTTTTGAAAAATTCTTCGATGTAGTCGTTCTTTTCCTTATCTGATACACAATTTTCGGGCCACCCCGACGCCTGCTGTTTAATGCGAATGAATTCATTCATCATTTCGGTAAACAGACCGCCGATCATACCGCGAAATTTGATTATACTTCCAAATTTCATGTATTTTCAAAATTTGGTATCCCATCTCCAGTGCTTTTCGGACTTCGTCGATCACCCAGGTCCCCGATAAAGCACGCTCCTCCTCATTGTGGTTACATTCCTCGGAACTCATAACCTCACCACAAGTCTTACACAGAACAAACATAAGTTTATTGTTCATTTTAACCGGTAACACTGGGTGATACAAATCCTGTGGCGGTAGTATTGTGCATTTGATCAATCCTTCTGTATTGGGTATTTGCAGCTTTAAACAACTGAGCAAAATTCTCCATCGACAAAATCCCCCACTGCTACTATCTAATTTGACGGGTGAGCTCATGCACAGGAATGTATTCAACAATGCTAAGAAAAAATATGGAAATTCTTTTTGTTTTATGTAATATCTACGCGTGCACATACTACATTTTTGGTTCAAATGGCTGACTTCAGGTCGGCCACCTTAAAATTTCAAATTTTCCCTCCTAAAATGACCGCTTCAGGTCGGCCATCTTGAAAATTCAAATTTTTCCGCCTCTGTGGTTCGGTGACCTCGGGCTAACATTTTAAAATAAGAAGATGGTGTTCAAAGATGACCGCTCAAACCCCATTTAAAACATGAAGGCGGTATTGTTTAAAAATATAACGTCCGACCCATTTAAAATAAGAAGATGGTGCACAAGATGGCTGCCGACACACCGTTAGCGCGAGGGATTTTTAAACGGATAAATTTAAATTAAACCGGTTGTTTGACAATTGTTCAGCTACCGTCGTAGAGATGGCGCTTGAAACTAAGTCGGTACATCCAAGGGCGGCCGGGGCTAACTTCACTCCGGCACGCCGGGGCTCGTTACGGCCATCTTGAAAGTCGGCCATCTTGAAATTTTCAAATTTCCCGCCAAAATGGTTGACTTCCGGTGGGCATGTTGAAAATTCAAAATTTCCCGCCAAAAGAAGTCGCCCATCTTGAAATTTCAAATTTTCCCGCCAGAAAGTAGGCCATCTTGAAATTTTCAAATTTCCCGCCAAAATGGTTGACTTCCGGTGGCCATGTTGAAAATTCAAAATTTCCCGCCAAGGAAGTCGGCCATCTTGAAATTTCAAATTTTCCCGCCAAAATGGCCGACTTCCGGTTTGACGTTTTCAAAATGGCCGTCTTCCGGAAGTCGGCCATCTTGAAATTTCAAATTTCCCGCCATGCGCCGATTCAAATTTTGGCGCCAAAAGTTCGCGCATGCGCCGCCAAACTGATCCCATACCTACTCCTGTACTTCAAGATACACTTCAAGAAATTATTTTTTATTATACAGGCTGTTCCAAAAATGTGCAACGCCATGGTAATATATTTTTTTTAAATTGCATGCTATACATTTTTCTACACATTTGGAAGGCTTTTATGGTTGCCTACATATCACCAAAATTTTATTGAAATCGGTTGAGTGACCGCAGCGGAAAAAAATAAAAACAAAAAAAAAATGATTTTGCATCGTAGGCTTTAAAAATCAATAAAAACCACAAAATGCACCTCGTTAATAAAATTTTGCGACGTGCTTATTAAGTTATATGTAATAGTCTCGTTAACCAAGTGACATTGATCCAAATTATACAGGGTGACCAAAATCGAGTGTCAAACTTGTCAAACTTCAAAGCGTGTTATTGTTCTTATTTTAAATTGGAACCCATAAATTTTTTTATGTGAAATGATGCAGAATTAAAAAATAAACATTGTTTCTAAATACAACACCATAACAATTCCCAATATTTTAAAACTTATTTGCCAAAAACTCATTTTTCGACGTTTCCAACGACAAATAGCTTAATGAGTAAGTGAGCTACAGAAGACGGGAGCTTAGTTGCAGGACCCTGTATAAATATTTATATGTTATTTATGTAATTTAAGGACTTTTGTTATTGTGACTTTCAATTATTTAGTTTCTGAAATTGTTGTTCTCACCTTTAAGAATTAAGAGTTTTTAACTTACAAATTGTGTGTTGTTTTTTATGTAGTAATTCTTTGAAATGATTTCGTTTAATATTGCAATTTTAATCATACTTGACCCACAAATTGATCAAAACTATTGCAAAAAACAAGTGAATCTACTGAAAACAAATCTTCAAATATTTTTCGTTTAACATAAACAGGGGAACCACTAACTAGTGATTTTCAATTTTCTCTACAATTCGTTTGAAAGTCATTTATATGATTAATTAAAATTAAGTTTATTAAATTTGTAATTCAAATTTATATTAACGAAAAAAAAGTAAATGATTTAAATTAATAATTGAATTTGTACACATTTATAGTAAGTAATGTAACACAGAATGTATTGTAAATCGGTCTAATGATTATTTAGTTGTCGGCAAATAAATATTTTACTATAAATTAATAGTAAATAGTAAATTATTTACTATGAAAATATAGTTCTATTTAATTTGAAAATTGTTTGCTTCACACAATTGTAAGTTACCTTTTAAAACATTATGCACGCCACTGGTGCACCGGATACATACTTCCGCCATATGCAAAGACCTTGTTGTCGCCCGAGTTCTCTGCATAAGCTCTTTCCTTATATTATTAATTCAATGACTAATACCTAACGTTCACTTTATAAATTCACCTACCTGAATAAGAATAAAGAGTAAAACATTAATAAAAATGCAAAACGTTATTTCTTGGGGGCGTTAATAGGGTATAATAGCGACAAAATAATTTAAGATAATAATAAACACACAAAAGGTAAATTCAGATGTTAGGTATTTTGCATGTATTTTATTTGAACTGTAGATAAATTAACCTCTGAGTTTTGTTCTCCATATAATCATTATTTATTTGCGGGAGAGAAGCACCCCTGATTTGGTACCTGCCGGAAGGCTACGGGTATCGGTTAAGTGAAATGCTCCATAAACTTTAAATCAGATAAAATCTTTTGTATTGTAATTCATATATTAACATACCTCTTTGTTATTATACCTTTTCTTTGTAGTAAATGTAATATGGACCACTGAGTAGGTAATGCATTTAATTAAATATAATTAGAATTATTTTGATATTACTAAACATGAAAGTGTTTGATAATATGATACGAAGCTCCCATTTTAAGATAATACGTAATATCACGGCACATTATATAAATTTATTGTAAACCACTTTTCCAGTTAACCAAACAAACCCTCAGTCGATGTAGAACAAACTTTAATAATTATAAACGCATGAACAAATATGACAAAGACGTTACAGCTGCACTCGATGAGTGACACTTCTATTTTTTTCAAAACGTCATTGTCCGTCGTCCAGGTTACCATCACCAGCCCGCTTGGTAACACGAATCGCATGATGCTCCGTGCCGGTGGCGAAGGAACGCCGGTGGCAAAGGAACGTTCACAGTCGGCCAATCTGATATATTTCACGACCCCGTGAAAACCGTTTGACCTGCTTAAATCTGTAAAACAAACAATAAAGAAATTAGTACCAAGCATTAGTAGGATGAATCGTATTTTGTCCCACAAGGTGACACAGTCGTATGAAATGGTTTGAGCTTATCTCAGGGACATATCCCTTAATGCGCACTAGGCATATCACGTAGACTATATACGTTGTTGAGGCGTATCCTCAATAGTCTATCACGTAACGATCGTTATCTAACATTTTCGTAGTAACGAAAATGGGGATCCCTCGTCTATCGTATTCGTAGCTCGAGCTCTCTACGTTTTCTATCACCATCAATATATACGGTTTGTTGCCTAACCTCGAATGGGTCTGCAATATCATAAGGTGACATCGTATGCAATGCATCACGTCGTATAGATGCTACTAAACCATGTTGCTTACAGCAATCACATGTGATACGTTATCACGTGCGAATTGAGTAAAACCCTTTGCAGTCGTCCTCGCAACGGTTTTATATGCAAACTAACAACTAATATTAGTCAAGATTGTACCAAATATGTACTCACGTTTTCGTAACAACATGCTTTTTTGTAATACTCTTTGTAACTTCTCTGTTTGGACGTAACCCTATCAGAGACCTCACTTCGTAACTTTTCTGTTTGGACGTAACCCTATCAGGGATTTTACTTCGTAAGTTTTCTGTTTGGACGTCTATCAGAGCAAACCTCCGTTGGGAATGCATCGTTAATGCCTCGTGAACGGTAACCGAAGAACAACTCGTAAGGGCTTTTCCTAGTGGTGGCATTAACCGTAGAGTTAATTCCCCACTTTACAGCTGAAATGGTATCATCCCAGCGCTATTCATCCACGGTCGCAGCCGCTACTGCTGAAAGGATCGAACGATTCATTCTCTCCACCTGGCCGTTAGCCCGTGGGGCGGAAGTTGCACAGAGTACTCGTTTTATGCCTAACCCAGTACAGTAATCTGTGAAGCTTTTGCTCCTAGAAGAAATGCCACCCTTGCAGATAACTCGTCGTGGAATTAGTGAAGCCAAAAGAATTCTGCGTCGCGTTCTTCATGAGATTATCCGTATATCTCCAGTTGGCATGGCGTAACCTTATACACACAATTGTTATATACACTAAATTTTTACACGCTTAACCATGCTTTCTATCATCTCAGGAGACCACAATGCATGCATACGTTTGCACTTCCCATCTTGGAGTTTAGTAGACTGAACCCATCACCTATATGTTGATCGATATGTTAACAATACCAACGTTAAGATTAGTTCACGTCTTCACAAACGTCGCTTCTTATAGGACTCTTATCGCACCTACATCTGGGTATTATTATTCTATCGTGAAATGAATGTATAGTCAACCACAATCAACCGGTCAGCCATACCAGGACCGTCTCACCCTAGCAAATTGTCTCGACGTTGCCATTCCAATCATCTTAAACTGTATTCCGATCAGATAGATAAATACGTAATTAATAAATAAAAATAAATTAATTGCATAAATGCACATCTGCAAGTGGTTCGAGCTCGTACGAATTTTATAGTTTAACTCTTATTCTGCTTCATATCTTCTTCAATCTTCACCTCAAATTATCACTGTTCAAGTCTGTTGTTTTCGAATTTAAACACGAAAGCTCAACTTCGGCAACTTCGTCCTGCTCGTTTTCGAAGTTTCTGTTCCATCCTGCTGGTCTTATTGGTCTACCCAACAATATTTTTTTTGTCACGGATACTCATCTTGGCTTAGCAATACTAGCAACCTCTTTTCAATACTTTCTGGTTTTACTCCTTCTCTTATATCGCTCGTTAAGTTCATCCTTAGTCTCTTGAAGAGTTAAAAACTATCTCTGACTTCTACATGACCTGATCCACTTAGGCTGATGATACGAGCATGATGACAATTGTCATGTAAATAAGACATTGCTGTCGTAAATTGTAACTATAAGAATGTTTTGGAATTTGCATGGAATTAACCTGTGAAAACAGCAGTATTATTTTCTTTTAGATTATCAATAAGATTACCAATTTGTACAAGGGGATATGTCTTATAAGTACGTAGGCTTCCAGGGCCAGTTTCCGGCTTGTGTCGTGCGTCAAAATTCATAATTGCTGACGTTTCGCAAACCATGTTATTCCGTTCTTCAGAGCTAACTGAATAAGTCCGTAACGAGATTTCTATTGAGTGCCTTATAGATCATATACATCGGTTCAGTGTATGAATTATTTCACCATAATTATTTCACTTGGTTTAGCGACTTATTCGTATTTTTTTTTTAGTATCTATAAGATTCTGCACTGTATTCTTTAACTTTTCTCAATTTCTAAATGCATACGATACGGTCTCTACGTTAATACTTGTCATCTTTAACTGTAATCGCTATTTTAGTAACATTAGTAACATTTAAGCAAAACAAAACGTAATTTTGTTAAGCTTATAATCACATGTTTCTCGATGTCCTGAAAAACGTACTTTCGATTGTTGTTTAATCACAAACACTTCATGGCGGCGACATTATTACTTTCATTACTCTTAAATCTTATGACGACTCCTGTATGTTTCTTATATCAAAGATTAAGTGTCCGGCAAATGGTGCTTTTGAGCCATTTCCCGACCTAACGTCATGAATTTTCAACGCTCCAATCCTAATCTGTACTCTAGAGGCATTTGAGCAAATACTTTCACAAATGTCACTGGCAGTATTTTAAGGCTATACTATGGTGACCTGGGCGCCCAAAACACGTTCAGGCAAGCCAAAGGTACTATGTTGAGGTTATGTGTGAGTTCATGACCTCCATGGTTCATGAACATTTATAACTACGACTAGCCAATCGAAGCTTCCAAGATACAATATACGACATTCGTAGCTATGAATAGAGACTACTCAGTCTTTCCTGAACGTACAGGATCTCGGTCTCGATCTTTACTTAACGTATTCTTATCTGAGATCACTGATCCTCATCTTTCGGTTTCGTGAAAAACTTAACTTAAGTACGAAATTCCAAATTTGCTGACGCGCTGAACCTGATTATTAGATTTTGTTGGTATATATTTTTTTTTCTTTTATATAATTCCTATTTTCTTTTAATAATCCTCAGGAGCGCTATTGTTTGAGATACACTATATCCCGTAACATGAAGTGTTTAAAATCATCAAAATCATCCAACAGAAATACGTAAATAAATTGAAGGCATGAGAATGAAAAAAATTGATAAATACATATGGTTTCCTATTGTCTTTATCCACCTTTCATTGTGAGTCCTTCAATAAGGGGCTGTCTTGCAATTTCAAATCAATTGCGTTCAATTATCTGATGATGACAGCAGCATCATTTGAATCTATTAAGATTCGTAAAGGGTCTATCATATATTCTATGAAACACAGTTCGTTTAAAAGTCAGGACGTAATAAAACTTGTTTGGACTCATAAATTTACGCTATAGTACGCAGTGGTTGTCATATCTGCCAAACGGGCCTGAATGGGATAGATGGTTGTGATGTCATCCAATTTTTGATAACGTTTATCTGGTTTATATTTTTCATACCTTTTGCAGCAGACATAATGTCAATTTCCGTTGAAAACTCCGGCGTACAGTCGCTACGAACTATAGTACTAGACATACTATTATATCTACTATTCGTATCTGATGTATTCTTGGAAATTCTGTAGAACGTATCTTCCAATTCGTGCCTTGTATCCAGCTTTATCAATCTCCATTGATCACATTGTTCACCACTCCGAGTTTAACTTGTGTCACAAGTCATCAGCTAGTCCAAAATCTGCAGAACGGGAACAGAAATGTTAGAAAGACTAAACTGTCTCTTGCGTGGTGCCAGCTTGTATTTTTATCTGTTCGCAAGAATAGGCGATTTACGGTGAGGAGGCTTGCTTACGCTGTAGCCATTCGCTCAGTTCGACTATACCTGGTAACTGGTGTACCACCTTGTACCTGATTACGTGGCAATTGTACAAGCTAACGTATTCGGTTATGCTCTCGTTCAAGCAAACGTATTTGTTTGTGGCTGGCTTACTTAGATGCAAACGTATTTCGCAAATATTCGACTATGACGTTTTCTCTGGTTTGGCTCCGTAGAAAACGTATTTTTCTATGAGCTCTTGATAAACTAGAGGCCGGCAAAAGGGTCGTTTCCTTTTAGTAGTACGTTTGCCTACCTCGATGTCGTTTCTTGCTCGTCTGTACATATTTGTCAAATTAGATGAACGATCTGCGTATAGCGCCACCCATTTCGTATCAGTAGTATCAAAAAAACAATCTGATAAATGATACACCATGGAACAATAGATTACGCCCCACACCTGAACTGTAAACCACTTTTCCAGTTAACCAAAGAAACCCTCAGTCGATGTAGAACAAACTTTAATAATTATAAACGCATGAACAAATATGACAAAGACGTTACAGCTGCACTCGATGAGTGACACTTCTATTTTTTTCAAAACGTCATTGTCCGTCTTCCAGGTTACCATCACCAGCCCGCTTGGTAACACGAATCGCATGATGCTCCGTGCCGGTGGCGAAGGAACGCCGGTGGCAAAGGAACGTTCACATTATATAAATTTATTTCATCTAATACACACCATAATTACGTAAGTAAATACACAATTCATCTTGTTGCAATGATAATAATTGAAGATTTAAAAAAAATGTCATTAACTGACTGATCTAGAATGTCAAGTTTCGGTTCTATTTATAAGTAGACGTACCTCAAGGATACTATAAGATATAAAGGATTGCTGAATCCCTATGCTTGCAATGTTGCCCGCTTGCGTACGCCAAACGAAGCATGCGTGAGGTCATCGCGGACCCGGTGTATGCAATTAGATATTGGTTTACGTGTGATTTTTGTGAAAAAAGTGAAATTTATTCCGTATTTATTGGTTTGACGAGTTTTGTGGACTATATTTTATTTATTATTGTTATTTTTTTATTATTTTGATATTTAATGTGGTAAGTCGTAAATAATTTGAAATATGAATGAATACTAACCTAAAAAAGTTTGTATCTTGTTTTTATTAGGAAAATGCCAGAACGCTGTTAATTAATTGACTCTACGAGTTGGAGTATTATCATAATAATACTAGTAACCATAATTAGTTTTGTGGTAAGTTACATTAAATTCTACAATTTAATTAATCTTGACGCATGATACTTTTTACTAGAAAAATGCCAGGACGTCGCTGTGCAGTATTTGGCTGCAAAAATAGCCGTGCATCAACTAAACAGACTCACCCTGACATTGTATATCACAACTTTCCTAAACGAAAAGACTTTGTATCCCATACTGTACTCGAAGAATGGATACGACGTAGTAAGCGAGCGGATACTTGGAATTCCAACACAAGTCAAATCTGCAGCATACATTTTACGGAGAATGATTATGAGCGTGATATGAGAAATGAAATATTAGGTAAAATTTATATACTATATTAGTAAAGTAAATAGTAGGATGATCCAATTGATGTTTAGGTTTACCTGTTCGAAAACTACTTAAGAAAACTGCTGTTCCTACTTTAAATTTACCAAACACACACAAAAATACTCAACAGTGTGCTCGACAGAAAAGATACTCACAAAAGAAGAAGGTAGAAGAGCAAATGCAGATACGTGAAGACATAAAAAGAGCCATTTCCGAGGTGCCCACACCGATTACTTGTAGCGTATATAGTGTAGATGATAATTCTTTGGCAGATATATCATCTAATGTAGATGCTGATAGAATTGAAGAAAACAAGGAACGAGAAGAAGACATTCATATAAGATATGATAAGTTGTTGGAGAAGTATTGCAAGCAGCAAACGGAAATCAAAAACTTGAAATTGAAACTCAGTAGACAGAGAAAGCAATTACGTTACCAGGAGATGAAAAGCAAGATAAAAATAGCTTCGTCAAAGGTACACGGAATAGACATTAAAAAAAATATTAACGGACAATCAAATAGCTTTGCTTCTACGGAAAAAGAAACGTGTTAATTGGACAACGGAAGAAATCTCTGTTGCGTTTACTCTAAGGTACCTAAGTAAAAAATGTTATACATACCTAAGAAGTAAACTTAATTTTCCCTTGCCAGCTCTGTCAACCTTAAGAGCTTGGGCATCAAAGATCAGCATAAAGCCAGGTCTTTTGGAAGACGTACTGACATTTTTAAAGATAGCTGGAGAAAATATGACCTCAAAAGATAACACTGCTGTCCTAATGTTTGACGAAGTCAAAGTAAATTCAAAATTAGAATATGATGTTGCAGAAGGTCGTGTTATTGGCTGCCACAATCTCATGCAGGTTTGTATAGTCAGAAGTCTTTTTGCTACATGGAAACAGCCAATTTATATTGGGTTCGACCAAAAAATGACTAAAGAAATACTGATGGATATTATAACCAAACTGCATGGGGTTTCATTCAACTGTGTGGCAATTGTCAGCGATTGTGGGGGAAGCAATGTTAGTTTATGGAGAGATTTATCCATCAACATAAATAAGACCTACTTTAGTCATCCGCAGACCGAGAAACATATTTTTGTCTTCGCAGATGCACCCCATTTATTAAAACTGTTGAGGAACTGGCTGCTTGACAAGGAGTTTTACCTGGGAGAGAAAAAATATCTAAGAAGCCACTAGAATCCCTCATTGAGCTGACAGACAAAGAAGTGAATTCCTGTTATAAGATTTCAGAAAAACACTTATCCGTTGAAAAATGTCAACGACAAAATGTACGTCTTCCCGCAGAGCTACTATCACGAAATACAGCCGAGACTTTATTACGATACAAACCTGGAGGTGATAAAAAATTAGCTGAAGATCTATCTGAGTTTATTGGGGACATTAATTCATGGTTTGATACGTTCAATAGTTACACAAGGGAATCACCAGACGCCAATCCCATGAAGGCCCCTTTTGGCATCCATTTGCAACTACAGGAGGAACATTTAGATAAAATCAAAAATTTAATGTTAAACTTGAAGGCGGAAGGAAAAATGTCACTTCAAATTTTTCAAAAGGGAATATTAATGTCATTAGAGTCATTAAAATTGTTATTTCATGACATGAAATCCCAATTTGAAGATGTACATTATGTGTGTACACACAAATTAAACCAAGATTGTCTAGAAAATGTCTTTTTTCAAATTCGTTGTAGAGGGCCTAATGAACACCCGCCACCACTAGAGGCCTTAAAACGAATTAGAATAATTATTCTGCGCAAGAATCCTGGTATTTTAGAGGCACAGGTATTTGCTGTTTTGGGCAACTTAACTAATATATTTTACCATGTTTTGTTTGTTTAGGTCAACACAGAAGAACAGGTTCTAGAAGAATATATAGTGGCGCAAGTTCTAGAAAAAACTAATGTTTTAGTAGATTTGCCTTTCGACAAAGAACCTGCAACCACTGTAATTGAACAGAGCAGTAGTGGAAGTTCATTTTCAACATCTTTAGAAACTCCAAACACAAATTCACCAGAAACAACTGATGATGCCTTAGAGTACATTGCTGGCTTTATAGCCAAAAAATTTAAACATACTCATCCTCAACTGCGTGACCACACGTTCAAAATAAAGTCTGACCATTCTTATAATTTACCATCATGGGTACAACAACTCTCATTCGGAGGTCTAACGAAACCGTCAACTGATTTCTTAGAAACAGTCAAACGTTGGAATACATTTTTTGAAATTTATCATGCTGATGGTAAATTAAGAAAAGAACCTTTTATAGTTAAGAAATTGGCATAAAAAATAAAAAAGCAGGATAATTTATCAATTGAAGTAATAAAATCTTTTTGTAAGTTAAGAACAGTTATTCGCCTTAATCACCTTAACACCAAAGCAAATGTACAGCAGTTAGGTAAGCGTAAAAGTACTAACATACCACATTCTGATGCCAAACGACAACAAGCTAAAAATATGCGTAAAATAGTTGAATAATAGTTTATAGTGATATATTGATTTCCGGGTGGAAACCGCGTTGAGCACTTTGAAGCAGTCGACGTTTCGCGCTTTGTTGCAAGAGACATCTTCAGGACTAAGTTATCAAACCAAGCGCTAAGAAAATACTGTCGTCGGTTGGATTCTTAGCGCTTGGTTTGATAACTTAGTCCTGAAGATGCCTCCTGCAACAGAGCGCGAAACGTCGACTGCTTCAAAGTCCTCAACGCGGTTTCCACCCGGAAATCAATATATCATTGACTCAGACCACGGAAGTCTACAATCTAGATATAGTTTATAGTTATAGTAGATAGAAAATTAATAGCAATAATTATTGTAATAATTATTAAGGGCTTAGCACACTGTGACGGTTTAAAAAAAATCGAATTTTGTTTTTTACATATTTCAATAGACACACATCTCAAGATTATTTCATTCAATTTGTAGTACAAAATTCGAAAAACTAAGGGAATCACAGCTAATTGTGTAAGGAAAGGTCTAGCGCGGAAAGCCAGGCCTGCGCGCGCCCGCGCTTCGCCGGGAGGGAGGTCAATGAACCAAATGTTATGATCAGTCGGGAGTCGTCTATAGTCAGTTAATCCGCTCGTATCTGTTTTGTTGAGTTCTTGGTACGGTTAGGATCATGGATAAAAAAGGAAAACGGCACAAAACCGGAAAGAAAACATGGAGACCCGATAGAAAACGAAGAAAATCGGCCCCACCAAACCGCTTCCAGAGGGAAAAAGTAGATCCAAATATCAGCACTTCGTCGACAAAACTAAGCACCTCTGGCGAAACAAATGTGACAGTCAATCCAAGTGTTAGTTATAGGCTTATTAATTTTATAACAGTTTTTGCATGTGTAAGTGAACTTCTAAAGTGTAAAAAATGTGGAGGTGATGTGCAGTTTGGCGAAAGTACTAAACGAGGATTAGGATTTAAAATTATTATGAAGTGTGAATCGTGTAAACCTAAAGAAATTCATTCGTGCCCGTTGATACGAAATGCTTACGAGGTAAATCGTCGATTTATTTTTGCAATGAGATTACTTGGAGTCGGATTAGCTGGAGCGGAAAAGTTTTGCGCCTTTATGGATTTGCCGCGCCCAATTTTTAAATCATTTTACTCCTCTATTGTATCACAAATTCACGATGCCACGGACCGTGCAAAAAACTTATCAATAAAAAAAGCTGCTGAGTTAGAAATACGACGAACTGATGAAAACTGTGAAAATGCTGATGGACTAACCGTTTCTGGTGATGGCACGTGGCGTAAACGCGGCTTCAGTTCGTTACACGGCATAGTAACAGTCATAGGATACTACAGCAAAAAAGTTCTTGATATCTGCGTCAAATCTGGATACTGCAAGGCTTGTGCTTTGTGGAAAGATAAATCTAATTCAGCACTATATGAAACTTGGCTCGAAGACCACGAGAAAGAATGCGAAGCTAACCACACCGGTTCTGCAGGTAATATGGAACCCGATGCTATGATAGAAATTTTTGAAAGAGCTGAAGAATTACACGGGAAAAAGTATGTTAATTTTATTGGCGATGGCGATTCAAAAACTTACAGCAGAATTATAGAGCAGGTTTCAGCAGACGTGAAGAAAAAAGAATGCGTAAATCACGTACAAAAGCGTATGGGAACGAGACTGCGAAATTGCAAAAAATCTACAAAGGGCCTCGGCGGCAAAGGTAAACTAACAGCAAACCTGATAAAAGACCTTACAATATATTACGGTCTCGCAATACGTCGACATTCTAATTCTGTGGCTGATATGAGGAAAGCTGTTTGGGCAACTTTTTTCCATAAATGCTCTACCGATGACAAACCGCGGCATCAAAATTGTCCGATCGGCGAGGACTCGTGGTGTTCGTGGCAGAAGGCGCGCGCAAATGAAACATTGCAAAATTACAGACATAAGCCTGCATTGTCCGCTGATGTTGCTGCAGCTATCCAGCCAATATACGACGATCTTAGTCGAAACGATCTATTAGAAAGGTGCTTAGGTGCATTCAACCAAAACAACAACGAGAGTTTTAATAATGTTATTTGGAAGTTTGCACCCAAATCGACATTCAGCGGGAAGACTGTAGTTAATATTGCCGCCAATCTTGGTACGATACTATTCAATGATGGACATGTTGCTCTGCTGGATGTTTTACAATTATTAGAACTCGAAATTGGTCAAACGGTATACGATTACTGCCATGAAATCGATAAGGAGCGCGTGGTCGAAGCCGAGCGTCAAGCGCGGTGTAATACGCGTGAAGGCCGTTTGCGTGCCAGTGGACATGCTGGTGATGATCAAGATGTAATTATGGGCGATGAGGAACTTTTATATGGTCCAGGGATTGCTGAATAGTGGTGAGTAAGTCATTTTTTATTCGTCAGAATAAGTAATCTAAAAGTAAAATTTTATCCTCGTTTTTCTCGAAATACCGTTTTTTGACCGCGTTGACAGCAAATCAAAAAATCTATCCATCAAATCAAAATAAGCTAAGCTGCATTTTATAGAAAAAATCTTTGTCTTCGACTGTACGTACGCGATTTTTGATTAATGGAAATGATCCATATTTATTTCACTTTTTGTATCGGAAAATCATTGAAAAGTCGCTTTTATATGGCATATGTCCGCCATTTTGCTATTTTTCGAAAAATGCAAAATTCCCTACGTACAGTCATAGCTATTCATATCTAGATTTATATAATTTTTTGTTTTTGTGTTTCAGATGAATCTGTAAACCAATTTGCTGTCAACGCCACGGCCATGATTTTTAGGAGGAGTCCACTTTGGGACATCGTACGTCGGTGTAGATACCACAAAAAGGAATGAAAATAACATATCACACTCTTCAATCATACACCTTTGTATGCAATTATACAAATAATTTCTATATCATATGGTTTCTCTTTAAAAAAATCCATTGAAACCTATGTTTTTCAAGCTGTCACACTGTTCTAAGCCCTTAATCCCTAGTGTTATGCAATTTTTTTATGAATAGCAAGTATGTTATATTGTATACATAAAGTGTATTAACATATAAAATAAACAATATTTTCTTTTATTGATATTTTTATGGTCTTAAATACAAGCAAATTGAATTTTTCCTTGGCATAATTTAGATAAATATGTAAGTAATAATTTGTATTATTTAATAATTTATTAAGTCTCGTCTAGCCTACTAGAACTCTAAAGTAATTATAATATAAAAAAAGAACAATTTATAAAAGACTAGAAAACAATTTTTACCCACAAGTATGTTAAAAATAAAGAACATATTCAAAACTTAAATACTACACCAAATTATTAAAAAAACAAGAAAACCTTCCAAATCTACCACACGGCGCTATTCTTACATTCATGTTCAAGTTTTGTTTCCATTATATTAATTTCTTATATTATTATGTTGTGCTTGTGTCAACAATAATATTTTAGTTCAAAGGTCTACGACGTTGTAAAGTTAAAATAAAAATTGGCCAGAAATCTACAAAGCACAGAAATGAAAACATGTGCTACAGCGCGTAGTCAATCTGGTCCGCGATGACGTCACAGTCCCCTAGCGGCGTGGCGAAAAAACTGGTCTATTCAGCAATCCTCTATATTATACTATCCTTGGACGTACCTACGGCTGTATGTCCTGATTCAAATTCAAGTGAAATCCCGTCACCAGCAGATTTCACGTATTAGTGGACATTGGGGGGTTTGTTTAATTTCGAGGCTGCTAATTATTACACACGTATCAGTCTGATGAGAAATTTCACGTCTAATTTACATGGATATTATAAAAATGTGTTTTATTTATTGCACAGTTATTAGTAAAGTCTATTGTGAATAAAATAAAATGGTGAAATAAACCTACAATATATTACAATAAAACTTCTGTAGCAGTTCTTAAGAACACTTACAAAAGTTTTATTGTAATATAGTATCATTTCAATAATCTCACTTTTATCATATACAATATATCAGGTTGAACATTTTAGTAAATTCTAGGTCCAATTTGTTTCTAAATTTCTAAATAAAGTTAGAAACGTCCATTAACGACGACAATAAGCTAAAAATAACACCATGACTTTTCATTTATATAACAGGAGCCGTTGTTGTGTAATGGACAGGTTAAATAAAATTGCATTTACATAAAATATAACGTTTGAAAAAAATATAACGGTTTGTTTTTAATTTCCAAACTATATAAACTATGTTCAAATTAAAGGTATAACACGCTTATATCATTTCAATCTTATGAGATTTAATTATTTTCTTAAAACCATTAAGAACACTAATTGTTTACGTAGTTAAAATAAAAACAAAACTGTTAATATGTTAGTTCTAACAAATTTGACAATAAGAAATTGATTTTTGCCATTAATAACGCAGAAAAAAAATCTATTAGATGCAATAATTTTTTTTTATATAATTTATTGTATTATTATGCAATATCTTGAAATGAGATTTTCATTTCATGTCATCGAAAACTGGTATGTTTATTAATATAAACGTGTATGACGTGTACGTAAATTAACCACCTATGTTTTGTCTTCGGTACGTGTGCTTCACGAAGGTATACATTGAGACGAGCATTAGTTTTGCCTCATTTATTGTTTTCAAGCCATTCCGAGTGAAACTAAAATGGAGACCATTACCGTGACCAGAGACATCACACGCAGAATCAAGCGATTCAACTTGCAAGGCCGTACCATGGACTTCAAGATAAATCCAACCCCAGGTGATGTTGAGCCTATAACATGGGTAAGAAATGCTGTAAACAGTGCCATCGAGATCGCAACCAAGGATCTAAGCCCTAGCGATCAGGTGGGAATCAGTATTTGCAGCAAAGGGCTTGCGAAAGGAGAGGGCTGGTTAAGATTTCAAGAAGCTTCAAAAATTAACAGTATTGATGTTTGGAATTTGCTAGCGTCTATATTCCAATCCAATTCGATGGGGCTGAGCACAGATACATTTTGTCTTGGAGTAACATCAGTGAAAATGCCTGCTGGGATGGGAAAGAGGCAGAACCTATACACCACGTTTGAGGAGGAGTGCTCAAAACGGCGAGGGATTGTAGCGATCAACAATACCGATAATCTCTGCCTGCCCAGGGCATTGACTGTCGCAATAGCCTACGTTGATAAGAACCCTGAATATCGAGACACGGAGGAGTATTGGAAAGGTCCAAACTTCAAAGACCCAAGCGCTGATTCGCGATAGAGGAGTCACTATCGCTGAAGACGGCCGCGGAATCTCTGAACTCCAACAGTTTCAGGGGTATTTAAGAGAATATAAAAGCACGTGTACCAGTACGGGGCTAAGGAACGCGACGTTATGTTCCAGGGTCCGGAACCAGAGAAAAATATCAATCTAATTTACAACGATAGGCATTACGGAGTAATAACGTCACTGACTGCTGCATTTTGCTGTGTTTATTACTGTGAAGACTGTCATGTGCCTTATGACACAAAACATAAACACTTATGTGGGGGATTATGTCAATCGTGCCAACAGTCACCCCCGTGTCCCCTCGAACAAAGAAATAACTGCCCCGATTGTCATAGATACTTTAAAACTAAAACTTGTTTCGGAAATCATAAGAACAACGGGGTGAACCAAGGAGCCAGTGTCTGTGAATCGATTCGCCTTTGTTATGAGTGCCTAAAAACTATAAAAAGGAATAGAGAGCATGTTTGTGGTGAAATTTTCTGCAGAATTTGCTGCAAACATCAGCCTCAAAATTATCTTTGTTACATGCAGCCCAATACAGGGAAACCGAAATTGAAAGAGTTTTTCTTTGTGTTCTACGATCTGGAGACGATGGAGGAAAAATTACTTGATGACGGTTCCCTACTGCATGAACCAAATTTGTGCGTATTTAAGACCTGCTGTGAACATTGTATAAACAACAGTGATAATCGCTGTGAAAAGTGTGGAGTTAGGGTATCCAATGATCCCCTAGACAATTACCTTAATCGCTCCCCCATAGACTGGTTTTTGACAAATCTGATGTCTTTAAGACGTCGATATAAAACAGTAGTAGTAGTAATTGCCCATAATGGTCGAAGTTTCGACCATCAGTTTCTTCTCAACCATATAATCACAAAGACAGACCTTACTCCTGAGTTAATAATGCGCGGTACAAAGCTAATCCAAATGAAAATTGGCAACGTTAAGTTTATTGATAGTTTAAATTTCTTCCCCATGGCCTTGTCAAAATTACGCATTCGGTTTACCAGACACGTCCAAGAAAGGCTTCTTGGACGCCACTTGTTAACCGCGAGGAAAACCAAAATTACATTGGATCACTGCCTCCCTCCAATCGGAAACTAAAGCCCCGACACCATGATGGGGACAGATGGTGACGACGACGACGAACGAAAAAGATTTTTAAAGTGGTATGAAGAGCACAATGGGGATGTTTTTTACTTTAAAAAGGAAATCGCCGAGTATTGTATTAGCGACGTTGAAATTCTAACAGAGGCGTGTCTGAAGTTTAGAGAGCAGATGTTGGCAACAACTAACGTGTGCCCCTTGACAGAGGCAAGCACAATCGCCAGCGTTTGCAACAAAGTTTTCCGCAGAAACTTCCTCAAACCAAATGCTATTGGTATTATACCAAGGGGTGGGTACAGATGGAAAGGTAACCAATCTAGAACTGCTGTACACTGGCTCGTATGGGGGGAAAAGCAACGAGGAATCGAAATAATCCATGCCGCAAAAGGACGCAAAAGCATAATAGGCGGTTTAAAAGTTGACGGATATTATGAAGAAACTAGACAAGTGTTTGAATTTCACGGCTGCTATTATCACGGGCACGATCTCTGTCTGAAGGATAATCGAGGTTCTCCCCTGCACAATAACCCATGCGAAACTCTAAATAATAAATTTGAATCGACAATGGCAAAAACGGCACGACTAAGAGAATTAGGATACGAAGCACTTGAGATGTGGGAATGTGGTTTTCGCAACTCACTCTCTGCCAGCACAGACATGGTGAAATACTGCGAGGATCATCCTCTAGTATCATCGGTTCCGATGAATCCTCGTGATGCATTCTACGGTGGGCGAACTGGCAATTGTAAGATCTACTATAAATGCCAACTCGGTGAAAAAATCAGGTACATTGATATTTGCAGTTTATACCCTTGTGTCTGTAAATACGGCGTGTATCCTATCGGTCATCCCGAGGTATACGTGGGACAAGCCTGTACCAGACTTAATCTATCTGATACAGAAGGTCTGATTAAATGTACAGTTCTGCCGCCTAAAAATCTATATCACCCTATTCTACCTTGTAAAATGAACGAAAAGCTGATTTTTGTACTGTGTCGTCTTTGTGGTGAAAACATGAACAGAGGTGAATGTAATCATGATAACGACGAACGAGCTCTCACAGGAACTTGGGTTATTTCTGAAGTGGGCAAGGCTATTCGAAGCTGGTACAAAATGTTAGAAATTCGTGAAATTTGGTAGTATAACACGGCACAATATAATCCAGAAGCAAATGTAGACGGCTTTTTTAGCGAAATGATGAATACTTTCATCAAAATTAAGCAACAGGCGTCGGGGTGGCCAGGGAACTGTGTTACGAATGAGGAAAAGGATCAATATATTGGAGTTTTTTAAAATTGAAGGCCTCCGTCTACAGTTCACAGAGATCCTATGTAATGCGGGTCTACGTGCACTAGCTAAGTTAATGCTCAATTCCTTTTGGGGTAAGTTACGCCAGAGAAAGAACCAATCAAAGACGGCTATTGTAAATAAGCCAGAGGATTTCTTGGCACTTCTTTCAAACGCTTCAATCAGCGTCAACACCGTTCTACCTATGAATGAAAAAGTGCTCATAGTCAATTATGAGTAGAAAGAAGAAGCCGCTGATGTCCTTAGTACAGTCAACGTTACACTGGCCGCATATACAACTACGCAAGTTCGTTTAAAACTGTACACCTATTTAGAAAAATTAGGAGATCGAGTTTTATATTACGATACGGATAGTGTGATCTATATCTCGAGAGAGGGTATGGAAGACATACCTGTAGGGAGCTTCCTGGGGGACATGACTGCCGAGTTAGAGGAATATGGGACTGGTAGCAACATTACCCAGTTCGTGTCTGGTGGGCCAAAAAATTACGGATACGAGATTTTTTCGACAAAAAGTGGAACCTTAAAATCAGTAGCAAAGGTCAAGGGAATTAAAATTAATTACCAAACCTCCAGGCAAATTAATTTTGACTCCATTGTGGACGCTGTGGTACATGAATCGGAGGCTATTAAAATTGTTTCAAAAAACATCCGTAGGGGAAATAATCATCAGGTTTTTACAAAGGAGGAGACCAAGCTTTATAGGCCTTATTCGTCTAAAAGAAAATTTTATGATGATTATTCCTCACTCCCTTATGGTTATATTAAGCGATCCTTATTAGACTAAGTTCATTTCTGTTATATATGTTTTATAAGTACTATGCTTCTGTATGAATTAATGAAATTGTTGTTATTACTATTACGATAATTAAAATAATAATAATATTACTTATTTTGAAAATATACGATGCGTGAACAGGTTTCCTTATAGTAGAAAATAAAACTTATTGTTCTTCACTATTATTTATTTATTTATTTTTTAAATAAAGAACAGTGAAGAACAATAACTTTTGTTATTAATAATATTACTGTTGTGTGTGTTAGTCATGAACAACTGTAAGCTACTTTATGCTTGTGTAATGACAACTCAATCATTATAATAATAAAACATGTTTTGTGTAATTTGCATGTGTTTCAATCCGTAGTATAGCAAGTAAATTATTAAGTGTTAAGAGTGAATTATCGGTAAGTATGTTTAGAATCGTGAGCCGGTATTATAGTTATTATTGGATCGGACAGCTTTAATTGGACACCATTAATTGGATAGTTTCATACTCGACAGCATGGGTCAACATAAATGTTCTTGAGTTACTCTTGCGTCATGTTTGAGTCATTCATGAGTCATTCTTAAGTCATGTTTGACTCAGTCTTGAGTCACGTGTTATGTTATGCTGATGTTCTCCATACTAGCAGTATGTTAGATACCATAAATGTTCTTAAGTCGGACTTGAGTCATGTTTGAGTAATTCTTGAGTCACATTTGAGTCATTCTTGAGTCATATTTGGGTCATTCTTGATTTAGGCTGTAGTTTTTATGTGTTATGTTATTTTAACGTTCTCCTATACTAGCTCATACTCTACAGTTTGGGGTAACAGAAATATTCTTGAGTCACATTTGAGACACATTTGAGTCACCCTTGAGTCACATTTGAGTCACTCTTGAGTCACATTCCAGGTACTCTTGACTCATAAGTCACGGCAACCGCAGAATGTAGCCCTCCCATTGAAGATCAAGCCCATACTTCTATAATAAGAAGAAACCACTTCTCGTCTTTGTCAAGGTCGGCTGACACGATTAACGGGTTGACTGAAACAAATTGTCAGGTCGACTGACACAATTAATGCTTGACTGACACAAATTGTCAGATTGACTGACAAAATCGTTGGTTTTTGTGTCCAGGGCGACTGACACGATTAACGGGGTTGACTGATACAAATTGTCAGGTCGACTGACACAATTAACGGCTGACTGACACAAATTGTAAGGTTGGCTGACGCAATTAACGGGTTGACTGATTTTATGTGAAAGAAATTTCAATTACTTAACTATTATGCTGCATACAAAAAATAGGCACTGTCGTATGAGTAACTGATAAAGACACACATCACATCTTACGTCACATCTTATATAGCATCTGGCAAACCAAAAAGAATTCAGCTGCCATTATCGCTACGTGACTCAACGCACGGACAGGTTTTATCCTGTTCAAACATGTTTTGAGATTGATTTCCGGTAATCGACAATCGCCCTATTGAATGTATGCTCATTTAACTACGGTAGACATATGTGTGTGTGAGAGAGAGGGCGAGAAGGAGTTCTTTTACAATCGCCTTTCATTGATGGGGGAATGATATACGAATCCCTTGTGTGTTTATTTATGGTTGGACGCCTGTTGTTCGTTGTACGCTGTTATACACAATTATAACGACATAAATAGACTAAAGTTTATCTTTTATTTTGTAGCAAAATTGCATAAAGAACCAATTATAACATACACATAACAATCTCACATTGATATAAGGAATATACCTATATTTATACCTTATTTACATTTATATGACACTTGAGCGCTAATCAATCGCCGCGGGTGGTATTTAAGAGACCGACCTTTTTTTTCAGGTAGTGAGTCAGACAAAAAAGCACCTGTATTCTATCTCAGTATACACTAGAAGTTATAATCCAGAAAAAAAATAACAGTTTGTAGCATTATAAATTTGGTTAGGTAATTAATGCATTTTAAAATTATTATCGATACCTGAGCGCTTTAATTAATATATTCTCAACCTAATTACATATACAAAAATACCATAGATGAATCTAGAACAAATTGGTTTGTATACACTCACTCACAGTATTTCTTTACCGCTGAACATGGAGCTAATTTTTAATTAATATAAGGTTAAACATCCAATAGATTATAATGACATAAATTATAGGATTTATTTTGCGGTAGCCCTAGCTGGAGGGGCTAGGAGACCCACTCTGAAGCTAACCGAGTTGGAGTTAGGCACGTGCCCTGTAGAAGAGAACGAGCGCGGTAAGGGGAGATTATATGGGTCGGTCTGGAACGAATACGATCTACGGGTGGTGGCGCCATGTGGTAGCATCCACATACCACACACCTGAGTCATAATAAAACAAGAGCCCTAACCGATTTAGCGGAGTCAGGAGGGGGCTCAGGGGGCGGAGCCCTAGCTGGAGGGGCGAGGGGGCCCACTCTGAACTTGACAACCTCTGGAGTTAGGCGCGTGACCCCTTGGTTGAGTACCACTGGAGTTAGGGGTCATTTGAGGTTGTCTGAACACACGCCCCTCCTACTTACCTCAACCAGCAACACCCAGGCATACGCTTCACCATGGAAGTGGAAACAGATGGCTCTCTCCCTTTCCTCGACGTCCTAGTTACTCGCACTCCATCCGGCTCCCTTGAACATACCGTGTATAGGAAACCCACTCACACCGATAGATACCTCAATGCCAATTCCCACGATCACCCCGCTCAGAAACAAGCAGTCATCAACACCCTTGTAAAAACAGCAATTTCTATTACCCACCCCACATACCTCCAAAACAAACTTGACCACTTAACCAAAGACTTATCCCAAAACAACTACCCTAAGTCCTCGATAATTAAAACCATTTCCCGACACCTAAACCCAACAGATAACACACAAAATCAGAATCACGACGTCCCAATCGCAACAGCTTTTCTTCCTTACGTCCAGGGTACGACAGATCGTATTGGACGCATCCTCCGCAAGCACAACATAAAACCGATATTCAAACCCCTTTGCAAACTATCGGACTTACTTCTTTCTACAAAGGACAAAATCCCTCCTCTTCTTTCCTCTGGTGTGTACCGGATTCCATGTTCTTGTGGAAGTGTCTATATTGGCGAGAAGAAGCGATCAGTAAGCGTCCGAGTATCTGAGCACGAACGCTGCACTAGATTGCGACAAATCGCTGGTTCAGCTCTCGCTGAACACAGATATAACACGGGACATGACATCCTGTTTGCACAAACCAAAGTCCTCGCCCGTGAATCCCATTACTACCCTAGAAGGATCCGTGAATCAATTGAAATCCTAAAACACCCCTCCAATATTAATAGAGATGATGGTTTTCACTTCCATCATACCTGGAAATCAGTCCTGTCCCAACTCCCAACCGCTTCTACGTGCTGGCCCACCACCTGTTAACCCCACCCCTTCCACTACGTTAGCCCCACCTGTTAACCCCACCCGTTCCACTACGTTACCCCCACTCCAAACACCATCTGGTGACACCAGTCCCCTCATATATAAGACCCGCCCCAACAGACGACAGTATCTTCTTAGCGCTTGGTTTGACAACTTAGTCCTGCAGATGCCTCTTGCAACAGAGCACGAAACGTCGACTGCTTCAAAGTCCTCAACGCGGTTTCCACCCGGAAATCAATATATCAACGTTTGTTCCTTATATGTTTCGCCGTACACATATCTAATTATATTTAATCATATCTTAATTATTTCCTTTAAGAATTTTGAATTTGTTACCTACGTTACCTGCCGAGGTCTGTTTATTGGTTTGCATACCATCTAGGCGCAAAAATACTCCGTTTTATAATATCTAAAAATAACCACGCACGTAGACCTTGACTGACACGCATTTGGCGGATACGCATTCGTTTTCTCCACATTAGCCATTAATTTTGACACGAGGTTTCTGTTTTTCCAGGAATATACTCTCTGATTTGTAATACAAAATTTCGATCTGACTCCCAGGTAATGTTTTGTTTTATGTATAATGATCCACATTAATGTTTTGTGGCGAGGAAAGTTTAATATTGTAACGACGTCGGTTTATTTAGTCCCTTCGTCTTACCTGATCGGGTTGCTTCAGTCGGAGATCCAGTGTTCTTCGAAATAAATCAAGCAGTATACGGAGTTCAATTCAAATCAGGTTTTATTATCGTAAACGCAAACTATATATATATATATAGTTATATATATATATATAGTGTAGCAAGCTTTTATCCAACTCTGTATCTTGTTCCTGAGGAAGTTTTTAATTAAAACGAAAATTAGAACTTAGAAAAAAGGAGTTTCCTTTACATCGCCCGCCTGACCGGATTTCCCACGATATTGCTGACGTTTAAATTCAAAACGAAGACGGTCGTTATCTCCTCTCAACTATATATATATATATATATATATATATATATATATATATATATATATATATATATATATATATATATATATATATATATATATATATATAGGGAATATGACGTAAATAGAATCCAAGAGAGAAGTAATTTTTAAAGTTAATTAAAAGGATACGGTCTCAGACCGTATCCTTTTAATTAACTTTAAAAATTACTTCTCTCTTGGATTCTATTTACGTCATATTCCCTATATAGTATATTTAAACCGATTAAACCAGTTTCCTACATATATATATATATACATATATATATATATATACATATATATATATATGTATATATATATATACATATATATATATATATATATATATATATATATATATATATATATATATATATATATATATACGGAAAACAGGTTTATCGACGGTAAGATATTCAAGGAGAAAGGAAGTTTGTCGGGCAAACACGTGTCTACGGTTGCTTCTTCGTATGACGGAATTGCCCGACAAACTTCCTGTATATATATATACATAAAAGAAAAGAAATGCATTCGCATACGGAAAAAGTTTTGCAAAAGAAAATAAACATTCGTCGAAAAATAGCACTATAAAAATGTACAAAGAAAAACACGCTCCGGAAAAAATAACTGGTAAAAATACAAACCAGTCCTATAGACGGGTTGAGTGCTGGGCGGCAGGCTGTCTGGCGGTGGAGAACAGCTGGGGCCTTCGGCTTCGGCGCGCAATCGGACGCACTCGTGAACGGTCGGTCTCGGCAAAGGCGGGAGCGTTGAAACAGGCAGCCAATGTATTAATCAGCATGCGTCTGCTAAACGGTCGGCTTCGGAGTCGGCTGGAACGGCGAACGGGAGAGAGCAGCCAATCTAAAATCAGCATGCAGCTCTGCGGCTCTGCCTTTCGTTGCTGTTTCTAGGCCTTTATATACCAAAATTCTAACCCCTTCTCCACGTATAACTGCTGCAAGAAAACCAGTATCCCTTATACTGGTTATTAAAAATAATCGTATAGCCATACAGGCTTTCCAGGCTTTTCGATTTAAAAAGCGGTTTTAATACTACGAAAGATAACCATTACAATATTTAAACTAATTTACATTACGAATTAGCGAAATTCGTTACAATATGTTGACTGATTTGGTAAATTTAATTGTAGGTTATGTGCAACTTGAGATTGTGAAACAGTATTCTGGAGCCACCTATGTTTTATTCTAAGGAAAGGAAAATTGCTGACTGTGAGTTTTGTATTATTTAGAAAAAGAAAAAGCAGTATTAAAGCAGTTTTATTTCAATGTTTAGTTATTTTGATTTGTTGAGCATTGTTCATATTGCAAAGTTGGTAAATTGTGTGGGTGACAAATTAAAAACCTCTGTTCCTTTGCTGGTTTATTTATTTCCTGGGTACCGGTTTCGACTCACAGAGTCATCCTCAGCCCAATCTACAAATACACACAAATTACAATCATGAAACAAATAAAATTGGTGCATTACAAAATGGAGGATTATAAATCTCTGCTTGAATTAGAATATTAAAGGTAGAAACTCAAAGGCAAAATGATACAAACTCACGGTCAATTCAAAAGCACCCCACCAACATCTTCGCGGGTATCATGTGTCGTAGGAGTGGAATAAACTTTTTGCTGATGGTAATGCACTCGATGGCGTTGTGACGAGGTTTTCTTCAAACAGGCTCGTGCGTAGTTGTGTAGAAATTGCTTTCGACGGAGAGAACGGTAAAATACACTGGGCAACAATAATGCAATCCGCTAGAAAGCCAGAGCAATAATAAATAAAAGTACACACAGTAATAAACGTTTACAATATTTAATGCAATACAGCCACTTGTGTATGCAAGGTCGTGAATGTCGAAATGAATACGTACATGGTCGCCAACAGATGTAACTGGGTCAAGAGCGGGGGTAAATGAAAATGTAAAAATCCCTAGTAAAAATTCAAATATGAAAATAATGGTCTGGTATTGAAATCTGTTTGTCCATTAATAAGTATTGTGTGTGGGTCATGTTTTTGTCTTAATATGTGCAATTGTTCATATAGATCTAATTGGAGGCATTGATGATGGCATTCTATATGCTGAAATCGATTGTCACGAAAAATAGTTTCTAAATAACGAGACTCTACTCCATATTTCTACGTCTTTTATTTTATTAATCAACCAAAGTATGGACAAGGTGAACCCCTTCGTGAATACCATAGTTTTATTAATTTGATATATGTATTGTACAATTTATATTGGCTAAAAAAACAATTTCAACGCTTTAATTTCTTATTAGACTTAAATTTTTTCAGTTATGCGATATTGAGATTATGGTAGGAGGGGAGGTGTACAGAGCGCACAAGTTGGTTTTTGCTTTGGCCAGCAAGTATTTTTCAGATCTATTTGATGGTAAGCATCACTATGTTTAATGGCGTGCGATGCGGTAGGTGCACACTATGAAATTATATAATTGATATCATTATAGATGAAGAGGATAAAGTTGAGATCCACATCGACTACATAACATCTACAACCCTCCGAGCAATATTGCTGTTTCTCTATACAGGAGAAATAACAATAACCGTATATAATGTGGAAGAATTGTTATTGACCAGCAAGAGGTTTCAGATTGCTATGTTGGAAATAGTGTTCGCATTGTTATAATCATTTTGTTAAACCAGTTTGAATTTCTTATTGTTAGATGTCGCCACGTATAGTAAATTGTAAGTGTAGCTTTCGAAGCGTGAACAGAAATGGCGTTTTATCCCTGTCCGCAATTATCGATCCGCAAGATACGAAAAAAAATGTGTACAACTGCTACGTAACGACCATGTAACGACCGTCCACGTTTTCTCCAAGTGCAACGATTAAAACTAAATCTAATGTCAACCAAGGTGTTTTATTACTTTCAACATATGGTCCGTCGAGAGCCGAATCGAGAAAATCAACGCCACAAGCCGGAAACAACGGTGAGTCAATTACATGTCCTTGTCCTATCACATAACCTAAAATCATCCTCCAACAATGGCTAATAACGAAGTAGAAATTAAAATTTTACGCATGAGTAGAGGAAGTTGCAAAGCACAATTAACATTGTTTGAAAAAGCTATCGCAAAGTATACCCTCGAGAATATCAACGGTGAAGCAACACATAACATTTCACAACGATTGGAGAAAATTGCGGTTGTATACGATAAATTTAACGAAATACAAATTCAACTCGAATATTTACATTTTAACGATACCGAAAACTATGAAAAAGAATTAAACGAAAGGGAGGTGATCCAAGACGCTTATTTTGACGTAACCTCAAGGGCTAACAACCTTCTTGCAAAAATTAAACATAACCAAGCTATTGAAAGTTCTATGACGTCACCGATCTCAATACAAAGAAACGATTTATCTACTGCAATAAAACTGTCGAAAATTGAATTACAAACATTTGACGGCACATTTACAAAATGGCGGAGCTTCTACGATTATTTTCTCTCTGTCATTGATTCTAACAAAACTCTAACTGACGCCGACAAGCTCAATTATTTGAAGTCACGCTTAAAAGGTGAACCACTCAACTTAATATCAGATCTTGAGACTATTGACACTAATTACCAAATCGCTTGGGATCAATGAATGAATCGATATAACAATAACAGAAGAATAATCTACAATCACGTTCAAGCAGTATTAAATATGCCAGAAATCGGCAAGGAATTCTATATGCTGAAATCGATTGTCACGAAAAATTGTTTCTAAATAAAGACACTCTACTCCATATTTCTACGTCTTCTATTTTATTAATCAACTAAAGTATGGAAAAGCTGAACCACTTCATGAATACCATAGTTTTATTAGTTTGATATATGTATTGTGCAATTTATATTGACTAAAAAAACAATTTCAACGCATAATTTCTTAGTAGACTTAAGTGTATGAATATGATTGTAACAATCCTTTTAAAATTAATTGTTTCAGTTATGCGATATTGGGATTATGGTAGGAGGGGAGGTGCACAGAGCGCACAAGTTGGCTTTTGCTTTGGCCAGCAAGTATTTTTCATATCTATTTGATGGTAAGCATCACTCTCTTTAATGGCGTGCGATGTGGTAGGTGCACACTATGAAATTATATAATTGTTATCATTATAGATGAAGAGGGTAAAGTTGAGATCCACATCGACTACATAACATCTACAACCCTCCGAGCAATATTGCTGTTTCTCTATACAGGAGAAATAACAATAACCGTATATAATGTGGAAGAATTGCTATTGGCCAGCAAGAGGTTTGAGATTGCTATATTGGAAATAGCATGCGGGGAGTCGATGCCAAAACTACTAAATTCTAGAACATGGATTCAAATTATAGCCATAGCACGTTCGTATTATGTTTTAATTGAAAAATGGAGATTTTTACACACTAATTTCATCTGTAAAATATTATATCTGTACCTTGTCTTAAGGGGTAACGCCACTCCAGATTTATGAAAATAAAAAAATGCTTAAATGATGTCTTGACATCTTAGAAATAAGGTACAATACGTTTCATATTTGAAAAACATGTTTAAATGCTTATTTGATGAACATACGGCCAAATGTCTAGCCGAGCGTACATGCAAAAAGTTTAGCGTGAGAGTTTACAGCCTAGAAGACCAAAATTAAAGTCAAAATTAAACAGAAAAAAACAAGAGGAGGAAAATAGACGCAATGCGGTTTTTCACCATTTGTTGCGAAAGTGATATTTATTATAGTTGAAGAGGATCCATACTTAATATTATCGATATTTAGACGTGTGTGCATTAATATCTCATAATATCCATGTGCATTTCGGGTATTGTATAACCATTGTTTTTAAGTGTGAATAACCAAAGCCCCCAAGCCCCACTTGTTTCAGTTATGCGATATTGAGATTATGGTAGGAGGGGAGGTGTACAGAGCGCACAAGTTGGTTTTTGCTTTGGTCAGCAGGTATTTTTCAGATCTATTTGATGGTAAGCATCACTATGTTTAATGGCCTGCGATGCGGTAGGTGCACACTATGAAATTATATAATTGTTATCATTATAGATGAAGAGGGTAAAGTTGAGATCCACATCGACTACATAACATCTACAACCCTCCGAGCAATATTGCTGTTTCTCTATACAGGAGAAATAACAATAACCGTATATAATGTGGAAGAATTGCTATTGGCCAGCAAGAGGTTTAAGATTGCTATGTTGGAAATAGCATGCGGGGAGTCGATGCCGAAACTACTAAATTCTAGAACATGGATTCAAATTATAGCCATAGCACGTTCGTATTATGTTTTAATTGAAAAATGGCGATTTTTACACACTAATTTCATCTGTAACAGATTATATCTGTCCTTCTCTTAAGGGGTAACCGCAGACCAGATTTTTTGAAAAATCTGGAGTATGAATATGGTTGTAACAATACTTTTAAAATTAATTTTTTCAGTTATGCTATATTGAGATTATGGTAGGAGGGGAGGTGCACAGAGCGCACAAGTTGGTTTTTGCTTTGGTCAGCATGTATTTTTCCGATCTATTTGATGGTAAGCATCACTATGTTTAATGGCATGCGATGCGGTAGGTGCACACTATGAAATTATATAATTGTTATCATTATAGATGAAGAGGGTAAAGTTGAGATCCACATCGACTACATAACATCTACAACCCTCCGAGCAATATTGCTGTTTCTCTATACAGGAGAAATAACAATAACCGTATATAATGTGGAAGAATTGCTATTGGCCAGCAAGAGGTGTAAGATTGCTATGTTGGAAATAGCATGCGGGGAGTCGATGCCGAAACTACTAAATTCTAGAACATGGATTCAAATTATAGCAATAGCACGTTCGTATAATGTTTTAATTGAAAAATGGCGATTTTTACACACTAATTTCATCTGTAACAGATTATATCTGTCCTTCTCTTATGGGGTAACGCCAGCTCAGATTTTTTGAAAAATCTGTAGTATGAATATGATTGTAACAATCCTTTTAAAATAAATTTTTTCAGTTATGCGATATTGAGATTATGGTAGGAGGGGAGGTGCACAGAGCGCACAAGTTGGTTTTTGCTTTGGTCAGCAAGTATTTTTCCGATCTATTTGATGGTAAGCATCACTATGTTTAATGGCGTGCGATGCGGTAGGTGCACACTATGAAATTATATAATTGTTATCATTATAGATGAAGAGGGTAAAGTTGAGATCCACATCGACTACATAACATCTACAACCCTCCGAGCAATATTGCTGTTTCTCTATACAGGAGAAATAACAATAACCGTATATAATGTGGAAGAATTGCTATTGGCCAGCAAGAGGTGTAAGATTGCTATGTTGGAAATAGCATGCGGGGAGTCGATGCCGAAACTACTAAATTCTAGAACATGGATTCAAATTATAGCCATAGCACGTTCGTATAATGTTTTAATTGAAAATGGCGATTTTTACACACTAATTTCATCTGTAACAGATTATATCTGTCCTTCTCTTATGGGGTAACGCCAGCTCAGATTTTTTGAAAAATCTGGAGTATGAATATGATTGTAACAATCCTTTTAAAATAAATTTTTTCAGTTATGCGATATTGAGATTATGGTAGGAGGGGAGGTGCACAGAGCGCACAAGTTGGTTTTTGCTTTGGTCAGCAAGTATTTTTCCGATCTATTTGATGGTAAGCATCACTATGTTTAATGGCGTGCGATGCGGTAGGTGCACACTATGAAATTATATAATTGTTATCATTATAGATGAAGAGGGTAAAGTTGAGATCCACATCGACTACATAACATCTACAACCCTCCGAGCAATATTGCTGTTTCTCTATACAGGATAAATAACAATAACCGTATATAATGTGGAAGAATTGCTATTGGCCAGCAAGAGGTTTAAGATTGCTATGTTGGAAATAGCATGAGGGAGTCGATGCCGAAACTACTAAATTCTAGAACATGGATTCAAATTATAGCCATAGCACGTTCGTATTATGTTTTAATTGAAAAATGGCGATTTTTACACACTAATTTCATCTGTAACAGATTATATCTGTACCTTGTCTTAAGGGGTAACGCCACTCCAGATTTATGAAAATAAAAAAAAATGCTTAAATGATGTCTTGACATCTTAGAAATAAGGTACAATACGTTTCATATTTGAAAAACATGTTTAAATGCTTATTTGATGAACATACGGCCAAATGTCTAGCCGAGCGTACATGCAAAAAGTTTAGCGTGAGAGTTTACAGCCTAGAAGACCAAAATTAAAGTCAAAATTAAACAGAAAAAACAAGAGGAGGAAAATAGACGCAATGCGGTTTTTCACTATTTGTTGCGAAAGTGATATTTATTATAGTTGAAGAGGATCCATACTTAATATTATCGATATTTAGACGTGTGTGCATTAATATCTCATAATATCCATGTGCATTTCGGGTATTGTATAACCATTGTTTTTAAGTGTGAATAACCAAAGCCCCCAAGCCCCACTTGTTTCAGTTATGCGATATTGAGATTATGGTAGGAGGGGAGGTGTACAGAGCGCACAAGTTGGTTTTTGCTTTGGTCAGCAAGTATTTTTCCGATCTATTTGATGGTAAGCATCACTATGTTTAATGGCGTGCGATGCGGTAGGTGCACACTATGAAATTATATAATTGTTATCATTATAGATGAAGAGGGTAAAGTTGAGATCCACATCGACTACATAACATCTACAACCCTCCGAGCAATATTGCTGTTTCTCTATACAGGATAAATAACAATAACCGTATATAATGTGGAAGAATTGCTATTGGCCAGCAAGAGGTTTAAGATTGCTATGTTGGAAATAGCATGCGGGGAGTCGATGCCGAAACTACTAAATTCTAGAACATGGATTCAAATTATAGCCATAGCACGTTCGTATTATGTTTTAATTGAAAAATGGCGATTTTTTATAGCCATAGCACGTTCGTATTATGTTTTAATTGAAAAAATGGCGATTTTTACACAGTAATTTCATCTGTAACAGATTATATCTGTCCTTCTCTTAAGGGGTAACGCCAGTCCAGATTTTTTGAAAAATCTGGAATATGAATATGATTGTAACAATCCTTTTAAAATTAATTTTTTCAGTTATGCGATATTGAGATTATGGTAGGAGGGGAGGTGCACAGAGCGCACAAGTATGTTTAATGGCATGCGATGCGGTAGGTGCACACTATGAAATTATATAATTGTTATCATTATAGATGAAGAGGGTAAAGTTGAGATCCACATCGACTACATAACATCTACAACCCTCCGAGCAATATTGCTGTTTCTCTATACAGGAGAAATAACAATAACCGTATATAATGTGGAAGAATTGCTATTGGCCAGCAAGAGGTGTAAGATTGCTATGTTGGAAATAGCATGCGGGGAGTCGATGCCGAAACTACTAAATTCTAGAACATGGATTCAAATTATAGCCATAGCACGTTCGTATAATGTTTTAATTGAAAAATGGCGATTTTTACACACTAATTTCATCTGTAACAGATTATATCTGTCCTTCTCTTATGGCGTAACGCCAGCTCAGATTTTTTGAAAAATCTGGAGTATGAATATGATTGTAACAATACTTTTAAAATTAATTTTTTCAGTTATGCGATATTGAGATTATGGTAGGAGGGGAGGTGCACAGAGCGCACAAGTTGGTTTTTGCTTTGGTCAGCATGTATTTTTCCGATCTATTTGATGGTAAGCATCACTATGTTTAATGGCATGCGATGCGGTAGGTGCACACTATGAAATTATATAATTGTTATCATTATAGATGAAGAGGGTAAAGTTGAGATCCACATCGACTACATAACATCTACAACCCTCCGAGCAATATTGCTGTTTCTCTATACAGGATAAATAACAATAACCGTATATAATGTGGAAGAATTGCTATTGGCCAGCAAGAGGTTTAAGATTGCTATGTTGGAAATAGCATGCGGGGAGTCGATGCCGAAACTACTAAATTCTAGAACATGGATTCAAATTATAGCCATAGCACGTTCGTATTATGTTTTAATTGAAAAATGGCGATTTTTACACACTAATTTCATCTGTAACAGATTATATCTGTCCTTCTCTTAAGGGGTAACCGCAGACCAGATTTTTTGAAAAATCTGGAGTATGAATATGGTTGTAACAATACTTTTAAAATTAATTTTTTCAGTTATGCTATATTGAGATTATGGTAGGAGGGGAGGTGCACAGAGCGCACAAGTTGGTTTTTGCTTTGGTCAGCATGTATTTTTCCGATCTATTTGATGGTAAGCATCACTATGTTTAATGGCATGCGATGCGGTAGGTGCACACTATGAAATTATATAATTGTTATCATTATAGATGAAGAGGGTAAAGTTGAGATCCACATCGACTACATAACATCTACAACCCTCCGAGCAATATTGCTGTTTCTCTATACAGGAGAAATAACAATAACCGTATATAATGTGGAAGAATTGCTATTGGCCAGCAAGAGGTGTAAGATTGCTATGTTGGAAATAGCATGCGGGGAGTCGATGCCGAAACTACTAAATTCTAGAACATGGATTCAAATTATAGCAATAGCACGTTCGTATAATGTTTTAATTGAAAAATGGCGATTTTTACACACTAATTTCATCTGTAACAGATTATATCTGTCCTTCTCTTATGGGGTAACGCCAGCTCAGATTTTTTGAAAAATCTGTAGTATGAATATGATTGTAACAATCCTTTTAAAATAAATTTTTTCAGTTATGCGATATTGAGATTATGGTAGGAGGGGAGGTGCACAGAGCGCACAAGTTGGTTTTTGCTTTGGTCAGCAAGTATTTTTCCGATCTATTTGATGGTAAGCATCACTATGTTTAATGGCGTGCGATGCGGTAGGTGCACACTATGAAATTATATAATTGTTATCATTATAGATGAAGAGGGTAAAGTTGAGATCCACATCGACTACATAACATCTACAACCCTCCGAGCAATATTGCTGTTTCTCTATACAGGAGAAATAACAATAACCGTATATAATGTGGAAGAATTGCTATTGGCCAGCAAGAGGTTTAAGATTGCTATGTTGGAAATAGCATGAGGGAGTCGATGCCGAAACTACTAAATTCTAGAACATGGATTCAAATTATAGCCATAGCACGTTCGCATTATGTTTTAATTGAAAAATGGCGATTTTTATACACTAATTTCATCTGTAACAGATTATATCTGTCCTTCTCTTAAGGGGTAACCGCAGACCAGATTTTTTGAAAAATCTGGAGTATGAATATGATTGTAACAATACTTTTAAAATTAATTTTTTCAGTTATGCTATATTGAGATTATGGTAGGAGGGGAGGTGCACAGAGCGCACAAGTTGGTTTTTGCTTTGGTCAGCATGTATTTTTCCGATCTATTTGATGGTAAGCATCACTATGTTTAATGGCATGCGATGCGGTAGGTGCACACTATGAAATTATATAATTGTTATCATTATAGATGAAGAGGGTAAAGTTGAGATCCACATCGACTACATAACATCTACAACCCTCCGAGCAATATTGCTGTTTCTCTATACAGGAGAAATAACAATAACCGTATATAATGTGGAAGAATTGCTATTGGCCAGCAAGAGGTGTAAGATTGCTATGTTGGAAATAGCATGCGGGGAGTCGATGCCGAAACTACTAAATTCTAGAACATGGATTCAAATTATAGCCATAGCACGTTCGTATAATGTTTTAATTGAAAAATGGCGATTTTTACACACTAATTTCATCTGTAACAGATTATATCTGTCCTTCTCTTATGGGGTAACGCCAGCTCAGATTTTTTGAAAAATCTGGAGTATGAATATGATTGTAACAATCCTTTTAAAATAAATTTTTTCAGTTATGCGATATTGAGATTATGGTAGGAGGGGAGGTGCACAGAGCGCACAAGTTGGTTTTTGCTTTGGTCAGCAAGTATTTTTCCGATCTATTTGATGGTAAGCATCACTATGTTTAATGGCGTGCGATGCGGTAGGTGCACACTATGAAATTATATAATTGTTATCATTATAGATGAAGAGGGTAAAGTTGAGATCCACATCGACTACATAACATCTACAACCCTCCGAGCAATATTGCTGTTTCTCTATACAGGATAAATAACAATAACCGTATATAATGTGGAAGAATTGCTATTGGCCAGCAAGAGGTTTAAGATTGCTATGTTGGAAATAGCATGAGGGAGTCGATGCCGAAACTACTAAATTCTAGAACATGGATTCAAATTATAGCCATAGCACGTTCGTATTATGTTTTAATTGAAAAATGGCGATTTTTACACACTAATTTCATCTGTAACAGATTATATCTGTACCTTGTCTTAAGGGGTAACGCCACTCCAGATTTATGAAAATAAAAAAAAATGCTTAAATGATGTCTTGACATCTTAGAAATAAGGTACAATACGTTTCATATTTGAAAAACATGTTTAAATGCTTATTTGATGAACATACGGCCAAATGTCTAGCCGAGCGTACATGCAAAAAGTTTAGCGTGAGAGTTTACAGCCTAGAAGACCAAAATTAAAGTCAAAATTAAACAGAAAAAACAAGAGGAGGAAAATAGACGCAATGCGGTTTTTCACTATTTGTTGCGAAAGTGATATTTATTATAGTTGAAGAGGATCCATACTTAATATTATCGATATTTAGACGTGTGTGCATTAATATCTCATAATATCCATGTGCATTTCGGGTATTGTATAACCATTGTTTTTAAGTGTGAATAACCAAAGCCCCCAAGCCCCACTTGTTTCAGTTATGCGATATTGAGATTATGGTAGGAGGGGAGGTGTACAGAGCGCACAAGTTGGTTTTTGCTTTGGTCAGCAAGTATTTTTCCGATCTATTTGATGGTAAGCATCACTATGTTTAATGGCGTGCGATGCGGTAGGTGCACACTATGAAATTATATAATTGTTATCATTATAGATGAAGAGGGTAAAGTTGAGATCCACATCGACTACATAACATCTACAACCCTCCGAGCAATATTGCTGTTTCTCTATACAGGATAAATAACAATAACCGTATATAATGTGGAAGAATTGCTATTGGCCAGCAAGAGGTTTAAGATTGCTATGTTGGAAATAGCATGCGGGGAGTCGATGCCGAAACTACTAAATTCTAGAACATGGATTCAAATTATAGCCATAGCACGTTCGTATTATGTTTTAATTGAAAAATGGCGATTTTTTATAGCCATAGCACGTTCGTATTATGTTTTAATTGAAAAAATGGCGATTTTTACACAGTAATTTCATCTGTAACAGATTATATCTGTCCTTCTCTTAAGGGGTAACGCCAGTCCAGATTTTTTGAAAAATCTGGAATATGAATATGATTGTAACAATCCTTTTAAAATTAATTTTTTCAGTTATGCGATATTGAGATTATGGTAGGAGGGGAGGTGCACAGAGCGCACAAGTATGTTTAATGGCATGCGATGCGGTAGGTGCACACTATGAAATTATATAATTGTTATCATTATAGATGAAGAGGGTAAAGTTGAGATCCACATCGACTACATAACATCTACAACCCTCCGAGCAATATTGCTGTTTCTCTATACAGGAGAAATAACAATAACCGTATATAATGTGGAAGAATTGCTATTGGCCAGCAAGAGGTGTAAGATTGCTATGTTGGAAATAGCATGCGGGGAGTCGATGCCGAAACTACTAAATTCTAGAACATGGATTCAAATTATAGCCATAGCACGTTCGTATAATGTTTTAATTGAAAAATGGCGATTTTTACACACTAATTTCATCTGTAACAGATTATATCTGTCCTTCTCTTATGGCGTAACGCCAGCTCAGATTTTTTGAAAAATCTGGAGTATGAATATGATTGTAACAATACTTTTAAAATTAATTTTTTCAGTTATGCGATATTGAGATTATGGTAGGAGGGGAGGTGCACAGAGCGCACAAGTTGGTTTTTGCTTTGGTCAGCATGTATTTTTCCGATCTATTTGATGGTAAGCATCACTATGTTTAATGGCATGCGATGCGGTAGGTGCACACTATGAAATTATATAATTGTTATCATTATAGATGAAGAGGGTAAAGTTGAGATCCACATCGACTACATAACATCTACAACCCTCCGAGCAATATTGCTGTTTCTCTATACAGGATAAATAACAATAACCGTATATAATGTGGAAGAATTGCTATTGGCCAGCAAGAGGTTTAAGATTGCTATGTTGGAAATAGCATGAGGGAGTCGATGCCGAAACTACTAAATTCTAGAACATGGATTCAAATTATAGCCATAGCACGTTCGTATTATGTTTTAATTGAAAAATGGCGATTTTTACACACTAATTTCATCTGTAACAGATTATATCTGTACCTTGTCTTAAGGGGTAACGCCACTCCAGATTTATGAAAATAAAAAAAAATGCTTAAATGATGTCTTGACATCTTAGAAATAAGGTACGATACGTTTCATATTTGAAAAACATGTTTAAATGCTTATTTGATGAACATACGGCCAAATGTCTAGCCGAGCGTACATGCAAAAAGTTTAGCGTGAGAGTTTACAGCCTAGAAGACCAAAATTAAAGTCAAAATTAAACAGAAAAAACAAGAGGAGGAAAATAGACGCAATGCGGTTTTTCACTATTTGTTGCGAAAGTGATATTTATTATAGTTGAAGAGGATCCATACTTAATATTATCGATATTTAGACGTGTGTGCATTAATATCTCATAATATCCATGTGCATTTCGGGTATTGTATAACCATTGTTTTTAAGTGTGAATAACCAAAGCCCCCAAGCCCCACTTGTTTCAGTTATGCGATATTGAGATTATGGTAGGAGGGGAGGTGTACAGAGCGCACAAGTTGGTTTTTGCTTTGGTCAGCAAGTATTTTTCCGATCTATTTGATGGTAAGCATCACTATGTTTAATGGCGTGCGATGCGGTAGGTGCACACTATGAAATTATATAATTGTTATCATTATAGATGAAGAGGGTAAAGTTGAGATCCACATCGACTACATAACATCTACAACCCTCCGAGCAATATTGCTGTTTCTCTATACAGGATAAATAACAATAACCGTATATAATGTGGAAGAATTGCTATTGGCCAGCAAGAGGTTTAAGATTGCTATGTTGGAAATAGCATGCGGGGAGTCGATGCCGAAACTACTAAATTCTAGAACATGGATTCAAATTATAGCCATAGCACGTTCGTATTATGTTTTAATTGAAAAATGGCGATTTTTACACACTAATTTCATCTGTAACAGATTATATCTGTCCTTCTCTTAAGGGGTAACCGCAGACCAGATTTTTTGAAAAATCTGGAGTATGAATATGATTGTAACAATACTTTTAAAATTAATTTTTTCAGTTATGCGATATTGAGATTATGGTAGGAGGGGAGGTGCACATAGCGCACAAGTTGGTTTTTGCTTTGGTCAGCATGTATTTTTCCGATCTATTTGATGGTAAGCATCACTATGTTTAATGGCATGCGATGCGGTAGGTGCACACTATGAAATTATATAATTGTTATCATTATAGATGAAGAGGGTAAAGTTGAGATCCACATCGACTACATAACATCTACAACCCTCCGAGCAATATTGCTGTTTGTCTATACAGGAGAAATAACAAGAACCGTATATAATGTGGAAGAATTGCTATTGGCCAGCAAGAGGTTTAAGATTGCTATATTGGAAATAGCATGCGGGGAGTCGATGCCGAAACTACTAAATTCTAGAACATGGATTCAAATTATAGCCATAGCACGTTCGTATTATGTTTTAATTGAAAAAATGGCGATTTTTACACAGTAATGTCATCTGTAACAGATTATATCTGTCCTTCTCTTAAGGGGTAACGCCAGTCCAGATTTTTTGAAAAATCTGGAATATGAATATGATTGTAACAATCCTTTTAAAATTAATTTTTTCAGTTATGCGATATTGAGATTATGGTAGGAGGGGAGGTGCACAGAGCGCACAAGTTGGTTTTTACTTTGGTCAGCATGTATTTTTCCGATCTATTTGATGGTAAACATCACTATGTTTAATGGCGTGCGATGCGGTAGGTGCACACTATGAAATTATATAATTGTTATCATTATAGATGAAGAGGGTAAAGTTGAGATCCACATCGACTACATAACATCTACAACCCTCCGAGCAATATTGCTGTTTCTGTATACAGGAGAAATAACAATAACCGTATGTAATGTGGAAGAATTACTATTGGCCAGCAAGAGGTTTAAGATTGCTATGTTGGAAATAGCATGCGGGGAGTCGATGCCGAAACTACTAAATTCTAGAACAGCGGTTCTCAAACTTTTTTAAATTTCCTGCGTCAAGGCCCCTTTAAAAATTTTGCGATAGCTTGCGGACCCCAATAATAAAAGACGAAAATTGTAGTAAATAAAACATTTCTTTACAAACATTATGTATTTAGAAAATATTACAGGTTATGTAATCGCCGTAAATAACAATGTTAATGGGATGGATGCATTTGCTGTGCCTGAAGTAATTCTTCAATGTTTGGCTTTGTCTTAGCCAGTGCAACTCGTATGTTTTAATCGTTTTAATCGCCGTAAATAACAATGTTAATGGGATGGATGCATTTGCTGTGCCTGAAGTAATTCTTCAATGTTTGGCTTTGTCTTAGCCAGTGCAACTCGTATGTTTTTTGTCAAAATCAATTAATTTTTAATCAAAACAAAAAATTATTGGTAAGAAATACAATGCATTCTTTAAATTCTACTAAATAAATTACCGAAAAAGTTCCATGAAATACTTTAATCCAGTTTATTAGTCTACTTATGAAATATATATTTGGCCATATAAAAATATAAAAGTGTAAGTTAAGTTAACGGTTAATTTTATTACATGAAATCAAATTCTGTGGAATCACTAACTAAGCAATGTTTTCTTTAAAAATATTATTATTGAATAAAATAAAACTCTTAATTCTCATTAATAATAGGTATCTTTAATGCATCCACATTCAGTTAAAACTTAAAATATTTATTACTTGAACATTTTTGTATATTTATTTTTGATTGGAACGGAACCCCCCATACAGCATTGAGAGATAGACTTAACATTCGCATATTTGACATTCGCGGGAGTTTTCTAGAACGTAACCCTCGCGAATTTAAGTAAAAAACACGGGGTCATTATAAATCAAAATAGGCGATGACCATGTTAATAAATTTTTGCCGCTATAAACGAACAACTATTAAACTTAGATTATGTTAGGCAAATAATTTAACTCTTGCGTATAGAACAGTAACATTCAATATTTATGGAGCGGCAACTAGAAATCTTTACATTTGATATCATAGCCAAGCATTTGCTATGACCCTGTATAAATATATTAGGGTTAAACAGCGTGTATGAAAAAATAATGACAGTTTGCTATGTAAGGCATAAAAGCGTGCCCGCTTTTCCACATGTTATGCTCTTCTAACTGTTCTTCCCGAAATAGCATTGACCATTTGTTATTCGATCCCGCAGATCGTCGATATTTCTGCGAGTATCTTGATAAATTTTGTCGTTCACAGTTCCCCAAAGAAAATAGTCCAGAGGACTTAAACCAGGAGATCCACCACTCCACCATTACCAATCCAGCGATTTGGAAATTGTTGATTTAAATAATTTCGTACAATTGCAAAGTTTGACCTGTGTGGGGTTTGTACGGTTTCAATATCTTTGTTCGTGGTCTGCAAACACGTGTTTGCGGCAATTACAAATTAAGGGATAATTCCCGCTTAGAAATACAAGAATCGTCATTTATGTTGAAGCATTGCAAATCAATGTAATTTAACGGTTACCATTTCTAAAATACCTCTCTGATTAGTTTCAACATTTCCATGAGGATTATAAGAATTGCAGGGTTTACTAAACGATCCATGGTCCGCTAAATTTCCGTCCAATGTTAGGAATATTGTACGATGCGACATTTCTAAGAGAAAAATAATAAACCCTTATTATATCACGCTTTTCGTTATTGGTAAACGGCATTTTACATCCACAATCAACCACAATTAAGGTTTATTTGGTTAAATGGCAAACCTAACGCTGAGGGCGCCGCTTGATCTAAGTGCATTTTGCTGGCGTTGCTTGGCAACGACTCCGGAGGTCTGTAACCAAGTTCGAGTTGGGTACCTGAAGGTTTTTTTACTATTACACCATTATTTAAAAAAATAATACATTGCGGAAATGAGAAAAGCACGAGCATCGGAAAAAATTCAATATGGCGCCCATAAGAAAAGCAAAAGTTGGCCATGGTTACGCCGCCATCTTTGATGTTATTTCAAATTAAAAAATGACACTGCATTCCTTGTTAAAAAGTACTAAAAAGTAAAAAATCGCAGAAACAATTAGTGACATTCCCGCAGTATATCGTTATCGAAAGGAGTTGAAAGGAAGCAGCAGATTTTCAAATAGAACTAATATGACAAGCATTGAATTGTTTGGAACTAGAGTCGCCTCTGCCTGATAACGTATCCACAGTCCACACCTCCTCGACAGATTTTTCACTCATTTTACGATAAGGGCATTCGCATCATTTTTTCGCAACAGAAGCAGTTTGTCAACAAAGTATGCAGAAAGTAGCAGAAGAAGAGAGGGCTACAAATCAACTGAAAATAGAAAAAAAACAATGGCGTAGATGTCTCGGACGATGGAACATGAAGAAAACATAGCTTTTCTTCTTTGTATGATTGGTGGCGCTTATCAGCTGGAGAAATATTGTTGATATTCTCATATAATCTAAATACTGCAGTTTACAAATTTTAGAATAAAAAAAGGGTAGATCACGTGCAAAAACTAATGGCAGTCGGGCCTCCATTTGACAAAATCCAGTTAGGGCAGTTAACCCAGAAACCTATAAATGAGCTTTGAATTTATGATGGACTAGCCATTCGTCGTAATCATGCTTCAATTGAAGAAATGAAGAAAATAGATCTTGGCAAGACTGCTCAATACATTCTGACCGATGAAATGCCGCAGCACGAGAATTGTCCACCTGGTGATTTCTTATTCATTTTCACTTTCAAGTGGCAAAGTAATTGTGGATATTGCAGAAAATATAGCCATATGTATTGTCAATGATGCATTATCCAGCCTTATGAAGATTATGGAGGTATTACGTATGAGCATCGGGCCAAACTGCAATAATTTCTGCGCGAACGCTGACGCACGGCGCATCGAGTTTTCAGAGCCATCGCTGACTGATGCAGCAAAAAATGCCCGTCTGTCGTCAAAATTAAACAGAAAAAAACAAGAGGAGGAAAATAGACACAATGCGGTTTTTCACTATTTGTTGCGAAAGTGATATTTATTTTAGTTGAAGAGGATCAATACTTAATATTATCGATATTTAGACGTGTGTGCATTGGCATCTCATAATAATAATAATAATAATAATAAAATGCTTTATTGTATGTAAATAACTACAAAAGGTACCAATAACACCAAGGTGATTTAAAATGGCACCATTCAAAAATTGATACAGATTAAAAACTGAAACTAATACATATCATCTTCAACCGCTAAGCCTCCCTCAAGAATCTTTTTCTTCAAAATAGCTTTGGTTGTAGTTTTGCTATAAGGACCGAATTCAATGAGAGTCGTATTTAAGATTCTTGACGCAAGGTAGGAAAAAGTCTTTCTGAAGGATGCTGTCCTGTGCACTGGTACTGTTGCCATGGAGGCGACATAGCGAAGTCTTCTCATATGAGCTTCCCCTCTTAGCTCGATCTTGGCCGCTAGATAGGAGGGTTGACCTTCATACACCGCTGAACGAACCATCTCAGCGTAGTGGGTGAATCGCCTCTCAGTCAACCGAAGCTGTCGGTGCTCCCGAAAAACATGACCCATGTGTTGTCGACGGGGACATCCAGTTGCATAGGAAATGCAACTATATTGTATTCCTTGAAGACGTCTCTTGTTTGCCTGGGAGAGGAACGGACCATAAACGGTGTCACCATAACCTACAGCTGAGAGCACCAACGAATCTGAAACCATAAGCTTAGTATCAGTCGGTAAAACCGATTTAAATTGATGCAATAGCTTCAATTTGGCATACGCAGCCCGACAAAGCTTATCTACGTGTCCATCAAAGGTAAGACCACGGTCGAAGACTATCCCAAGGTTTCTTGCTTCTGTCACCACGGGAAGACGAGCACCATCCAACTCCAGCTCAACTCCAGCTAATCGCACAGCCTCGACGTCCTCCTCGTTGCCAATAAATAGAACCTGTCACTTTCCGGGATTCAGCACCAGGGAGTTGCTAGCTGCCCAGCCGTAGACACGCGCCAAGTCTTCGTTAATGGAGTCCAGGCTGTCGTTGACGGCCTCGGAGTGAATGGGGGCATACAGCTGGATATCATCGGCATACATGTGGTAACTGCAGTGCCCGAGGGTAGTCGGCATATCGGCAGTCAGGATGTTGAAAAGCAGTGGTCCCAGCACTGATCCCTGGGGAACGCCCGACAGTGACACTGATGGCCGAGAAATATTGTCTTCGTCGATTTTAGTGTAGTTTGTGCGTCCAACTAGGTACTCTCGAAACCAGTTCAAAACCAGACCATCAACTCCATAATATTTAAGTTTAGCGAAAATACAGTCGAAGCTTACGCTGTCGAAGGCCTTTGACATGTCGAGAAGAACCAGTGCGGTAACTCTGTCCATCTGTTGGAAAGACACGATTTCATCCAGAACAGCCAGCAGGGCCGATCCAGTACTGTGCGACTTCCGGAAACCAGATTGCATGGCAGGCATGACTCCCTTACTCTCCAAGTACTCGTACAGCTGAATTTGTAGTAGTGATTCAGCAATTTTTGAGGGAACTGACAGGATACTGATCGGGCGAAAGTCGTTAAAGGAAGAGGGAGAGGCTCGCTTAGGAATTGGTTTGACAAAGGCTGATTTCCACAAGGTAGGGAATTTACCGATTTCAAAGGAATAATTAATAAGGTGCGTCAATGGTTCAGAACAAAAGCAAGAAGAAAGTTGAAGCATTCTAGCAGATATCCCATCAACACCGCAACTTGCAGATTTCTGGGCAAATATCATCTTTCTAACGCACTCCACATCGACTGGTCTGTAACTAAATTGTTCTTCAATATGGAAAGTTCCCGAAGCAAATCCGCCGACGTATCGATGGTCCGCAGGCACTCTAGGAACGGATCCGGCAAAGAAGTCACTGAAAGCATCCGCGTCACGCAACTGTGAAGGGATCCCGTCGCCAAAACTAGTCCCAGCGACGCCCCAACTTCTCAAACGACCCCAAAGTCGCCGCTGATCGGTTACTCCTCTAAGCTGGGAGGCATAGTATGCCTTTTTCTCCTGAATGACCGCATTGTTGTAGTAATTCCGTAATTCACAAAAATATTGTCGATGTGTTGCTAAACGAGTAACCTTGTATCTGCGCCACGCCTTATTCTTCTAATTCCTAATCATTCGTAGAGTATCCGTAAACCAAGGGTTATGTGGCTTATAATGGTCGCTGCTATAAACAAAGGGTGCATGTAAGTCAAAAATTCTGTTTATGTTATCATTAAAAAATGCCAGCTTATTATCGAGCTCCAACATGGCATACATCTCGTTCCATGGGATCAACGCAGCGTCCCGAAGGAAGTCAGGGTGAGAGAAGTGTTTGAAGCTTCGCACCAATCTTCGCGTAGTCTGAGCAGGTGGGAGAGCAAGCGGAACCCAACACGCGACAGTGTGGTGGTCAGATAGGTCGCTATCAATAACTTCTGTCTTTATGTTTTGTAGGCGTTTATCAACAATAATTAAGTCGATCAGCGATTCAGACTCCATAGTGACCCGCGTAGGTTCCGCAATAACTTGAACTAGAGAATAATCGTTGAGCATTTGCTGGAGGGATTTTCCTATTTGAGAATCTATCAACATGTTTATGTTAAAATCTCCCAGTATGATGACTGTCTGCGTATTCAAGTGAACAGTGTTTAAAACGCTCTCAAAGTGCGATAACGATGCAATTCCACTGCTAGGCGGGCGGTACACCACTCCTATAGCGACAGTTGTCTTTCTGACAATGGCTTTGATCCACAAGTACTCGAGATTTGTATCCAGATGATCATCGATGTCTATAGCAGTGAAAGATATTGTGTTTCTAATGTATAGGGCGACACCGCCGCCCCTACTACCTCGATCTTTTCGAGCAATATTAAAACCAGGTATAGCGATTTCGTCGATAGAAATAGCATCAGTGAGCCACGTTTCACTTACTGCAAACACATCACAATCCGAATGTAGGACAAATTCCTTAAACAGTGCAAACTTGCTGACTAGTGATCTAATGTTTACATGCATGAATGAACCTGCGATTGTTACCACGTCGATTTAGTGCTGAAACAGCAAGGTCGTCTCCAATGCGTTTGCAATCCGAGATATTGACCCCCGCTTGCGTTACTTTAAAAAAGAAGCCTGATAGTTAATTTTTTGGCGCTCGATGTTAGCTTTCCTCTGGTAAGCAGGGCATTCATCGGACCACACTGCATGATTAACTGATGAAACATTCAGTCCCAGTACATCCCTAGCGTATTTGCAGTTAGCACAGGATCTTAATTTGGATTTACATTGTGCAACCTCATGGTTGTCAGCACATAGCGGGCAGACGACATCTTTCTTACAATCATCGGCTATATGATTATATCCGCAGCATTTATAGCACCTCAGAACGTTTATCACCTCGTACACCCGGCAGTCACTCCAATAAATACGCAACGTATCTTCCGCCATTAATTTGGCAAATGTCTCGCCATCCACCTCTGCAATGGCTGTAAACATCGACTTTCTAGCCATCTTTTGTACGCGTAACACGTTTACGGTCGCTTCAGCGTCCAAAAAACTATTTTGCGACTTTAAGTAGCTCACAATTTCATCCTTGCTTAATATCCATGTGCGTTTCGGGTATTGTATAACCATTGTTTTTAAGTGTGAATAACTAAAGCCCCAAATTACTATTTTTGTCTTAGAGACATTTTCGAGATTTTCTTCATCACTTTCAAAAAGTATATTTCCCTAAAAACTATGAAAATGACTGCTGAGACGCGCACGCCAGTAGTTGTGCAATTACGAAGCGCCGTCCAGCATACGCCGCTAGCAGCAAGGTCCGGCCCTACTTTCAACCGTCGCGATTTTGTGACAGCTATTATAGCGGTTAACAAGTTTGCATTAAAACCTTGTAAAACGACTAAATATGTAAAAATGCAGTTTGTAGAACATAAACTAGTATATGGCGGAAATCGCCGTTGACCTAGGGTATGGACAGTAGGGTGGTTCACGATTGTAAGAAAATAAATAAAACTATGAGATTTATAGCGGGCACAGAAAGAAATGGGTGCTAAAAGGTGTCATCAGATCGTATATAGAACTTTATTAGAATTGGACACCATCTTCTGCCTCCGAATTGATTTTGAAAATACTAAAATTTGCAATAAAACGTATTTTTGATGTCGTTACAGCATGGTGAAAAAGTTTTAAAATATGTGTGTATAAAACAAAACTATATGTATTTGAGTATTTTTGTTTTTATTACAAAAAAACGTACAAAAAAGGCATTACAATCCTGTATAATAATAGATTTAACTAGCGCAAAAATCCTTGTTACTATCGAATTTCGGCTTGGCTCTTTTAGACTCCATCTGGACTTTAATGATTTTTAGATTTTTTGCACAGTTTTGCAGAAGCTTGTGTCACAGTCTTAACTGCCCTTTTAACTGATTGTGTGTGACATGGCAGGCGTAGTAAATGCAGTTCTCCTTTTTACGCTATAAATATGTACTTGAATGTCGTCGCCAGGTATGGATTTCAATATTGCTGGTTCAGTAATATTGTCCTGCTGTCAGTTAACAATCGATGTAAGATGTTGCATTAAAGTTTACAGTAGGAAGTTGGAACAGTCGGAGACTTTTTCTTTAACGCGCGCAGCCTTCAAAATGCGACGGGCTGCCAGTTCACGGATGTGCGGTTCAGAGCATTGCAAGCAATACATTTTCAGCATGTGAAAAGTAACTATTTCTTTGAATTACCGGATTAATTATGGGTTTCAGTTCTGTGGACAAATATCTAGTTGCAGCAATCAGTTGAAATAGGTGTTATGCTCCATCTTTACAGGAGGGGTGGATTTTGATAGCAAACCAAATTGTAGCGTAAACGTTGACGACATACGTTACAAGAATAACTAAGTTAAGAAGGTTTGCTCTTTGACAGGTACTTTTTTGTGCCTAGGATTGAGATTTAAGTGTTTTTTGCATTTTAGATGATATGCTTTCAACATCGGTTTCTCTCCTATAATTTCCACAGTAGGAATTGAAGATTTTGTCGATATTTCTTCAATTCTTACCATCACAATATCTTCTATTTCCTTATAGGTGGGTTCTTTCTTTGTTTCGTTATCACGTTTGATTTTGTGGCGGATTCATTCATAGAACTTCATTGCATCATCGTAGTTTGGCAATATTATCTTTTATACCACTTGAATCAACACACATTTTCACTTGGAACGAGTACGATCCATGTCCATAAAACAATATAGCAGACGCACGACGCGAGACGTGAGACGCGCTATTAACGCCTCACTGTGTCACACCATACATATGAAAAACGCAGCTTTTATCGGTTGTATTTCGTAAATAGACAATGTTTTGTTTAAATTTTAATCAAAAGCATAAAAATAAGTTGATACTGCGTACCATATTTTCAAACTGGGTCGTACATCAAAAACGAAAGATTTCGAAATTTTATTGACAATGCGGAGGCAGTTGGACTTATTCAGCACCTTCGCAAAAGTAAAAAATAAATAAATTACCCACCCTAATCGATATACAAGCGACTATTGTGGTTCGTCAGTCGTGTAGCTGAAAATAAAAGTAAGGGCTGGTTTATTGACCTACGTATAAAGTGCTGGGTAGTTCTATATCAAATATAGGCCACTGTTAAAACTCATTGGGTATTTTCATCCAACTATATCTGATATGGAGGGTTTAGAAGCCAAACAGCGTGTCATTATTTTCCTGAAATTGAGTTATATACCGTAAGTCCCACCGCAATGTTCATACTTTCGGTTGACAAAACACCCAAGTCACTGCTAATATACCGTACGTTTCCCCGAACGCTAGGCATACCATTTACGGAAGAACGGCAACATCGCACTCCCCACCCGGCGTATTTGTCAGTGGCTCCCCGGTGCGCGCTTCGTGGGCTAGTACATAGCTAATAGTTTATTGTTCGCAGGACTGTGTACGCTTTTGTGCTTCTGTTAAAAATGCACGTACATGGTGCATACATAATTTCTAAATTCTCTTTTATTATTGTGTAGAAAATAATATGCAAAAATAAAAACGCTATTCACAAAAAACTATAAATTAACTACTATTCTACTACGAATAAACAATTAAATAAACATTATTTTAACTCGGGCTCAAAGATTCCGCCTTGCGCTGCAAGACAGTATCCGAGCCGGTTGTAAAAGTTGTCCCTCACGCCAGAGAGCGTTTCGGCTGTTACAGTGTTGGCAGCTTCTGTAATTTTTGCTCTCCTGTAAATTATGTGCCCTAATGACTTCATCAACATAAATGGTATTTTTAAGATAACCCCACAAGACAAAATCTTTCGGAGACAGATCAGGTGATCTTGGAGGCCAACAAATGTCGCCTGTCCCACTAATAAGACGGCGAGGAACTGCGGTTGTTAAAAACTCTCGCACCCTGGCCGCGTTATGAGCAGGACAGCCGTCTTGCTGAAACCAAACATCATCCTGATCTACTCCGGGAAGGTTATAAATGGCGGGAAGTACTTGCTCTTGCAACAAACTAAGGTACTTTTGGGCGTTAACAGATCCATCGATAAAGAATGGACCAACTAAATGATTGCCTAGAATACCAACCCAAACATTTAGTTTTTCGGGATATTGAGTACGGTAAGCATAACTTCGGTGCTGATTTTGTTGGGCCCAATATCGAAAAATGGAAGGATTATGTTTACCATGTAACGAAAAAGTCGATTCATCAGTAAAAATAATATTTTGTATAAAAATTTTATCTGCGTTCGCCTTTTCCATTACAGTTTCACAAAACTCCATTCTACGAATAATATCCTCTGCGAAGGGTTCCTGAGTCTTTGAGTACTTATAACTCCGGAAATCACCCTTCTTCAGAGCCTTAGCAACGGTTTTGTTACCAATACCCAATTCCTCGTCAATCCCTCGAGTGAATTTGTTATCGTCCAGTACAACAGAACCGCAGATTAGTACATCCCGTCGTTCTTTTGGCTCAACTTCATGTGGTCTTATCTCCCTTGGATGACAAGTACTGCAGCTCTTTAGACAAAGATCTTTTTCAAATTGATGCACAATATTGAAAATGGTTTGTCTGCACGGGATAGGTCTGCCTTCAAAAGTGATTGCAAACAAATCCACGCACTGTTGCGCCGAATTGCCACCGTAATACCCCTCCATCCTTACACACTTATGCCGTTATACACCATACTGCGTATCAACTTGATATTATTATTACGATGACGTCCGACGAAAGCGTGACAAGTCTGCAGGGTAAAGAAACCGGTAAGTCGACAAATTATCAATTGTCTTTTCTCTCTTTTGACATGTTGACTGGAAATTTGTGCGGTAATAAATGAATTAATATTATATATTCTATTCTATTTACAGCATATACGGTATGTTTCCTATACTTATATCTACTTATTATTCTGGTTTCCAGACTTTTATTTCACCACATTTCTACCAATCTTAGTTAATTTAGTAGATTAAATTAATTTTAGTAGAAGCTATAAGTCTTAAATTCTTCTTATAGATGTCGTACAAGATACATCGCATACGGATACTGTCAGCCAGTCAGACGAAGGCTTCCTCGTCATGATGCCATCTGTGATTGTTTTCGCACACTATAACACATATGTGCCTCTCCTAGACACCGATAGATGTCACCATCCCCCCTACAAGCAACATAAATCCTACCCGTTATAATGCTATTCATTCGACGTCAATTTGCCGGGCGACACTACAATGACATCGCACTTTGATGGCGAATTGCCTATGCCAGCGTTCTCCTGCACCGTTCTCTCCTCCTCAGTTTGATTTCGTGACGGTGAGTCTCTTCGCTTTTGCCTTATCTATTTATTGCCACGCTGGCATAAAGGGAAACAAAGCTGCCGATTCCCTGGCCAGGGTGGCGGCCAACACAGTTCCGGAGGGGCCAGAACCGACTCTTGGAATTCCGAGAGACGTGGCAAAACACTCGATTAAGAGATGGATGGTTACGAAATCCTTGGATTTCTGGTCAGGATGCCCTGGGATGAGACATTTCAGGGCGGTGACTGCATCACCATCCAAAATCAGAACTGAATCCTGGCTGAACTTAAGCAGAGTGGACATCAAAACCATGACTGCTGCGTTCACGGAACACTGCCGACTCCGGCATCATCTTAACAAGATAGGACTAACCGACACCACTGAGTGTCGCCTATGCCTGGAAGATGATGAAACAATGGAGCACGTTATCTGCTCCTGTCCAGCCGCAGATGGCATCAGGGTCAGGATTTTCGGCACGACCAAAATCAAACTACAAGACCTTGACAACACACCACCCGATAGGATAATCAGACTCATTAAAGAACTGGACCTGGACGGTGAAGTATAACAATTAGCTACTAGCAGTAGTAGGTGAGCCACAATAGACTCCTGCGGTCGCAGTGGATGGCTGGTTGAGCGGCCAGACTCACATTCTCTCTAATTCTAATTCTATCTATTTATTTTGATTTTAATATTGATCTATTGCAATAGACATAGCCAGAGTACAGCTACGCTGTACATAACGTTTATTTGATCGCACATATTCATATATAAAAAAACTCATATACCACCATTTTAAGATTTGTACCTTCGCATGTAGCTATTCTTGCAGATTTTGTCGCTTTATGTTGTGCTCGATTTTATGCCTGCTACCTGTGTGATTATTGCTCTTCTTCTTTTCAGTGACACCTGATGATGGTTCTATCAAACTAAAGAACCGAAATCGATAGTGTACAATTTTTAGTTACTATATTGACGCAATAAAGTTTTGTAAAGAATTTACATTGCTTTGTTTTACTTATTATAGTTGTCAATAATGGAGATATTCATCGCACTTATTCTAGTTTACATTTGCGACGCAAACGTTTATATTTGTTTTTCTGTAGTTCTGATTTTTTTCACATTGTGTTTTGGCCTGTGTTTTTATTCCATATTCTAGTTGTTGGTTACGTTAGTTTAAGTTACAATTATTTTATACGGTATATTATAGGTAAGTTTGTTTGTAACTACTTTTCAATGTAAACATAACCGTACTTCTACATATTACTTTTAGATACTTTTTTTTACTAATTTGTCAAGATGAATGACAAAGTCGACGACGGGCAGCACCTATACAACAAAAAGGAAGTCCCGTTTAAAAACAAACTGGCGATTGAAAACGCGTGGAGAACGATCGCAGAAGTGTTGAATGTTCCAGGTAAGAAATATATTACATAAAATTAGTAGAATACCATGGTTCATTTCAATATCGGTGTTGGGTAGTCTTCTTGGCGGAGGTATTTCCAGATGTCCGTTAAGAAATACTATGCCAAAACTGCTCTCCTTAAACACCGTACTATCATGATTTGATCCTGCTGCCCCCAATATCTATCATCGTAAAACGACTTTTTGCATCACATGTTGCCAACAAACCAAACTAAATGATTTTTTATAATTAAAGTATTTAGAACCTGAATATTTTGGCGCTTGTATGGTCACGTTTCCCATCAACCGCACCGATGCAATTTGGCATATTCCATCGATGTAGAAATCAGTAGCAATTTCTTCAAAGCGTTCTCCGGTAATACAATTGGCATCAAGATGATCCAGAGCCCTTTCATCGTCTCCTTAATGATACCATGGGCCGTATTTTTTCCAACTCTATAGGACCAAGCAATGTCTTGCATGGAACACCCTTCTGCCAAATAGCTAAAATATATTCATCAGTTTTTAAGAAATAATATAACAAATAAAAATTACTGTAATGTCATTATCAATCGATATTCAACGGAGAGTGGATTTTTTCTTGCAACCTTTTTTATACTAGGCCCTACTATTTCCACCAATCGTTGAAAAACACCGGGCATCATTCTAGTATACTCCACAAACTGCGCACTGTCTAGTTCTACATTTTGCATCTCTTACCAAAGTTGCAAAATGACCGTCTGTGTCTCATCCGATTCATAGGACGTATTTTGAACAGTCTTCTGCGTCTGTTGTTTATTCTCTTCATAAGGAGATATGCATAATTGTGCAAAACTATTTAGCACTAATATGTTGCGTTTGTCAATGGCGTTCATTTTTACTGCGCACCGTGTGTCAACAAATGCAGATTTAAGGTTATGTTGAATTCCGCCGTCGGCTGATATGATCCACTGCGCACCTCGCAGTGCGTATTAAGATAAATCATAAATCGCTGACTGAACGGCCTATAATTTTCTCAGACCGAATTAATTTTTAATACTATATTGCGATTATATTGCGACTAATAAAATCTGACTGAACCCACCATTATTTGTTTGATTCCTGTTTTATTTTTTGCGATTCTGAATATATAGGGTAATTCCGGGAGAGACGCGCCTGCGGGAGAGATGCCGAACTGCAATATTTCAGCTATTAACGTATAGATAGCGCCACCATTGCTGCGCATTACTGCGTAGTATGTTCACATGAACAACATGCTTGGAGTCAGTGCGCAAACAACAAAAAAGTGCGTGGTGTTCAAGTTATTTGGAAAAATTGTTTTGAACGAATGAGAAAATTTTATCTACCGTTAAGTAAGGTTTGTGTTGTGGTCAGATTTCAAGTGTTTGGTGGTTGAATTTTCAATTCCTGGTACGGGATGACTTTATAGGTTATGTTTCCTCAGTATCACGCTATAAGGTAGGCGCGTTATTTCAACATTTTTAGCGGCATCTCACCCCTAGAGATGCCGAAAATACTTTTGGGTGAGATGCCTGATTTTATCTAGGTACCTTTGGAGTTATTAAATACAGTATTTTTGATCTAGGAACGAATATGCCCACTGTTTATGAAAGAAAATGTCAATCACAAGGAAATTGGACCCAAGAACAACTAATTTCAGCTGTAAGAAACGTTACAGAACATACAATGACGTTGAAAGAGGCCTGCCGAGAGTTTGGAATTCCGCCAAGGACCTTGAAGAGGCGCATAACCAATAACAACACTGACAATATTGACAATATTTTGGAGACTGTGGCGAACTTAATAATAAAATTATAAACCCCTAACCACAACAAGTATTTTAGAAACCTAAATACGTATTTCAGCAACTATGTTGCCATCTTCAGTAGAAACTAAAAAGAAAAGAGAGATTAGCACTTCATAGTATCTTTACTGGATATTGTCCAAGCAAATCACTAGTGGAAGTCTTCTACTGCAAATTACTAATTTATCCTCTACCTATCCCATGCCGTGGCTTTTATATGAATTGGGCAAGACGTCATGGCCTGCTTTAGGCCCTAAAAAATCCTGAGTTTGGATTTTGGTTGCACACGGCTTTTTGATATAAGTAAATGTTAATGTGCACGCTTTGTACGCGTGCCACAAGGAATTTCCTTTGTTCTATATCAAAAAGCCTGAGGCCTGCATTTCTGACTAAGCAATTGTCTGCCGGACGGACGGGTTACATGACCTGCCCTAAATATATAATGTAATGTACTATACTTTCGTCACAATATCCATATAATCCGTTGATCATACCAGATTATGCATTCATCGAGGTCCGTCCCGCACACCAGGAACAAGCGCTAATACGTGCTCAACTAGGAAATCCAAACCAACAAGCGAAGCCACAGCAGATAACTCCGCCAAATCACACGCCTCCTAATCAAGATGCACTTTATCAGAATCTCAACCCAGCTAACCATGTAAATCCTCTATCAATTAATGGGACTCCCACACCTACACCAGAGACAACATCTGATTTCACACCAGGTAAAATACTTGACCAAGTAGCGCCAGTTCCAGAAACTCGAGTAACTGCTGTGAAGACAAGAGGAAAAAGAATAGCCGAAATTTGGCATCCCCCGAAAATTTGACCAAACGAAAGAAAATTACCTCTGAACAAGAAGAGAAACGAAATAAGCAAAAACTACAACGTCCAGGTGCATCTACTTGTGCTATAGAAATAGAAAAACCAGGACCATCCAAGAAGAAGGCCGCAACATCGCGAATCAAAAAAAATCGAGAACAATTAGCACATCGAGTTCCTCGGACAATGTTTCTTTAGATGATTCCACGGACGATGAACAGTTGGACCTAAGTTCTTGTTGCATTGGATGTGGGGAAGAATATCTAAAAACAAAGAAAAAGGATGATTGGATACAATGCATTCACTGCAGTCAGTGGATGCATGAATGTTGCTCAAAGTTTGCAAATATCTGTGAAAGGTGTGCCAAAGAAATAAGTAAGCGATGTGGGCATCTCTACCATACATGGGCGTCTCTCCCGAACTGCTTGGGCATCTCTCCCTTATCCTAAGGGGCAGATGCCCAAAAGTACCATTCCAAAATGTTTATTTTTTTACATAATTTTTTACGAAATAAAGTTTATTGTTGGTAATCAGTAATCATCTATTATATTTTTGTATATCGACCCATAAAAAAATTCAATAAATTTTTTTATAAATATGGTTACAGAAAATAATTTAAAAAAGCGGTGGCGTCTCTCCCGGAATTACCCTACATATATTTTTTATAAAATTAGCAGCCTAAAATCATACCAACAAAACTTGGTATGTAAATGGAAGGAATGCTGCTACGGCGCCACGTAGCGGGCCTAGTAGAACTACAGTGGCCATGTTGGGCGGAATTGCTTACCTATATTATTATCTGATCTATCCTTCACAGATAACATCACGTCACAGTCGTTATCATCAACATTATCATCGGAGTCATGAGTTCTAATGTTTGATTTAATGAAAACTGCGAAGAGTTCAAGTTGTGCTTTTATTACAGTCATATAGGTATATTCCAACTGATCATATGATGCACAAGTTATAGGTTGTCATCTATTCAGAAAGTGTGGGATATCATCACTCGGTAGTGCTTCATTTATTTTATACATAGTTTATACTATTAAATTGTTCCGTAAACGTTGCGCGTAATTTATCTTTTAGTGCTTAATAGCCCTTTCCTTTAGTTATATACATGAACCACTAACGAACTATCCCCACATATTTAGTTCATGTGTACCGAACCAAACTATTTAATGGTGCAAACGTTGCCAGTACATCATACATTCAGTACATCGGTTTAGTAAATCTATCAGCACCATGTCTTCAAGATTGTCATCACTAGGACTCTGTGAAGTAAAACCTAAGCGAAAGTTAAACCATACCGATTTACCATATCCAATTAAATTTGCCCGGAGAATTACAACATGCCCATGGCCATACATTCTACTCGAGTTCGAGGTCGTTCCTTCCGAAGCGGATTGCACAACAGATCACAGATGACAAGATTTTGAAATTGCATACGATGTGCATGGTGCATAAGCGAGAAAAAAAACATCATGCCTACTCATGCGCAATTATTATCGTTTGTTGACTTATAATCATGTAAAATGTGACATAATAAAACATCTTATTTTTTTAAATTTTTTACCTGTACATCCCCCACATTTTATTGCATTCCCCAACTCGAACTAATTGTCGTTGTAATATATTAAGGTGCATACAGGTACGTTGTAGTATTCTTTTATATCTCCGATAATTATCGGCTCGATCCGGTGGACATCCGGCCTTACACTTCCGTATACTACAGCGGCAATTCGTATATATTACTTTTCACTGCCTACCTTGATTACAATAGTCTATAATAATCCTGTACATTGTATAATAATTTGCTTACCTTCCAGAACATCCTTTAGAGTGCACATCTCAACGCAAATTAGCATATGAAGGCATTCCAATTGATTATCGATAATCTGGTTTAAAACATCTTTTACCGTTCACATCGCAAAATGAAAACCTTACACCTGGTGATATTAATGGTTATCCAGCAAACGACTCCGAAACGCTGGGATCGTCGTCTATCTGGTAAGTTTAATATATCTACTTTATATGGGGAGATATTTTGTCGCTCCAGACACTTATCGGTGTGTAGTTTGCAAGTGTTTGTTTGTCGACCAGACATTTTTCAGGTCATGAAGTAGCAAAACAATACACGAGTAATCGAACAAAATGTACAGCACTTATAAACAATGTAACTGGTTTGCACACGTTTGAAAAATTGTTAGATTCATTGAAATCACATAAATTTTCATTGATAGTAGATGAATCTACGGATAAAGGATCAATTAAGAATTTGGTATTAGTCTGTAGGTTTTTTGATACTAAAATTAATGATGCTTTTCTGACATTAATACCCACAGCAGATGGCATAGCCGCAATGCTATATAAATGTATTACTGAATATTTTTTTAAGCATGGCATACATGTAGGAATGGAGTCGGACAGCCTCGGCGGACTTCGGCTGAGAAGCGGGAGAACGACTAGCAGTCTCGAGTAATGTCGCATGACGGTAAGACGCGCGCTCTAAATCCTCTCGGTATTCGCAGTAAAAAAGCATATTTCGGTTTTGTTTTAGACGATATAAAGAACGGGGTAAACCCCTAGGCAAACGGACAAACCAGTGAACGACCACACGACATTTTACAATATATACATTTATTACAATAGTTAAAAACAATATAGTGCCAGTTAAAACAGTTGTGTTTGTGTTATTTGTGGACCATGCTATCCTACAATCTCGGCGGCTCGACCGAGATAGTTAACCTAATCCGTGTAAATAAGTGAATATAAAAACGATAGTGCTAAAAATAGACTAGGGTAGCGAAGACGTGAATGAACAAGATCGGAGTGACGGCGAAACCAACACCTGCGGCGGCGATTGGCGGAAACATCAAAGGCGACAGAGTGCGACAGAGAATTAGGGCGCGGCTGGACGTACACCATACCTACGAAAAGATAAGTTGCATGATCATTTCCGAATATTATTTTGAAGAGGTTTCTGTACATAAATTGCTTTAAAAGATGGATAGTTTAGGAAATATTTTGCCGATAGAGCAGAGCATTACAAAAGCCTCAACAAAAGCGATAAAAGCATGTCACAAATTTATATTTGAGAACGACGGTGACCGCAATAATCGTCAGAGACTACGCGAGTTTAGAGGATTTGATTTTAAAGACGAAGACGTTGATTTAAGAATAGTTTTACGTTGGGCGAATTAAATTCAATTTGTCAAGTTTTAAAAATCGATAACGACGCGAATGATAAAGACGAACTAGTAGAAATGCTATGTACCATGCTTACTGATTTAAAACTTTTGAAATGTGGAAGCGACGCACACGATGACAATAATGACGAAACAGCAACGCTAAAGCAGAACGACGACAAAAGTAAAGATGATGACGTAGCAAAAGACGATGAAGAAGACGAAAACGATGATGATGACGTAGCAGATTTACCCGCTTGTCAAAATGATGATAAAACAACCTATAGGAAGAACGTACCAAAATTTGTATTGACATTTAAGGACGTAGAAGACACTGTTAGCACGTTTGATGGAAGCGACACCTGTTCAGTTGACAAATGGATCGTAGAATTCGAGGAAACTGCGTCATTGATGGGATGGAACAACGTTGAGATGTTGATTTATGCCAAAAGACTTTTAAAAGGCGAACCTCTGTTATATGTAAAATCAGAAAAAGGAATCTCAACTTGGAACTCCTTCAAGAATAAATTACAAAACGAGTTTGGAAAAACAATAAACAGCGCAGCGCTACACAAGATGTTGTCTTCTAGAAGAAAACGTAAAGATGAAACCTTATCACAATACTTATTGAAAATGCGCGAAATAGCAGCGCAAGGAAGTGTTGAAGAAGATGCCCTCATCGATTACATCATAGACGGAATTGTAGACGATGAAATAAACAAAGCAATTTTATATGGAACAAATTCGTTGAAAGAATTTAAAGAAAAATTAAAGCTGTACGAGAAAATGAAAAACAAGCAGATGAAGGAAAAGAATGACTATAGAGAGAAAAGCTTGAAAAATAGCGAACCAAGCAAACAAAATAGCGAACCAAGGAAACAAAGTAGAGAAGATAGATGTTACAATTGTGGCAAAAAGGGCCATATACAACAAAACTGCAGAGACAAAGAAAAAGGTGTAAAATGTTTCAAATGCAACGGTTTTGGACACATCGCCAAAGATTGTAAAAAGGAAACAAAACAGACAGGCGAAAAACGAGAAGAAACAAAAAAATCGTACATAGTTCAAGAAACTGCAGATAAATTACCAGGGTATAAACGACTTAAATTAAACGACCACCTAATTCAAGCATTCATTGACACCGGAAGCGATTTGAATTTATTGAAGGCCAGTAGATACATCCAAATAGGAGCCCCTAAATTCGAAGAAAATACAATAACGTTAAAAGGAATAGGAAACAATGCAGTTAAAACCTTAGGAAAATTTAATGCTAGAATAGCTATAGATGAGTGCTATTTTATAACAGAAGTACACATAGTACCTGACGACGTTATACCGATGGAGTTGATAGTTGGAAAACCTATTTTAGAAAATGTCACATTGACAATAAACTCAGATGATATTGAAGTGAGCAATCGTAAAACAATAGCCGAACTACCAAAGTGCGATAAGGAAAACGACATATTTCTAATCGACGTCGAAAATTGTTTAGACGTAGGAAACCATGTCTACTACGAAGAAGTAAGAAATATGATTGCAGAGTACAATCCGAAAGAAGTAACAACACCGCTGACGGACATACAAGCAAAGATTCGAAGACGAGATACCAGTGTACCAACATGCAAGAAGATTATCGATTCCCGAAGAACTTGAAGTAGACAAGAACAAAAAATATGAAATGGACGAAACCAAAGATGATACAATAAAAGAAAATAAAGAAGATAAGATTGAAGGAAATAAAGAAGATAAGATTGAAGGAAATAAAGAAGATAAGATTGAAGGAAATAAAGAAGATAAGATTGAAGGAAATAAAGAAGATAAGATTGAACAAAATAAAGAAAGTAAAATTGAAGAAACCAAAAAAGTTAAAATCAAAGAAGACAAAGAAAATAAAATTCAAGAAGTCCTCAACAGTACCTATCAACGGAGCATTGGTAGAACTCCATTTGAACTACTTTTTGGAGTGGAAAAGAAAAGAAAAGATGAAATAAAGTTAAAGGAGATAATAGAAGAGGAACTTATAGATTTATTTGTGAGAGATAGAGAGAACATGCGAGAAGAAGCGAAGCAGCAAATGAAGAAAGTACAAGACGAAAATATGAAGACTTACAACAAGAAGAGAAAACCAGCAAGAACCTACGAGGAAGAAGACTGGGTGGCAATTAGAAGAACTCAATTCCAGAACATATCAAAGTTATTACCCAAGTTCCTAGGCCCTTATCGTATAACCAAGAAAATAGGTCCAGACCGATACGCAGTAGAAAGGGTTGGAGAGCATGCCGGACCAAAGAATACCACTTCGAGTGCAGACAACATGAAGCCCTGGGTAGACGCCAATGCAGATGAAGATCCATTCGAGGCGAATGACAGTCAGGATGGACGAGATGTAGGAATGGAGTCGGACATCCTCGGCGGACTTCGGCTGAGAAGCGGGAGAACGACTAGCAGTCTCGAGTAATGTCGCATGACGGTAAGACGCGCGCTCTAAATCCTCTCGGTATATGCAGTAAAAAAGCATATTTCGGTTTTGTTTTAGACGATATAAAGAACGGAGTAAACCCCTAGGCAAACGGACAAACCAGTGAACGACCACACGACATTTTACAATATATACATTTATTATAATAGTTAAAAACAATATAGTGCCAGTTAAAACAGTTGTGTTTGTGTTATTTGTGGACCCTGCTATCCTACATACATTATAAAAAAGAGATGATAGGCTTTGCTCCAGATGGGGCAAGTGCAATGATGGGAAAACACAATTCACTATCAACAAAATTGCAAAATGATATTCCGTAATTATTTGTAATGAAATGTTTATGCCATTCTTTTACTTTATGTGTCAATTATGCATGTTCAAAATTGCCCAATGAAATTGAGACAACAGCTAGAAATATTTATACTTACTTTCAGCATAGTTTTAAAAGACTGACTGAATTCAGTGAATTCCAACATCTTGTTGAGGTGAAACCACACAAAATTTTACAACCATGCCAAACTAGATGGCTTTCTTTATTGCAAGTAGTTCAACGAATAATAGAACAGTATGATGCATTACTATTATATCTTACTAATGAACATCTTGTTGAAAAAATTCCAATGGCTGAAAAAATTGTTAATCAATTAAAAAATCCATCTTTAAAATTATATTCCCACTTTCTAAATTTTAGTTTACCATATTTTAACAACTTAAATCTAGAAATGCAAGCTGAAAAAATTAAAGTCCATACACTCTACGAAAAGATAGAAAATATTCTCCGAACTATTTTAGATTGCTATATGAAAGAAGATTACCTTTTAAAAACCGAAATAGAAGATGTTCTGTACAAAAATCCCCATTGTTTTAAACAAATTGAAGATGTGTACCTTGGAGAATACGTAGCTCGTTGCCTCGCTAATAATACACATGGCTTAACAAAGCTAGAATTATTAGATTTACAAAAAAGGTGTCTTGCCTTTTTAATTGAAAGCTGTGGACAAATTTATATAAGATTTGATCAAAAAGGGCCACTACAAAAGTTTTGAAGCAGTTATCGATAATAAGCCGTGTTAATGTTACCTCTAAAAAAGACGCATCTATTGCTCCGTTAGCTTTTAATTTGCAATCGTTAATCAACTTTGACATTAATAATTTAGACCGAGAATGGCGGCAATTAAGAAATATTGACTTGAGCAATTACAAAAATTTAGATATTTCTGAATTTTGGATAAAAGTGGCAGAATTAAAAACCGGCGATGACTCAGTAATGTTTAAAGAGTTTTAGTTTTAAGATTTTATTTTTAAGATATTTTGTTTACCCCAGTCCAGCGCTACAGTGGAACGCAAATTTTCACAAATAAATCTAAATAAAACAAAATTGCGGAACCGACTATCTTCAGAAACATTGACTGGTATTTTGCATACCAAACAACTGTTAAAAAATTGTTCGTGTCATAGTGTTGAAGTAAAGTCGGGGTTGTCTTACCAGTTGATCTAATATTTTCTGTATACCTTCCTGTAGAGTTGGCATCTGAAGATGAGGACGTACCTGAGTCAGTTCCGTCAAAGCAAAGCCAAACACCAAAGAGCCTATCTGCACGTAGCCCACGTAAAAACGCATATCGACTAAAAATTGATACCTCGAAGAAATAAATAATGCGTTTGAAGAAGCAACTGGAAATAGAACGGTGAGAAGAAAGTTTTCCCAATTAGTGATATTTCTGATCATGATTGAGAAAGATTGCTCTAAGAACGTTTTCCACCCGCAATGGCAACATTTATTTACGAGTAGTATACGTTCAGTAATAGAAATATGCGTGCTAGGTACCCGATTTTAAATAATTTTGTTTAAAAATATATTTTGTAAGCCCCAAACCTTAATTTTATTCTTTGCTTATTCTTTTTCGAGGTCTTCTTTTATATTTCCGTCAAAAAGTACCCTGTCACGACTCACACAGGCAATTGCAATGAATCCGGGAGTTAATGATATTGTGTTTAATACTTTAAAATTAAAAGTTGTCGGAATGTCCGATATGGATAAAACTTGCATAATTTGTTCTGAAAAAATGTCTATTAACTTTTTTTTAATAATATTAACGCTGACGAGGTGGTAGGGTTTGAGAATATACGTAGCAGGAAATCATTTCTTCTTACCCGAAACGTGCTAACAATTACGGTAAAAGGCCTAGCATGTAATTGGAAGCAACCTTTAGCATATTTTTTTGTTAATACCACTTGATCTGCTTCCGATTTCAAAGTAACATTGGAGAAACGTATAGAAGAGTTAAGTGCAATAGGATTGAATGTAAGGGTGATTGTAAGTGACATGGGAAATAGCAACTTTCAATTAGGACGCCTCTTAAATAACTAGCCCATTTAATATATTGAATATTTAATAGTCAAAAGATATTTTTTTATGTATGACCCTCCTCATATGATTAAAGCAGTACGAAATAATTTATATAACCAAATTTTTATTTTGAAAATTCGAGATCTACCAAATAGACAAGCGTCTACAAAATCGTCAGGCCCCACGACTCACTGATTCACATGTTCATCCAATAAATCCAAGATTAAAAATGAAAGTGTCTCATGCAACACAAGTGCTAAGTGCGTCAGTTGCAAATGCTCATGGCGGTTTGGTTAGCTTAGTGCAGATGGAGGCAATAGCAACACACACACACACACAACACGTCTTGGAATTATTCAATGTTTTTGATATAATTAATAGTAATACATTATATTCTGCAGATTCATAAGAAGGCTTTTAAAGGAGAAAGGTGTCATGTGGAGGTTTTGGATAATTGCTTAGATTATTTGGAAAATGTAAACATTTATAACTCTGAAAAGAAGGATAAAAATGAGAAGACGGAGATAAGATCTACTAGAGTTTTTAAATGTTTCAAAATATCAATTTGTGCCTTAAAGCTTTTCAGGGAAGATTTAAAAACGGCGGGGTGCTCGTATTTATTTTTAAATGGTTGAATCAACATTCATTGGAGAATTTATTTGGTACAGTGCGAAAACAAAGTGGCTGTTGTATTCATCCAACACCAATACAGTTTACACGAGCCTTTAAAAAAATTACTTTGCGATTTTTAAATTCAGGGACGGAGAATTGTAGTAATGATTTTGATAATTTACTTGTCCAATGCCAACAATTTAAACTTGTGAATAAGTCTGTAGTAGTAAATGTAGTAGTAGTAATGTAGTTGATGGAATAAGAATATTTTTAAAGCGATGTTTTTACACGTGTCTAGTAGCTAATGCTTGTTACTTATACCCACCGTGTAAACAGGCTGCATACGTGCTTAGTATAAGTAACACTGGCAGTGCCAGTGAATAGAAGTCCATCATATTTACTAAGTGACAAGAAGACATCACACCACAATTCGCTAAGCACTTGCCACTTGCGGAGTTGTGTAAACAGCCACTACAAGTACTTAATAATAATAATAATAGCCTTTATTTGATATAGGTTTAAAGTAAATTACATTTTATGTATAATATGATAGTATGAGCACAATGTCAAATAAAATCCCACTTTTGGGCAAAGGCTTCCCCCATTTCACTCCATTGTTTCCGGTCATTGGCAATTCTTGACCAGGTATGTCCGGCAGTTTGGGTGATCTCGTCGCTCCAACGTCTTTTCTGGCGGCCTCGTTTTCTTTTCTTGTACCATGGAGTCCAATCAGTTAGTATTTTTGACCACCGGTTATTTTGCATACGTGCAACGTGACCAGCCCAGCTCCATTTCAACCGTTTAGCCGTCATCAAAACGTCCTGAACCCCGCTCAATCGTCTAACTTCCGTATTTCTTACATGATCTATTCTACGTATGCCTGTCATGAGTCGTTCCATTTGGAATTGGCATGTTTTTAATTTATGTAGTTGTTTTGAAGTCATTGACCATGCCTGGCAGCCGTATGTCAGTATAGGTATTATACAAACGTTGAAAGTTTTTCTTTTGATTTTTATGGGTAGCTTGCCACACATAAAGTCTTTGAGACTCCAAAACCTTTTCCATGCGCTGGCCGTTCTACGCTGGATCTCTTTATACCCACGGTTCTGGTATGATACCGTTCGGCCCAAGTATATAAACTCGTTGATGTACTCGATAGGTGTTTCGTTCATTTTAATGTTCTTGTGCTGTCTGTTGGTCAATATTTTTGTTTTTGGAAAGCTTATCTTTAGGCCTGACTGTAGGCTGATGGTGTAGAGGCCATTCATCATTATTTCTAGTTCCTCTGCTGTGTTGGCAAACAACACAATATCATCAGCAAACCGAAGATTCGTTAGATGTTGGCCTTGCACTATCAATCTATAATGACTCCACTCCAATTTGCGAAAGATCCGCTCTAACACGCAGTTGAAGAGCGTTGGTGATATTGGGTCCCCCTGTCTCACCCCTCTTTCGATTTTGAATTTCTGGCCCACCGTTTCCATTCTTATGTGCGCCGTAGCCTTTGTGTACAGGTTGCTGAGTATTCGTATGTACTTGCCGTGGATTCTTATTTTCTGAAGTGTTTCGAAGATAGCATGATGTTCAACGGTGTCGAAAGCTTTTTCGTAGTCAATAAATGCAATGTATGCTGGGATGTTGTACTCATTGGTCTTCTCTATTATTTGGTTTACCGCGTGTAGGTGTTCAGTAGTTGAGAAGTTTTTTCTGAAGCCTGCTTGCTCCGGTGGTTGGTATAGTTCGAAGACTCCTTGTAGGCGGTTTTCAATTATTGTTATGAATAACTTGTACAGTGAGGGAATCAACCTGATTGGGCGGTAATTTTTATTGTCTTTTCGTTGACCAGATTTGTGCAATAGTACAATTTCAGCATCTGTCCATTACTCAGGTACTTCTTCCGTTTCCAGGACCTTGTTGAACAGATGTTGGATCACCCGTACTGTTTCGTAACTGCAGAATTTTAATATTTCGTTACATATACCATCTTCTCCAGGACATTTTTCAGTTTTCAGTTTGCTAATTGCATAAATCACTTCTTCCTGTAGTATGTGTGGTTCATCTTCTTCTGCGTTGCTTTTTTGTATGCATTCGGCGTTGAATTTCTGGTCGGGTGTTGTTGTCTGTGATAAGCTTTTGTAGAACTCTGTTGCTAATTTTACTATCGAACTTCTGTTGGTAAGGGAATGTTGGTCGTTGTTCTTCAGACAGGTGATCCACATTCTGTTGTCATTTAGAATCTTTTTCATCTTTTTTACTGCACCCGTATTCTCGATATTTTCTTCAGCTATTCGCATTTTATATTTGTATAAATCGCTTCGTATAGCATTCCTGGTCTGCCGCTTAATCTCTATGAGTTGTTGTTTCTCTGCAGCAGTAGTGACTTCTACTTTCATCATTTGGTTCCGCCTTCGAATCAGTGCATGTGTCTCGTTTGATAGCTTGTCAATTTTTGTTCTTCTTTTGTTCGTAGATACTTCCTTTATACTAAGTTGCAATCCGTCTTCTATTTTATTATATAGCTCTTGAACGGTGACGTAGTTCTGGAGATTATTTTGTATCTGTGTAGATCTTCTCTCGGTTGCAATTTGAATTTCTTCCCACTGGTTTGAAGATATACCGGGTACCTTAGATCGTGTGTGTTCTTTCCTTCTTGTAATAATTTTTATTGTGCTTCGTAGAATGCGATGATCAGTATCAAATAGAAACGAGTTCAGAATTTCCATATTTTGCACATCCTTAATTCTATTATACAGAATGTAGTCTAGCTAGACTAGCTAGACTACAAGTACTTAGTGACAAATTGAAACGACAAGTGAAGGTTAGTTAGGTTATGTTATGTTTTCTTTTTTGGGATTATGGCGGCGGAAAGGTGGACTTCCGAAAGAACAATAAAATTCATCCATGAATGTTTATGGAACCAGAAATCGTCTATATATAAAATTAAACCTGCGAGAGAGGGTACATAACACAAACTCGTTGAGGAGATGCCTATTACTGGTTTTGGGGTAACTGAGACGAAAAAAATGCGAACACTTCGATCAACATATTGCCAGGAACAGAAAATGAAATAAAATTCAATACGTTCAAGAAGTGGAAGTGATACTGTATTGTATACGTACCAAATATACCATGGAACAAGGAAATGGATAGTTTGTTGAAAGATCTAGATCAGTGTTTGCCTACCGCCGGTCAGCGGACCGTTGTCGGTCCGCGAGAGAATCCCATAGATCCGCGAACGACTCGAGGTAAAGTACCCGTAGATTTGGTGGCCATCTCGGAATATTATTGTACATGTTGGTCAATAGATGGCAGAACCCACAATCGCCCGCGCTTAGTTAGATATTTTATTAATAGGTGGTAGAAACTACTTACTTAACCTAAATGTGATTTAAGAAAGGTAACTGGCAACACTGGATGCACACCTTTCTTCTGGTTTTCATATACTGTGTGTGTGTGATATTGCGTTATCGTGTTATTAGCAGCTAGTATTAGTTTAATCGCTACCCGTTAACAATAATAGGTACGTATATTTGAGATGACACGGAAATAGTAGTAATCCAATCTTACCAATTTTAGGTTTGTGCAATGCGTAAGAAGAAAGTACTATTAACTATTAACGACTTCTTCAGTAAATCTACTGCTAGTACAAGCAGTGGACCTTCAAGTAGCTACAATGAGGGTAACGATAGACAAGCAAATTCCCCAGAACCAAAACGAAAATGTAAATTTATACGTTTCTATAATCACGATCATTTAAATTTTGGCTTTGTTCTTTGGCCACAATCCGACAAAAATTTACCAAAACCACAATGTGTTATTTGTAAAGGCGCTTTGGCAAATGAATATTTGAAACCAGCGAAGCTAATGCGTCATTTACAGACCATAGATCCACAATTGGAAAACAAGCCATTATGTTTTTTTTAAAGAAAAAGTGTTGTACTGAAACAACAGGTAGCATCTTTTGGAAATGTTTCTTTGAAGATAAGTCAATTGTAAAGGCATCATATTTAGTAGCGTTGCGAGTTACAAGATGTAAAAAGCCATATACAGTAGCAGAAGATTTAATTAAACCATGTTTAATTGAGGATTGTTCAGAACTGCTAGCACCTATTGCTGCGGATAAAATGAAAACCGGTCGTTATCAAATTATACAATTCAACGCAGACTTTTCTGAATTATGTAGCCGTTCTTTTATGTTAGATTCGGTATATTGATTATACAGTGAAGGACTTAAATTAAGAATTGCTTTGGTGTCTGGAATTACCTATTGAAATATATAAAGCTCTTAATGGATAAATTAAAGATAAGAAAAATTGTGTTGGTTTATGTACGGATGGACTAGCGAGTATAACTGGTAAACATTCCGGAGTAGCAGCAAAAATAAAAGCAGTAGCGGCAGATGGAATGACATATACACATTGTTTTATTCATCGCGAGTATTTGGCAGCAAGGAAAATGTCTTCTCAACTAAATAATGTACTCGGCCAATCGGTGAAAATTGTACATTTTATAAGAAGTAACGCTTTACATTCCACGTTATTTGCATTATTATGCAAAGAAATGGAGTCTGGTATGAACATTTATTACTTCATGCACAAGTTCGATGGCTATCGAGAGGTCGAGTTTTGGCGCGCCTATTCGAATTAAGGGAAGAAGTTGAAGCTTTCTGCACAAAAAAATACTGACTTGTCCACTTTTTCCGCGACAATGATTGGGTTTTGAAGCTATCATACCTGTCGGACATATTGTCCCTCATAAACGAATTAAACATAAGCCTTCAGGGAAGAAACAGCACTACGTTTTCCGAATATAATAAAATAGAAGCATTTAAAAGCTGAAACTGGTACAAACGTGTTCAAATAAAAAACTATAACATGTTCCATAATTTCTCAGAGTTCATAAAATCGACAGATGCCGACACGAAAGTGGTACATACAGTTATTGCTGAACATCTGCAGGTACTTTCGTGTGCATTTAAACATTATTATCCGGCTGAGGAAGACCTATGGATAGGAAATATGTGGAACATGAACCCCTTCATAGATGATACAAATAAAAAATGAAATGACGTTGAAGCGGAGAGCCTTATTGAATTAAGCTCAGACTTGGGATTAAAATCATTATTTGAGACCACGTCCATAGCGTAAAAGTTAAGAAGTTTAACATCATATGTTACATAACATCTATTACATGAACCAAATCTGTGTGTGTTTAAGACATGCTGCGAGTTTTCTATAGATTCCACAGATAGAATGTGAAAAGTGCGGTGTTAGGGTTAGAATATCCAGTGATCACCTGGACAACCAACTTAATCATTCGCCTGTTGAGTGGTTCTTGAACAACGTACTAGCAATGAGACGTCGTTATAAGCACATAGTCGTAATTGCCCATAATCTAAAAGGATTTGACGGACCGAACATATTGAATCATATTCTTACCAAAACTGACCTCACCCCGTAGTTAATTATGCAAGGCACAGATAATCCAATAAAAATTGGGAATCTAAAATTTGTCGATTTCCTTAATTATTTTCCCCTTGCTTTGGCAAAGCTCCCGACAGCATTTGGACTATCGGATACGTTTAAAAAAGGATACTTCCCCCATCTATTCAATAAGACCTCCAATCAAAACTATATAGGCCCGGTACCATCTATTGAATATTATAGCCCGGACACTAGACACTATGACGGGGACAGACGGTGATGACAACGATGAGCAAAAAGATTTTTTAAAACGGTATCAAGAACACAAGCAAGTTTAAAAAAAGAACTCGTTGAATACTGCGTGTCGGATGTGGAGATTCTAACAGCGGCTTGTACCACATTTAGAAGGGATTTGCTAGAAAAAGCCAATGTTGACCCGTTTATCGAGGCATGTACAATCGCTAGTGCTTGCAACAAGGTCTTCAGGCGAAACTTTCTCACACCGCAATTTTTAAAATGGTATCAAGAACACAAGCATACAGTGTTTAAGTTTAAAAAAAGAACTCGTTGAATACTGCGTGTCGGATGTGGAGATTCTAACAGCGGCTTGTACCACATTTAGAAGGGATTTGCTAGAAAAAGCCAATGTTGACCCGTTTATCGAGGCATGTCGCTAGTGCTTGCAACAAGGTCTTCAGGCGAAACTTTCTCAAACCGCAAACAATTGGGATAATACCTATAGATGGATATCGCTGGAGAGACAAGCACGCAGCGAAGGGACGCAAGACTATAATAGGAGGATTAAAAGTAAATGGCTATTGCGAAGAGACCAAGGAGGTGTTCGAGTTCCATGGCTGTTGGTATCACGGTTGTTCGACATGCATGAAATTTAATCGTGATAAACCGCTGCACGATGACCCTACTTTAACCTTGAATATTACGTCTCGAGTCGACAAACGAGAAATCACAACACCTACGAGGCCTTGGGTATAACGTTGTTGAGATGTGGGAGTGTGATTTCAATCTGATTATGGTAAAAACAAGGGGGTTGGTCAGTACACTGCTAATCGTCCTCTTGTGAAATCAGTACCCTTAAACCCTCGCGACGCCTTCTACGGAGGAAGAACGGGCAATTGTGCTACCTATTACGAGTGCCAACCAGGGGAGCGAATAAAGCATGTAGATATATGCTCCTAGTACCCCTGGGTATGCAAGTATGGAAAATTTCCCGCTGGACATCCTAAAGTCTATGTGGGGAATGTTGACTGCTCGCAACTGTATCTAAACGAGACTGAGTGCCTGATTAAATGCACAATACTGCCCCCGCAGAACCTGTATCACTCCGTTCTACCTGTAAAGTCAAATAATAAACTGATGTTTGTACTGTGCAGATCTTGTGGTAAGGGTATTAGCTCCGAAGAATGCTCGCGCAACGAGGAGGAAAGAGCATTATCAGGGACTTGGGTAATCGCTGAGGTTAGGAAAGCCACTGAGTTGAGCTACAGACTGTTGGCGATTCACGAGATTTGGCAAAATAACATCAAACAATACAATCCTTTTAAGAAAGTAGGTGGGCTATTCACGGAAATGATGGATGCATTTATCAAAATCAAACAAGAAGGATCTGAGTGGCCTGCAAACTGCGTAATAGACGATAGAAAAAAATCCAAAGTCAGCTCAGACTTTATCAGACCGATTATCTTGCAGCGGCGATATCTATCAGAAGGAGCGACATACCTAAAACGATATGCTACCTTTTCTGATAGTAAATTGAACGAGGAATCGATTGGTGTGACTTTCAGCCCGATAGGACAACGGACTGCGCGGCTATAAGTCGGATCCGGGATATGTCCGAGTCGAACAAGTGTCGTCTTGGGTTGGCCGTAGCTCGAAAACGAATCGTCCCAGCGGGAAGACCGGCACATTTTCGGATAGATTGATTCTTTGCGAATCGATTGATATATGATATGCATTGAGGAATCATTTTCCTTCACCGAGTAATTTCGCTCGGACCGAAAATCGACGCGACAGATCATTCCGTAGGTACCGTAGGTGTTCAATTAATTGCATAGCCCGATAGGAAAACGGACTGCGCGGATATAAAATGCATGAAATATCTCGGCATTCCCGTTCAATGAAGTTCTACAATAAGATGGTTTTTGTATACAATGTTATTTTTACCCACGCAATAAAATTTGGTTATAGAACGCTGTTTTTGCGTGTTTAAGTCGTAAAAATTTATGAAATATCTCACCATTCCCGTTCAATGAAGTTTTTCAATTAGATCCTTTTTGTATGCAATGCTATTTTTACACACGCAATAAAATTTCTATATAGAACGCTGTTTTTTGCGTGTTTACCCGGGATCCAATCGGATTGGACCCACTCTAATTGGCGTGGATCCGAATTGTCGATTCGTGGTTGTTTCTCGATTGAGTTCAAATACTACGTCTAGTATCTAACGTATTTAGTGAGTTTCAAAGTTTATATCAGAGTTTTAAAGTTATTAAATCGCTATGGGATATTTGGGTAAATAATATTAGCAATAATCTCTTAATTCGTTTATTAAATGAACGATTTTCAGATTTTCAAGGCGCCGTTCAGGTTTTTGGCAAGCCGCGAAGATGCCGCCCGCGCAGAAAGAAAATACAAGGCAAGTACACATTGGATTTTATTCATTATTCAGTACAAATAAAATAATAAATGGAATGCAATAATAATTTGATTTATCATATTTCAGTGATCCGCACCAAGCCGCTGGTTTCCCACCGAGACGATGCTTTCCCGACGGTGCCACTCCGCCAGGGCCCGCAGGCTTGGTACTTCAACAGGCCGACAACACCTCCGCCGCCAACGACATCAGTGTTCCGTCGTCAGAAGGCCCTTCGATGCAAGTGCCGTCGTGTCGTTCGGTTAGTACGTCGCCTAAAAATAAAATAATATAAAAAAAATAAAGATAAAGAAAATAACAAAAATTTTCTACTTTTAGTCGATGCCGTCAGCCTAGGAAGGTCACTCGTACGGAAGCGTATATGGATCCGCGGCAGAAGGAGGGTAGCTTCGTACGCTTAAAAAGGCTCTTATACGATAGACGGCGTTATGGGAGAGTCTTATTCGCTAGCGGGAGGCGATTCTGTGATCTACCATTTTCAAACAGAGAGTACCTCGTCCAAGAGTTGGAAAGACGCCAGGCGACACTGAAGAGGGCACGACGTTCGGTAATTTACTTATATAAAAATAATAAAAATTTATTAATTTTTTTTATTTAGAGAGTTACGTATTGGAACCTTGGTGGGCAAAGGTACAATACCCGGAACTTTAAGGTCTACCTGACAAAGTTCTACTCGCAACCTGAACTGGCGATGCGGCTGTGGCCCCGACACGTCAAACAAGCTTTCGTGGGCAGTTCCTTGTTTAGGTACATGCAAACCCTACTGGTTATCCTAGGCAGAAATCGAGTGCGCTTCTACCACCTGATCAACGACTGCCTCAGTCTTGAACACCGTATTACCAGTCCCTTGTTTGACGTGTCCTTCGATCTGATCCATCGACTCTCCGGGTTATCTCGACCTCGTCAGCCAAGGATGTCATCACAACATCGGAACCAGCTCCGCAGCCTACTGATCAGTAGGCCGTTAATTAATTAAATGCGATAATTAATATTAATTTTATAACTAGTAATATTAATTTTGTATTGAAAATAGTCAAGTTAAATTAAATTTTAATTATGTATTCATTTTTATTTTAAAGCCACCAAACTCACCGGCTTCACCACCAGACCAGCCACCTGAAGAACCCCGATCAGCGCAAAGGTAAGTTTATAGATTATTTTTTATTAAATGATCAAGTTAAAAGGATTAAAATTTAAATTGTTACCGCGCTAACTTCCGCGCGCATTTACTAACATACGACTACCAACCAAACCAACCAAAACCAACTAACAAGCGCATTTGATTGTTCAAGATCACTTCAGTCTCCATCATGGAGTAAGGATTAGAATGGTGTGCGCAGAACTCTGCGCATTCCTCGAGAATTACGCTAACAATTACCGTCATGCCACCACGAAAAAGTAAAATATTGTCCCTTTCGTGCGAATGTCTAAACATGTACAAATTAACTGTTTTGTTTGTTCTTGGTTTGTGTTTGTTCATAGGTTGATGTAATTATAGATAATGTGCTTAAAACTCACATCCCATACTTAATTTTCAGGGCTGAGAATACCAACCCCGAAAAGTAATTTTTTTAAACACGTGTTCTATTTATTCCAATTAATTCAAATGCAATCTAGAGTGTCTACAGTTTGGTTTGTTTGATAATTTCGTATCTATATCAAGTGAATTATTCTTGCCTTGCTTTGTGTTTACCAAGAGAGAGCCCCCTTACTTTACACTTTAGGTTATTAGTTTATTAAGTATAATAGATCAGTTTTTATTTTATTTTTAAGTCAACATTTAGATAACTTAGTTTTAGATTTTTGGTTAGATTTTATAGGTTATTTAATAAGTATTATAAGTTTATTTTACGGTCATTATTTACAATGAAGCATTGCATTGTAAGTGGTTGCCAATACAACATAGACAATTTAGTGACAAATGTGTCCCTACATATGTTCCCGAAAGATCCAATAGTGCTAGAAGCCTGGGTACGTAACATTGGACGCACCGATTTACTTCCGAAGCATGGTAAGTTACGCTGACGATTATTATAATGTTTTATTGCTATAATATTTAATATAAATTCTATTTCAGTAATAGATACTATATGTATTTTATTATATTATATTTTTATAGCACGAGTATGTTCGGTGCATTTTTCGGAAAAATCTTTTCAACAACCACGAAAAAAAAAAAATGCACACAGTGGAAGTGTCAGCAAATTACGAAGACTTGTTCCGCATGCTGTACCGACGTTGCTGTTGCATGCTACACCCGTTACCCCTTACGTACCTTTTGTAATTCGGCGAGAGTTTCCATTGCTCATTGCCAAACCAGGCAACAGCAAAGATGGAAAACTAATTACTGATCCAACGACTTACAATGCTCCAGCATCCAGCGGCATCAACAGATATTCAGCGATCAGTCAGCTCGATATAATCGATGAATCATTGGATGATGTAGGTGCAGATCCGTGCAATGTGACTGCCAGCAGTGTAAACGTTGAAACAGCCTCAGCAGTTGGTAATCCCTGGTTGGATCAAACCTACTATAGGTGTCGCACGCCGCCAAGAGGAACAGATCTACTTATTACTGAGCGCAGTAAATCGGAGCCGAAAAGATCAGATAAGTTACGTACTCGTAAAACAACTCTATTTAAAAGGGGCAAGTCCAAGATCAAATCAAGGAGTACCTATCAAAGAGAAATGGAATGCCACAGTATGGAGACCAGCCCATTGCACCAACGTCGAGAAAGGTATGCATTTTGTAATCTTTTTATTCCAATTGTTAAATTTTAATTCATAGAATAAGACAGTAAACACATTACTCTGAGACATGTTCTGAAATGGTACATAACTTTAGTGTTCAATTACTTGACCTTATTTTTACAATTTAATGTTTTAATTGTAAAGAAGGATTGCACAATATTAAACATCAATATTCATTTAAGAAACTATAGTATATACTACATTTTAAACAAAAGTAAGAATAAAATATACTTTCAGATACTTCATTGAGAACTGCCTTGGAAATGACATAAACAACAGTCAAGACAACACAGAAAAAGTGGAGAAAGGGCTGGTCCAATTATTAGATGAACAGGTACAACATTATCGCTCACTGCATGACTTTCATATGCCGTCTATATGCCGTGATACGACAACTCGGAGTTCGATAGAAGCTGAGAACGAGGCCCTTAAACTACAGTTACAGCACGCAAATGGAGAAATAGAAAATCTGAAGAGTACTGTGCATGATCTCCAAGTTGAAGTCGAAAGGCTTAAAAGCCTTGACAAGGAGTAAGGATTAGAATGGTGTGCGCAGAACTCTGCGCATTCCTCGAGAATTACGCTAACAATTACCGTCATGCCACCACGAAAAAGTAAAATATTGTCCCTTTCGTGCGAATGTCTAAACATGTACAAATTAACTGTTTTGTTTGTTCTTGATGAATATGTCTATAGTATTTTTTAATGGTCCGTATAAAAGCAACAAAAGTATATTCAAAAAGACACCAAGGCGTATACTTACGTTGAAAACGAACAATATCCAATGTTTCTGCACACTATATGTACTGTTAAATGTCTATGCTTTTCACAAATACACACTTTAGTAACCATTTTGTTTTTTATTTTGAAATTTTTACATCTTATTTTGTATGTCGTTTTATCACAGTGTAATATTTTAACGTTAAAACTTAAGATTATTATAATTATGACAAAACGTAATCTCGTATACATATATCATGGAACTGAGCTTAAAACTTTTTACAAATTATGAATAAGCCAAATAATGATTAACTGGAACATTTCACGTTATTGAAATAAGAAACAGTTTAAAAAATGAATTAAATTTAATTACTTCCGGGTTGTGTGAAAAGTAGTAAATGTTCACGTTTGGCGAATTATGTTGCTCGCTTCTTCGGAGGTAACTGAAGTTTTCGAATATCTGAAAAAATTACTAATAAAGTAATAAAGAAAGATATAAACATTGATATTAAGAAGAGATAGATTACTTTAAGGAAAAAATGTTTATTAAATACTACAATTAATAAGGTACAAATCAACAAGCTTAACATAATTTGTGTTATTTTTTGAGAACACAACCATCCCTTCAAAACTATCACTTTCCATGACAGACTATGCTTCAGCTTATTATTATCATTATCAGCAATTGGCGGATGAATCCGATGAGATTGCCAAGGTTTCACAGTTCAATGTTGACATCCCAGTGGTTTTTTGTTTTGTCTTATCACAGTTTTAAGTTGCTTAGTCTATACAGAATAGTGCACAAAAACGAATGTGGTCCAACTTTTCATTTGCTGGTCAAGGCAATTTTGGAATTGATTTCCAATAGTAGACTACTCTGTTGATAAGGAAATTTCTCCGCCGTAGTTTGTTGCATTTTTCTTTGGAGAATTAATGTCAACTGAAATATTGTTAGGATTTATCTCTATAACAGAGCTATTCCTGCAGCGGTCGATGACGTGATTTCTTTGGTTTCGATTGCCGATTGTATTGCTGCTGACATACTAGCTCTCCTTCTACCATACTTATTGTTGACGGAGATGGCTTATTTACTATACCCTCAAGAATAGACACATTTTCTATTATATTTTCGTGTCTAACACCGCCGTGGTGGTGAAAGCTAATGAATTTCATATTCTTTGTCACTATCAGATTACACCCACTTTTCTTTTCTCTTCTACTTCCTTGTCACGTAGTTCTCCTATGCTGGGTAGGTACATATGTCACACATATTCCAGTACAGAAATTGTATGGAATTGGCACCGCTCCTAGGGTTCTTTTTCCGAGGACATCAGGGTTAAAGTGGTCTGTGCATATAAACCTCCACCTTAACGTCTCTGCAACTCCATATTTCCTATAAATAAATATCACATAAGAAACTTTACCACTAATAGTTATATTTCAATAATTTTTTTTTCAAAAGTGTATAAGATAATTTTTAGAACTGTTGCAATTTACAAATATTTGTTTTATTTACGTGAAAATCACTTTTTATTTGTGACGAGTGTATATTATATAGTGTGTAACTAAAATAAGGATAAAGACTTCACAGACGTGTTCACCACATAAGATATAATAAAAAGTTGTGATGACACATGACATCTTCAAAGGGAACACATTTTTGTTGTTGATCAATTAAGTAAGAAATCTTCTGATATTTTAAAGATATTTTCTTATGGCAAGAAATATAATACTTTGAATCATGTTTTTTTTTTTCAAAATTGTCTTGAAATCGGCATATTTAATATTAAAATTCCAAAATGTAGTTTTGTTTTCCGAGTCGAATGATACATCACACATGTACGATGGACGAGGATTTTGCGTGTTTGCTGCGGACGGTTTATTATGGGTCTAGTCAGGTTTTCGTATTCGCAACGCAATTTAACGTCTTAACATAGGAAAACCGTATATTGGCACTGTGATTAAATACTTATCGGTAAACGGACGTAATATTTTAACTTTCAGGTCGTTCCATAATTTGGAGCCAGCTATCGGAGTATCATTAAACTAACAACATTGTATCAAAGAATTATTTACAATGATAACAGTTAAGATGTGTTTCACAGGAAAAAAAGGCTTACTAGGTAGCGCAAATATACTCGCTTAGCTTAACGTAAAAACCGACAATTTTACGAAATCTTCTACCTGGGCTATAAAAAATACCTGGATATTTTACATCACTAAAGGTACAGCTCATCTGTTACAACTTTGCGAAAATATACTCGTTTAGCTGAACTCAAAACCCCTACAGGTGTATTCCAGGTATTTTGTACCCGGAATATAACTACCTGGGTATTTGACATCACTGCCCAAAGGTACAGTGGGTGTGGCCTGTTCGCTTCCTTCCATATATGTATTATAAAAAGACACTACTGTCATCATCCACATTCTTGTTCTTTGTGAAGTTCAGTTCAGTTGTCACTTAAGAAGAATAATAATTATGGCGAACGTTGTTTTTATGGGTGATAGTATCTTGTGCCGATTACAGAAAGAGGCTCTGAGTAAGTATAAATAGGTATAATATATATTTTCCTTTTTTTTTGAAACACTGGGAAACTAACGTGAACTTTTCATCTTTATAATAAATAATAGTATTTACATAAAATGAACGAAATAATGTACCGCATTTAACCATAGGGCATGTTTTAAGCTTTCATTTTGTGTAGGTAAATAAAATTGAATTTAATGTCTAATGAAATGATTTGCTTTTGCAGGTGTTTCTACATTTAGAAGTGGAAATGGGAAGATTTCAGCCAGTTTGTGCGTTGGGGGACAGCGCATTAGTTATTTAATCCGTAGGATTAAAGATGGGTTAAAGAATACGGATTCATTGTGGCACCAGGAGTCCATGCAATCAGTTGTCCTTATGATTGGAACCAATGATGTTCTACGTCGAAGGTCCATACAACAAATGATGACAGAATTTAAGCATTTAGTGACCGTTGTTCGTAAGCTTCAAATTGAAAACTTTGTAATTTGTACAATACCGCCATGTAAGAAGTCCCCTGTAGTAAAGGTAACACATTTTTCTGCAATGCAAAAAACTTGTAATATAACATTTACTTATTTACAGGAATTCAACTCGTTTATTAGAACTTTATGTTTTAAGTTGGGGATTAGGTGCGTGGACGTTCACCAATATGTTGAAGATCAAGACTATTGCGTGTTTGAAAGGTTAGAGAACTAAAAATAATACAGTTTATCCTTACTTATACTGATTACTTATTTATCTTTATAGAGACGAGATCCATCTAAACTCAAGATGTCTTAAGAAACTGTGGGTGCATATCCGGGATCAACTGTAGGGCAGCAGAGTTTGTACAATTTCATTACAATTTCATTCATTCCTTAATTTTTCTAATCCTTACTCCATGGTCTCCATCGACAGCGTAAATCGCATAAATACAACCGAACCAAATATCACAGACAGATAGAATTTACGAATACATATACGTACATCAGACAGAATGGCGACGGTAAGTTTATTAGTTTCCTTAACTTAAAAAAGTAATAAAAAATAAGCCCGCAACTACATATTAAATAATATTAAGTTACCCAGTTGTAGTATTAAGGGGATGATATATTGTTTTACATTAATTCTTAAAACGCAAAAGTAAGATCGTGCAATAAATACTTACTACATTTCTTGCAAAGCACATGGTTGCCGCCATTGTTGTTATTGGTACCAGTTGGTACAGTTGTTAACTGTTGAATGATTGTTACTCATATTTGTTACATTTGTCATAATATGTGAGAAATTGTCGATAATACTATTTTACCTATTTTTTCTGATATACTTATTATTTTCAGAGATTTTTCGATGCCGACTACTTCATAAAATGGCCACTGAAACTACGTGCTCTCAGGTCATGCATTCTTAGTTACTCCGTGAGCCACATCAACATCGAAGCGGGCGGCAGTCCCGCATTATGTGCATCCATCTTCAAGGCACTTAAACTTCAAGGTCTTTGTTGACTAAATCGTGTGGACTGTATAAATTGTAATAGAAAAACCCACGATGTGTGTCAGACGAGTAGAATTGTCTATTTTTTATTATATTGTCATTTTTGACAAAAATACAACTTATCTTAGCAACAACAAAATTGATTACTTGATTAAACACAACTCAAAATTGGTAACATTCCGCCCGCCTTGAACTACGTTCGAAATTATAAATTACAAAGTCATATACGATTAACAGTTAACAGCGTTCATGTCGTGTCAAATTTTGGCAATAAACAAATTTTCGTTATCGCGCGTTTAAAAACACTGTCTTTTGTGCGAACACTAACAACCCGCACGAAACCGTCGTCACCTGGATGCAGCTCGATGATTCGTCCCATCGTCCAACGCAGAGGTGGTAAATTGTCTTCAACTAATAGGACTAAATCGCTTATACTGGGATTATCGTTGGTAACATTCCACTTGGACCTGGTTTGCAACTGATGTAAATATTCTCTCTGCCAACGCTGCCAAAAGTGCTGACGGACCCTTTGAAGATGTTGCCAACGCTTCAATAAGTTTACTGGTCTTTCCAATAAATTGTACTCCAATGGAAGCATAGGTGTGTCTCCAATTAGAAAATGGGATGGAGTAAGAGCGGACATATCATTTGGATCTTCTGAAATTCTGATAAGGGGTCTAGAATTCAAACAAACTTCAATTTCAGCTAATAGAGTACTACATTCTTCGAACGTTAATAGAAGACCTTGGGTAACCTTATAAAAATGGCGTTTAAAACATTTGACCGCTGCCTCATGCAATCCTCCAAAATGAGGTGATCGAGGTGGTATAAATTTCCAATTAATTTGGTGAGTAGTTGCATCAGTTATGATTGCATCCTTGTGTACGTATAGAAAATCGTATATTTGCTTTAGTTCGTTATTTGCGCCAACAAAATTGGTTCCGTTATCAGAGCAAATAATTGAACATAGGCCCCTCCGTGCCGAAAATCGTCTTAGAGCAGCAAAAAATGCTTTAGTTGATAATTCGGTAACACATTCTAAATGGACAGCCCTAGTTACAAGACATACAAAAACTGCTATGTATGCTTTACTAGTTATCGGCCTGCCTCTTCTCTTACTCTCTTTTATATTAATTGGACCGGCAAAGTCAACTCCAGTGTGTAAAAATGGTCTGACTGTTGGTTCTATTCTAAAGTATGGCAGATTTCCCATTAATTGGTCTATTGAATGGAACCAGCGACGGTATCACTTTCGATGCGAATCAGAATTCTTGGACTCAGTGGATAGAGAGAGAGTATTGGAAGAGGCACGGTGTTAGCGACGAGTTTTTGGACATGTATTATAGTTTCAGACGGGATTATAAGATAATTAGTTCTGCCGCCATTGGTTATGCGGGCACACAAAAGACCAGTGGTGAGCCTGGGACTTTGGCGAACAATGGTGTTGTTTCGAAGGTTATTTCCAATGCAATTATTCGTGGCGAGGGCGATGTCGTTATCAATTGTAAGGGAGACGATTTTAACAAACGCCAGATGAATCTCAAGATAGATGAAGATGTTAGGAAGGCCGTGGATTCTTGCTGTTCTTTGGGTTTGAGAATTAGCATTGCTGGTACTGCCGAGTTTTGTGGACTTCTTTTCGCCCACGGAAAGCTTTTCCCTTCTATTCCCAGAAAGTTAAATAAGATTGTTGCGCACAGGTTCCGAAATTATAAACACTGGTGTGAATATCAGTGCTCGTTGAGGGATTGGTGTGACAGGGTTGCGTCGTACGGCGAGATGATGGTCTGCGGCATGAATGCTTGCCATTACAAGGACGAGAGGGCGGTCGATCGGACTGCGGCTTTGACGGAGATGATAGCAATGTTGTCTACTATTAAGTCTTTCGCGCACATTGACGAGGAACAATTTTTCGAGAAGTTCAGATTGCGTGATGAGAGCATGATTATTCCGACAAAGGATAATTTTGGCAATTGGATTTTTAGGGAGACTTAGAAATCACACCCAACTCACGAGTGTGTTGTTTTGGTTAAAATGACTACAAGATCCAAAGCATTAAAATCCTTATCGGCTGACGAATTGAATATACAGTCGGCTGTGGCGAGTGGATCTGCAAAGCAGAAGTCTCGTTTGAATCCCCAAGTTGTTTTAACCCCTATTGTTATTGAAATGAGTTATACTGATTGGAAAGCCAGACACGAGGTAATGACCTACGCCCCCTGGTATTCCGTGAAAGTCCTAATGAGCACACTCAGCAACATGAGAAAGAATAATTTTTCAATTGTCGAACAACGCGCACAAGCGCTTTTGGCTTTTAATAGTATGGATACGGAGTGTCCATTTTCTAAGACCAAGCGTTTTCCCAATACGGGAATTTATATAACCGAGGCTGATGGTGACTGGACAAGGAAAATCCAGCAGCTTAGAACTGCGTTATCGCACAAACAGTCTATCAGAGACAAAGCGGCTCCAGCTGGGGCGAACGATGAATCAGACGCATTGTTGGCGTTTCACAATTCAATCACTGCAATACAGACACAACTCACTCAATTGGAGTGTGTTTATGATCAAGCATCTTTCGAGATGTTGAAACAGCTGACTTGGTCAGCTTAGAGTTAAATTATAATCGTGAGTTTGTTATAATGGAAGACCATTTATTTTTCTAAATTTTTAAATGTAAAAAAAAAAAAAAAAAAAAAAAAAAAAAAAAAAAAAAGGAGCGGAGGTGGCCGAGTGGATAAGGCGAATGCCTTCCACTCAGAAGTCCAGGGTTCAAGCCCAGGTTAGGCAGGGGATTTTTCAAATACTCCGTCTCCCCGATTGCCGCACAGACAAGCCACAGGCTTTGTGCACATGGCAACATCCCCAAAAAAAAAAAAAAAAAAAAAGAGTGCGGACGAATTCGATAGCATTTTAAGCATGACTTAATAATTCTTTTAGTAAAACTCCGTCCTCCAATTGGCCAAAACCTTGTTCGTACGCTTGCTAATATTACATCCACTCCGGCATGATGTAATTGGATGTGGTATTCTGTAACAATCAACCAACTTATTCTGTGCTTTGGTAGAATAATAGGATGCTTATGATCGTCCGGAATTGTCGCTTTTACAATTCTCCCTCCCACGCGAAGAAAACCTTCTTCATCTAGAAATGGATTCAAATTCAATAATTTACTTTTCTTGTTTATACGTTTTCCTTCCTGTAAATCTTTAATTTCGTTTGAAAATATTTGCCTCTGAACCCATTGAATAATAATTTTAGATGCATTCTGAATTTCTTCTATGGTAAGTGCGCCAACTTGTCGATTAGTTATTTTTACAATTGTGATAAAATCTAAATGTATAAGCAATAACCCTTTTCAGCTTCAAATATTTCGAAAATCTTTCTACCAAAACAGAAATTATGTTATTTTCAGTTACCATCAGAGTAATATTTTTTCTCTCCAATATATCTGGAAATTTCAAATCTTGCTTTAATATTTCATCCTGAAACTGGTTACTGTTTATAAATTGCGGACCCTCCCACCACAGTTTATCATCAATTAACTTTCTGGCTAAACATCCCCTTGATAACAAATCTGCAGGATTCATTTTAGATGGAACATGATACCAATCGGTTGCTTTAGTGATTCGTTGAATAGCGGCAACTCTATTAGCAACATAAGTTTTTAATACATTTGGTTCAGTTCTAATCCATGCTAAAACAATCATTGAATCCGTAAAACAATAGATATTGCTAATTCTTGAACCCAAAGCCCTTTGAACATTCTTTAATAATTTACACAATAAATGAGCACCATTAAGTTCAAGTCTAGGCAATGACAAAGTTTTCAATGGTGCTACCTTGGATTTCGAGCAAAGTAATCTTGCCGAATCTTCAGGAGCACTGTTAATATTTTTAACGTAAAAACAAGTTCCAAAAACCTTTTCCGACGCATCACAAAATGCCATGATATCAAATGCATCTTCTATTTTTCCAAAATGAATTCTTCTCGGTATCTTCAGATTATCAATTGCATCTAAATGTTTATAATAATCAATCCATAACTTTCCTAAATTGTCACAAATCGGTTCATCCCAACCCAATTTTTCTAACCATAGCTTCTGCATAAATATTTTCGCTGTTACTACAACAGGTCCAAGTAATCCTAATGGGTCAAAAATCTTCGCAATTTTTCTTAATATTAATCGTTTCGTTATGTGATCATCATTTTCTAACTTTACTGAACACTGCAAATTGTCCTGTTTTGCATTCCAATATAATCCTAACGTTTTTCTTGTCGTTTCCTTGTCCAAAATCAATCTTCATTTTCAATATCTAAAGTACAATTTGATCTCCATTTTCTTAACTTAAATTTTCCTTTTTCCAGCAGTTCTGTTAGTTGTTTTGTCATCAAGCTGGCTTCTTCTGCATTATTTACTCCTGTCAGCAAGTCATCCATATAAAAGTCATTTTTTAACATACGAGCTGCTTCCTTATAGTTATTTTCCTCGTCCATAGCCAATTGTTTAAGACACCTTGTCGCCAAAAACGGTGCACTCGCCGTCCCATATGTGACAGTAGTTAACTCATATGTTATTACATCTTGATTTTCATCTCTCCATAAAATTCTTTGATACCTTCGATCCTCTTCTTTTATATTAATCTGTCTGTACATCATAGTAATGTCTGCTGACAACACAATCGGGTAAAAACGAAATCTCAAGACCATATCAAACAAATCACTCTGAATTTTAGGCCCTACCATCAAAATATCATTAAGTGATAACCCTGACGAAGTTTTTGCCGAGGCGTCAAAGACTACCCTTAGCTTCGTGGTCAAGCTATCTGATCTAACCACTGGATGGTGAGGTAAATAATAAAAACAACCTTTTAAAACATTGTTGTCAAAACATTCATCAATCTTCTTCATATGTTCTAAGGCTTCATAATCTTCCAAAAACAATTCATACCCCTTCTTCAAATTAGGTTCCTTTTCAAATCTTTTTTCTAAATACAGTAATCGCTTGTATGCTAAATTCTTGGAATTTCCCAATTTGCTAGCCTCATTTTTAACTGGTAGTGCTACTTTATACCTTCCATCTGGTTCTCTTTCAACATTTCTTGCAAAATGTTCTTCACAATCTCGTTCTTCCTTTGAATAAATTTGTTCATTATGAATTTCTTCTGTTTCCCAAAATCGCTGTAATTCATAGTCTAGTTGTGAGAACCCATTAAAATTACTTTTATTTCTGTTTTCAAACAAATTGTACGTTTTTCCTGACGCTACCCAACCTAACTTCGTTTGTTGAAGAATAATTCCTGTATCACCTAATCTTTGTTGACCTTCACCCAATAATTCCCAAAATAATTCAGCACCAATAAGCAAATTAATTGATTTCGGTTTCCAAAAGTTTATATCAGCAAGTTCAATTCCTTTTGGTACACAAAGCCAACATCTTCACATAGGTACCTAAACTACAACTCAATCCAACCGATAACCTACAAATTAAGTGTTATTAGAGGACTTATCGAACGTGCTATAAAGCTAACAAATCCTGAATACCGGAAGGAATCTATTCAAAAAGTCAGAGACATCTTGCACAGCAACGACTATCCAGAATATCTGATTGAAAAAACAATAAACAGCAGAATAGCAATCAACAACAGAATTGAAAACTCGACAAGAACTGAGATGCTCCCTGAAGCAGATGTTACTAGGTATATAGCACTACCGTACGTAAGAAACCTGTCAGAAAAATAGGTAATATAATGAAACCGTTTAATATAAAGATAGCGCACAAGAACACGAATAATTTGTCAAATATGTACACAAAATTGAAGGCCCCAATACCACTACTCAAACAATCACATTGTGTTTATGAAATTCCTTGTTGCAACTGTGAAGAAGTATATATAGGGCAAACAGAACAACTACTCGAAGAAAGGCTTAAAGGACACAAATATGCGAAAAAGATAACAGCTCTAAAAAAACATCAGGACGAAACCGGACATCATTTTAATTTCAAAGAAGTGAAAGTGCTACATAAAGAAAATAATATGAAAGCAAGATGTGTAGCGGAAACTATAGAAATTTTAAAAAATAAAAAAGCAGTGAATGATAGATCCGACATCAACCTATCAAAATCGTACAAATTAATACTAGAATAAAATTTAAAATAGTTTTAAAATTAATAATATGTAAACCAGTTTTATTTTCACATATGGCAGTTTCTTTTGATTCGTGTCGCTTGTATGTACTCAACTGCTGTTTCATGTACCTGTATTTTTATATCACGACAATTTTCAGTATTTCTGTGACCAAGGTGCGGTTCGCATCGAAACGTCAGATCAATACGTTTTTAATATGTTGTTTTAATGTTTATTTTAATGTGAACGTGTAAACATTCTAAAGTGAGCCTCTAACCCCAATAAATAAACAATTTTTTAACGAAAGTTGTGCATTTTTCAATATATATATATATATATATATATTTCTTGTTTCCCTCAGTGCATCTAAATCTCAAACAAAATAAATTGTGTACAATATAAGTTTATAACGTTTATAAGAGAAGATTATAGTAAATGATAGCATAATTTTCACAAAATTAATTAGAAAAACAGCATTAAAACTGAGCAAATACACTTCTACCACTTTAACTCACGATTGTTGCTTAATTAGGTGCTTTCGATTTGACGACTGCCAAGTGCAAAACACTCCGAGGTGCTTCTTACTGGTTTAGGGGCGTTTGGCTCCGAGCAAAACGCGGTCCCCCGCAGCGTCTCATTGTAGAAAATTGAACGGGGAATCGATTGGTGTAACTTTCAGCCCGATAAGACAACGGACTGCGCGGCTATAAGGCGGATCCGAAAAATATCGGATCCGAAAAAAATCCGAACCGAAAAAAAATCGGGTCCGAAAAAAATCGGAAAAATATCGGATCCGTGATATGTTGGGGTCGTCTTCGGTTGCCCGTAACTCGAAAACAAATCGTCCCAGCGGGAAGACCGGCACATTTTCCGATAGATTGATTCTTTGCGAATCGATTCATATATGGTATGCATTTAGGAATAATTTTCCTTTACCGCGTAATTTCGTTCGGACCGAAATGCAACAAATATCGGTGTTACGACTGAAATTTCGACGACAATCGACTCGTAATAATAGTACATAATAATAGTATAATCGAATAGTATTAAGTTAAGTTAACTTATTAATACTATTATTAACCTTATAAAAGTTTACAAATTCAAGTTGGCCGCGTACACCGCCCCACTCTCGTGTTTCCGGCTCCGAGTGCTGAATCTCGGAACCGGGTTTTACTGCGTCCATTTCGCTTCAACCTCCGCTGACGTTAGACGTTAGACGTATCCAGTTGTGAAATATCCAGTTCATCCAGTTGTGAAGTAAATTGTGCATTATAATGGTTTCGGTAAGTTTGTTACAGTTTAAAGGTGTGCGGATATCGGATCCGATTGAAATTTCCTTGAAATAATTACTTTTTATCTTTTACAATCGTTTTACACGGTCACGGCAAATTTGCCCAGTAGATTCATCAGATAAATATATAGATTCAATTAAAAAGAAGTAATTCGTTGATATTTTAAATTATTATATTCGTATTCGTCGCAGTTGGGGAAATTTTTAGGGGATATTTTTTAGCGTCCATAGCGTCTGAAGCTAGCGCCATTTTGTAACGGTCACTTTTTACGACGCGCACTTTGTACCAACGCTCCAGAGCCAAACTCCAACATACAATCAAGAATTAATTGATTATTTTTAATCTAAATGGATTTCTCGTATTTCAGCGGAATTTTAACAGTGCGTACTTCCGAAAGAGGCCGCTTCAACTCCTAAGAATTAAAACCGCCTTAGAAAAGAATAACTGCAAGTACAAGCATCTCTTTAGAGCCCTCCGCCACTCCAATCGAGGTTGTAGAGAATACTTCAACCTCTAATGCCCGCATCTCTACACCAATTAGTGTTGCTGGACCAAGTACAGGAGGAGTTAAGAGGCGATATATTACCAGAGATGCGGTAAAATGATTAATAATAGTGAACAATGAATAATACTTATTTATTGTAATCTCTTAACATGAAATTCTTAACGATGTTACAAAGAGTTTAGAAAAAGGTGCAGAATACCAAATACAATCTTCTGCTTCAACCAAATCCGAAGAGGACATATTTGGAGAACTAGTTGCGGCGAAACTAAAAAGCATTGCAGATGTGAAAAGACGTGCCAAACTGCAACATAAATTATTGTGCACTATAAATGACGAACTCCAAGAGCAGTAATAAATATTTTATGCCCTAAACAATCTTTAGTTTTATTTATAGTAATAATATCAATCGAGACATTTCGGTTTATCACTTTAATGCGTTGTAGGTAAAACAAACCATCAAATGGCGCATTTTAACGATAGCGTCAAGGTAAGATTCTTTATAGCAGGCTTGACACTTTATTGAGAGACAACGTAAAAACGTACGTAGTAAAATGACCGTTGTGCTTTAAAGCGGAAACAGTTATGCAGGGAGTGTCGCAGCGCGACGCGACGCAGACCAACGCGATGAACGTTGGATGAAGCGTATGAACGTATACATCTCAAACATATACCTTGATCAGCGAGTAGTTGCATCGAGAGCGCTGCGCAAAACGCATCACGTACTCCTTATATTTACGCTCTGCGCACCGCTGTCGAAGTAAGTTGTCGCTGGCCACGCTGTACTTGCCTAACGCTGTGTGTCGCCACGCAGTGCAGACCGACGCGACGCACAGTGGTCGATTTTGCACTTTTAGCTGATCAAAATTATTTTTTTATTTAAATGAGCTCAAAATATTCGTTAGATTTGCGAAAAAATAGTAAAAAAAATTTCACCCTTAAGGGGGATGTTTTGAGGGGGTTGAAACCTATGTTTGGCGTTAAAAAATTCGAAAACCTGGTGACAATGAGAACATTTTACCTGAAAACACTGAAAAAAATGATACAAAATCGATGTACTTATGGGGTGAGTTGGGAGGGTGGTTTATAAAAAAAGTAGTTTTATAGTTCTGAAGCCTGTTGTATACAATAAAACCCCACCTGTGAATATTAGAAAAATAGTAAAAAAAATCTAAGTGCCAATGGGGTAGTTTTTGACGGAGTTGAGACTGAGAAAAGAAGTTTGTTTTAAAATTTTGAAACCATGCGCATATGATAATACAGGGTCATTATAAATGATTGTAGTCGAAGCAGGCCGTGTCAATGTTAATAATTTTGTGCCGCTATACCCAAACAACTGTCAAACATGAAATAGGTTATGTAACTAATGTAACTTTTGTGTGTAGAACAGTGGTATTCCATTCTAATAGAGCGGCAACCAGAAATATTTACATTGGATTTCATGGCATACTTCGACTACAATCATTTATAATGACCCTATATTATAAATGCAAATACAAGTAATATGTTTAAAAATAAAAGTACCAGGGGTGGCTTTCGACGGGGTTAAAATTGAGAAAAGAAGTTTGTTTTAAAATTTTGAAATTATATGCATATGATCGTATATAAACTGCAAATACAAGTTAAATATTATAAATTAACAATAGAAAGAACAATCCTTCAAATATTTTAGCTGAAAGGCTCATGGTTTAAAAGGGTCCAAAGGGTGTTTACTCTAAGCCTTTTTCAAGGATTTTAGAAATGAGCCGCCATTTCTGTAATTTCGTCAAAATAGTTAAATAATAAATTAAAGTAGAAAAAATTTTGAATAATTTATGCCATTTTTTGGTAAAATTAATAGTTTAGCTGCAAGAGCAAATTCTATTTGATCGAGATCGGTCGCATCTGCATTGATGTAATACTATATAGTGACCCAGGATTTGCAAATTTGTCAGTCTAATGACAGTACCGGTAGTGTCAAATGCTGATGTTTTGACATTATCTCACAATTTATATTGACAGTAGTCAATAGTATCAAAAGATCTTATATTGTGATACAGTGTACCGTCCTTGCCTGATGGCGTCGGATAGGCAGCGTATTGAGCGTGTCCAAAATGAATGAGTTCTGTTTGCTTTTGGTTTGACGAAGTATGATCATGCATCGAATGGGCTGGGCGACTTGGGATGGTTGAACATGGATAACACTAGGGTGTTGCAGCAATATTGTATCATAAGTTGCTATCCACTAGGATCCCACAATACCTCATGCGGAAGATATGCTGTAGAACGGATGTCCATAACCTTAATTTAAGATTCGGGTGTTTGTTTGCTCCACCTGCCCATCGCACTGAGCTGTATAAACGGTCATTCTCTTACCAGGTCAGTCACATATACAATGGTCTCAGGGAAGATATAAAACATTTATCGTTAAACAGTTTTGGGGGAAAGGTAAAACATTGTCTGTTTGCTCAACAGGGGGGGACTTTAGGCATCGAGTGCACATTGCAAGCTTTTTAATTTTTATTTTTTGTGGGTAGGTGCGATGTTTTGTTAAGTTGGATTTGCTGCAATTACGTGTAATTAGACTCTAGAGTAATTTTTTTGTTTGTTTTTGATTTGATAAGTTCTCGGAATTATTTTTATATTGCTATAATTATGTCTTAGTTCTAGTTTGCGTAAGGGGTTGAGTGGAAGAGTAAGGCAATTTGGAAACAAGTGTGCTGAACTGCGCCCTAAATATAAATAATATTTTGTTGCATTTAATATTGTCTTATTTTAATACGGGAATTATTTATTTATTTAATTATTTATTTATCTGTTAAATCCTGGCTAACTAGTTTTATTTAATGCAGACACGACTGATCTCATTCAAATAGATTCTCATGCAGCTAAACTATTAATTTTATATATTGTATGATAAAGTCATGTGCCTGGCCACATCAGATTTTTTACATTAGTTATGAAGGACCCTGTATTTCACATATATTTTAGACAAATTCTATTATTATTAAATGTAGATATGACTAAATTATGCGGTAACACCGCGGTTCCTCCATCAACTTCCGATAAGAGATTCCGTCGACTGACACTAAAAATAAAAATCAGCCAAATATGACATATTATGACAATCACTTCTATGGGGGCATATTGGCAAGTAAGTAATCTATCAAAAACAAAATGAAAATTTTGCTTCCATTTATTGCAAAAAACTGTAAGCTTAATTGAACTTACGAATTTTCATTTATAAATATTTAATATAAAATCACAGTCTCATCCGCAGACGATACGGTCATATTAAAGTTTACACCAACAACATTCACAATCATTTGTTAATAAATTGTTCTACACTACAAACTAGAATTTATAGGGAAAGTAAAAAATAGTATAGAAATCAACATCGGACTTTAGCCCGTTACTGTAGGTTAACTAAATTTTCCAGGGTGGCAAACTGATTGGTTTTAAGTCATTTGGTTATCTAAGAACAGATTTACGTACATTTGGATTAAATTGGAGCACAGCGCCAAAATAATTTTGAACGGCTAGATCCGCATTTTCAACCACTGTGCGACGTTACTCGATCCCTTCTACCCATATTTTCGTGGCGCTGCGTTGAGGCGAGTTGTGACAGGTTAGTGTAGTGTGCACTGCGTACATGGTACGTACGGTACGCTTGTTTGGGTTTGGCGATTTTTATTTTAAAAACATGGAAATTCAATTAATAGAACTAGTACGCGACCATCCCTGTTTGTACGACATAAAGTCGCAATTTTTCAGGGACAACAGTATGCGGCAAGAAGCTTGGGAGGAAATCGCACGGCAAATGAATACACCAGGTACCTATGTGCTTTATTATTTATTAAAAGAAAACGCATTATATTATATTATATTATATTATATTAGATTATACATAATATATTTCGGCGCCACTAGCATCAGCACCACATCAGCACTATACGAGAGCGCGTCGTTGGACTTCCCTTGGCGGACCACGACGAACGGAACAAAGTACAAGGAGATGCATGGCATTCGTAATAAACAATCAATGCAGAGTGCGTGTGCTGCGGACCGTTAGCTCTGTACCCGTTTTTGTTTACTTATTCGTATAATTCATTAATTAAAGACGTTTAAGTGTCTACCGAGTGTTGTTTTATTACGTTTATTCCGATATCAGAAGTGGGATTACCATGGAGCCCGAACAACCCGCTGTGCCAGAGAATGTACCTACAATTCCGGAAAGTAGAGTGGAAGAACTATTGGAGAGGATAATTCGTGGCTGTATTCCGGCATCGCCATCTAATTCTCAGCAATTATCGACACCAACTGCGCCACAGTTACAACTGCCGTATTTCAATCCAGCTGCGAGGATGTCAGATGCGGAGGGTTGGTGTGCCATAGCCGATGAGTATGTAAAAACGCACAATCTAAGCGGTTTTACACTTGTGACTGCATTGTCAATTGCCAATTGCTTTCTGTTTTTGCTAAACCAACGGATTCCCTGGAGTTGTTTAAAGAAGCGGTTACCGGAAGACAAAACCCTCCCAGTGGAACCAATTTACTTGACAAAGGATTGCACGTTTTGCGATTGGCGTTACATCTGATCAAATCTAGAGAAAGTGATGAAGCTTTAGCAACTCTATTTGCCTGTCATGTCGTGGCAAATCGCTCAGAGCAAGTGAAGAGGCAACTGCAGATGGATACTCCCAAGGACATTAAGAGCTTCTGTACAGCACTTCGAGGAAATTTGGGTAAACGGCCTGCGCTATCTCGCCCTGATCATCATATTAGTGCGAAGCGTCGAGCTTTTTCCCAACCCGAAGCAACCGACAGAAGATTTTCTGGAAAGTGTCATCTTTGCAGACGGATAGGACATAAGTCGTACCAGTGTGATGCCAAAAATAACACATCTTCCCGACGACCAGGAAGCAGTAACGGCAACAACAGTGTGGCGTCATCCCCTGTGACTTGTTTTTCCTGTGGAAAACCTGGACACATTTCCACTCAATGCTCCCAAGGAAAAGCTTCAACTTCCGGCATTGAGAGAAAGCGAATCAATTTGTATGAGAAGGAAAGTCTCCCACAAGGCATGCTCAAACTTAGAAATGGTAAGACCTTTCCTTTTCTTTTTGACAGTGGTTCAGACTGTTCATTAGTTAGAGAGAGTATTTTGCCTTTTCTTGATGGTAAGCCAGAGCATAAGATAGTTTCGTTTAAAGGAATAGGTGAAAATTCTGTGCTTTGTATGTCACAAATTTTGGTTGTTGCCGAAATTCAGGCAATTACAGTTGAGATCATTTTACATATATTGCCAGATGAAAGCATATCGTTCGATATAATATTGGGTAGTTTTCTGTCTGTGAAGCTCGGACAGTCCGCACGCGCGCCAAATCGCTCCGCGAATTTTTCGTGTGTTTCAGCGTTTTAGCCACTTGTGCGAACCTCTTACCACTGCTAGTGAGTTTACCTGTGTTTAACACAATCTTTGGGGCTTTAGGTGAGTTTTATTACTCGATTTTTCCGTTTTTTCGAAAAACCTAACCCTACTTTTTTACCGCGTGTCTTCCGGTACCAACTTTTGGTGCGGAGAACGCCAGGATGAGCGCCGATTCCGGCGCGGCAACGCCTAGGGAGGAAGGGCGACCGACCACTGGGAGCCGCGACGAGGGTGAATTCACCCAAGTGCGCCCCAAGAGGAACCGGCGCCGCCGTCCCTGGCCCGATGCAAGGAGGCGTCAGGATGCGGCCAGCAGGACCGACACCACCCCCGCACAGCCCTCCACCTCGACGTCCGGCCAAAGTGGCCAACCTGCTCCGGGACAATCCCGTTCGAGCTCGACGAGGACCAATAAGTCCCACACAGGACCGAGGCCCAAGGGCAGCCAGCGACAAGAACGTCGAAACGACCCGCAACGTTCTGGCAACTACGGAAGACCCGCTCACCAAGGTGGCGAGAGTCTGACCGGTTCCAGGACGGCGAGGGATAACGCGTCCAAGCGACCACGACCCGTTGCGTCCACCGATCCTTCCCCAAGGATCAACAAATGGGCCAGGCAGGGCACTGCGGCTAGCGTTAGCCGATTTTCCTACAAGGAGGCGACTACCAGCCACCTCCGAGTAGCTATCATTGACGGTAGCAACTCCTTGGGCAAGCTCAAGGAGTCTGACTACGCCATCCTCAAGGCTGACCTTCTGGACTTGGTTTTCCAAGAAGTCATGAAGCCGGCGCCCAACTTCATACCACATTTTGCCACGATTAATTTCAGGGGTGAGATGATGCGAGTTCACTGCGAATGCTCGGACTCGCTGGAGTGGTTGAAGACCAACCTCCACAAGTGTGGACCTTTAGAGGGAGTCACCCTCAGGATAGTCAAGGAGGACGACTTGCCGAGGCTGTCCAGAGTGCAAATCTGGGCTCCGCTAAGTTCCGGCATTGCCAAATTCGCCTCCTTGGAGCTTCTGATACGGGGCATTGCCGTACAGAACACACACCTGGACATTCCCGGTTGGTGCCTCTTCCACTACGAGGAGAAGCCAGATGGCCGACTCCTGGTTTTCGGAGTGGGGAAAAAGGACACCGACTGGCTACGGGCTAATGAAGGTAAGCTTTGGTTTCTACTAAAGCCACTCAGAGCCCGTGTTTCTAGGTGGCAAGAGCCCGAGACCACGGCTGACAACACAGCGCCAGCTGCTGATTCCTGTGCCACACCTACATCAGTGGCGACAGTCAACACGCCGACAGAAATGGACACCTTAGAGTCCTCCGTCGCCGGATCCAGTTCCAGGCTTGACGCCCCCGCTGTCGATGCCCCAAAGGAGGCCACCACATCACGGTTGGATGCGCCCCTCGACTACGTTGAGTCACCGACTCCGAGCCCAGCAGATCTTTCTGAGCAGCAGGCCTAACCGTCAAAGTGAGGCAAATCCTAAATGGAGGTACCCCAAGGAAGGACGGCACCTTGAGGGCAGTACAATGTAACCTCCATCATAGTCGTGCAGCGTCGGCTACTTTATGCAGGCACCTCGACATGATGAGGAATACCATAGCTCTGATCCAGGAGCCTTGGACTGCAAAGTCCAAGGTTCTGGGTCTCAGTGGACTTACCGGCTCTATTTTTAGTTGCGACGGACACATCAGACCCAGGACAGCCATCTATGTTCCGAGGCAGTTCAACGCCCACCTGCTCCCGCAGCACACAGATGGAGATACAACCACCGTTAGGCTGCATTGGTCAGAGGATGGCAGACCCCAGGACCTAGTGCTGGCTTCTGTGTACCTCCCGATCGAAGACCTCCCACCATCGCGAGGTATGATCAGTCTGGTGGAAACCTGCGCCCTCAAGGGCTGGCAGCTCGTGATTGCCTGCGATGCTAATGCACACTCCACATCCTGGGGGAGCATCGCGGACAATTATAGAGGCATCAGGCTGCTCGATTTCATTTCCAGCAGTAACCTAGAGATAGCTAATCTGGGCACGACCCCTACATTCGTGAATGCACGGAGTCAGACTGTGATTGACATCACACTAACCACCCCAGGCATCTCACATCTAGTCCAAAACTGGGCAGTGTCGGAGGAGGTTTCCATGTCCGACCACAGATGGATTACCTTTGACCTTGGCTCATGCAAGGTTAGTCATAGATTGGCGAGGGACGCCAGAAGGACCGATGTCAACACCTACCGTGGACACCTTTCTGGTGAGTTGCACAATCTAACTATATCTTGTCCCCAGGACATCAAACAACTGGAGCAATATTCATCCTCCATTAACAACGCCCTCATTGTGTCATACAAGAGGGCCTGTCCGTTAAGGAAGGTGGCCGGGCCCGGGCGCGCCACTCCGTGGTGGTGCCCGGAGCTTACACTCCTTAGGGCCCAGACCAGAAGGGCGTACAATAAAGCTAAACGCTCTAAGACGAACGAGGACTGGACCTCCTACAAGGTCAACCTCTCGACGTATAAACACACAATCCGTCAACGACAGAGGAAGTCATGGCGGAACTTCTGTGAGGATGTCGAGAGCGTCACCGAGGTCTCTCGGTTAAAAAAACTCATCTCTGCCGGTCCCAAACGAGAGATAGGAATACTACGGAGGAGCGATGGGAGCTATACCAACAATCCCTCCGAAAGCTTACAACTACTAATGGATATTCATTTTCCAGGTTCAGTAGCAGCTCCCCCTACCTCCACCTCTGTTCGAGAGGAGGATGGGAATACTCCGACCGAGGAGGACTGGCTGATTGCTTCTCACATCAGCAAACTGGACAGAATTAGGTGGGCAATCAAAAGTTTCTCGCCATTCAAGTCACCAGGACCTGACGGAGTCATTCCCGCCCTACTCCAGTGGGGTCTGGATATGATCGCACCACACCTTGAAGGTCTCTTCCAGGCGTGCCTTGCACTCCAGTACATACCTGTCCGTTGGCGGGAGGTTACGGTCACCTTCATCCCTAAGCCAGGCAGACAGGATTATTCCATCCCAAGGTCTTACCGTCCAATCAGTCTTTCATCCTTCTTCGTGAAGTCCATAGAGAGACTGTGCGATCGATTCATCAGGGACACTGCGCTCATTACAGAGCCACTCCACCCCCAACAGCATGCGTACACCCAGGGCAGATCCACGGACACAGCGCTGCACAGCGTTGTCAGCTACATCGAAAGATCTTTTGACGCCAAGCAGTCAACCCTGGGCGTATTCATTGATATCGAAGGAGCTTTCGACCGTACAACCTTCAGAAGCATCAACGGAGCCCTTTCCGCGCGTGGGGTACCGGTTGTGGTAAGAGGTTGGATCAATTGTATGCTTAGACAGCGCGTAGTGAATCTAAGAGTGGGCGAGGCCACTCTCCGGGGGAAGGTTGCGGGTGGTTGCCCGCAGGGCGGAGTTCTCTCCCCACTGCTGTGGAACCTCACGCTGGACGGCCTTCTCCGACGGCTACACGATCTTCACTACCATACAACTGGCTATGCTGACGACCTCGTCATCCTCGTTAGAGGCAATCACATTGACACCCTCTCCGATAGGATGCAGGGAGCCCTCAATGCCGTCAAAACATGGTGCGTAGAACACTCCCTGTCGGTCAACCCGGCCAAGACAGAGATGATGCTCTTCACGAGAAACCGGAATACCGGGAACTTCAGGCTGCCAAAGCTCTGTAACACAACACTGCGGCTGTCTGACGAAGTAAAATACCTTGGTATTATCTTTGACAGAAAGCTGCTATGGAATAACCATTTAACCAATAGAGTTAAAAAGGCATGCATTGCTTTCGGTCAGTGTAGGAGAGCCATGGGACGTACATGGGGCCTCTCACCTAAGCTCACGCTCTGGATCTACACGGCAGTTATCAGACCCATGCTCACATACGGAGCGGTGGCATGGTGGCCCAGAGTCAAGCTGGCCTCCACGATCACCAAACTGAATCGCATTCAAAGAATGGCTTGCCTAGGCGTCACGGGCGCAATGAATTCAACCCCTACTGTAGCGATGGAAAACATGCTGTACTTGCCACCCCTTGACATCTTCGCAGAAGAAGTGGCTCTAGCAACTTTATCCAGACTCCGCACAGTGGGGTACTCCTGGGACAGACATGTTGGTGGCAAGAGGATCGAACTATGGAGGAAGGTCACCAAGGGTAAGCCCTTTTTGGAGTGTCCTACAGATTACATCCCACCCCACTATGTTTTCAGGAAACCATATCTGACCCACAACACAGCCCTTGAGGCTGATCTCAGTAGAAGCCTAAAGATCTACACGGATGGCTCTAAGAGACCGAACGGTACAGGTGCTGGCATCTTCTCGCACGACTTCCAGGCTCGCCGGTCGATCCCGCTTGGTAAATTCCCTTCGGTCACACAGGCGGAACTTTTCGCCATCAAAACAGCCTCAGACATCATTAGTCAATCTAACAAGTCAGGCAAAAACATAGTGATATTCACTGACAGTAGACAGTCCATTCTGGCCCTTGAACGGTGTCGCTTCACATCGGGGCTCGTACTGGACTGCCACAACTCCCTGGTGGAGGCTACCAGGAGAAATACCATCACCATCAGTTGGATAAAAGGGCACTCAAAAAACAATGGAGGCAATCGGTACGCTGACAGACTAGCACGAAGAGCTGCTGGTCACACAGCCATTGCACCGGAACCCATCATCCTTCCCTCAAACACTGCCCTAAGGAACATGGTGAAGGACATTACCCACAGCAGTTTCACTCACAGGTGGGACACCACGCCAGGCTGTTCGTTGGCCAAGGAGACACTTAGGTATCCATCCACAACGTTAGCCAGGAAATTCTCTGAACTGCCCAGAAGTAAGCTCCGGCTTATAACTGGACTACTCACTGGTCATTGTAAAGTACGGAAGCATATGTTCAATATGCGACTGACTGACACGTCCACCTGCCGAGCTTGTTCGCAGGACGATGAGACGGTAAGACACATACTGTGCGAATGCCCCGCCCTAGAAGACCATAGGGTAAGTGCTCTTGGGGACCCATGGCCTACCATGGACAGTATTCGAAATGCTCCTCTATCGTGCCTCGTAGCCTTTGCCCGGAGCCTGGGCTGGCTTACGAGTCCAGAGTGAGCATAAGAGGTTTGCACAAAGGGTCCAGTGGGGCCTAGGTGCTTTGGGCCTTCCCAACCTCTCAAACCTACATACATACAATATTGGGTAGAGACTTTATTTGTCAGAATATTGGTGTTCATTATAACGCATCAGGATTATTCTTTAATCGTGAAAACATTGTTCAAGTTTGTGAGAGCTTTACCTCTAGTTTTGATAACATCAATACTGACTTGACGGATGTGGATAAACCAACTTTAATTGAGTTATTAAATAAGTATCAACAGCACTTTGTCAATGGAGTACCAATCGGTAGAGTAACTACAGGTAGCTTAAAAATTCGGCTCAAAGATAATAATAAATTTGTACAAAGAAGGCCATATCGTTTATCGCCACTCGACCGAGAAACAGTTCGTTTAAAAATCTCTGAATTATTGGATGCCCATATTATTCAACCAAGTTGTTCTTTTGCGAGTCCAATTATTCTGGTTAAGAAAAAACATGGTTCAGATAGACTTTGTGTTGATTATAGAGAATTAAACAGTAATACTGTTCCTGACAAGTACCCATTGCCTCTAATAAGTGACCAAATAAATCGTCTTCATGGTGCATATTATTTTACATCTTTGGATATGGCATCGGGATTCCATCAAATTCCTGTTAATTCAGATTCAATTGAGAAAACAGCATTTGTCACACCTGATGGACAGTATGAATATCTAACTATGCCCTTTGGTCTTATCAACGCCCCATCTGTTTATCAACGGGCCATTGATACCGCTTTAGGTGAACTACGCAATACAATTGCAATTGTTTACATCGATGATGTTTTAATTCCATCTGCGTCAATCTCTGAAGGACTAGCACGTTTAGAAATCGTTGTAAAAACATTGGTAAATGCAGGATTTTCTTTTAACATTAAGAAGTATAGCTTTCTTAAATTAGAAGTTGAATATCTTGGATATTTAATACGTGGGGGCGAGGTGCGACCCAACCCTCTAAAGGTAGCAGCGTTAGTCAAGTCTCCAACTCCAAGAAACCCAACACAAGTTCGACAATTTTTGGGATTAGCCTCTAATTTTCGTCAATTTATACCAAATTTTTCTAAAATAGCAAAACCGTTATTTCTGCTTACAGCAAGTTCTATAAAAGCAATTAAGTGGTTAGTAATTCACGAAGAAGCTCGTAAAACGTTGATCCGATACTTGTCTACCGAACCAGTTCTTACTATCTTTAATCCAGATTTGCCAATTGAACTTCACACTGACGCAAGCTCTGAAGGTTATGGTGCCGTTCTGTTACTAAAGAAAGATTCTAAATTACACCCCGTTTTCTATTATAGTAAGCGTACTACCGAAGTAGAATCTCGGTATCACTCTTACGAACTTGAAACCTTAGCTGTCGTAAATGCCATTAAAAATTTCCGACATTTTCTTCACGGTATCCATTTCACAGTTGCAGATTGCAACTCCTTGAAAGCTTCCCGAAATAAAATTGATTTAACACCACGGGTCCATCGATGGTGGGCTTATCTACAAGCATTCGATTTTGATATTCAGTATCGAGAAGGTATTCGTATGAAACATGCCGATTTCTTGTCTCGTAATCCATTGCCTGTATCAAAAATTTCACATAAAACACCTGTATCATCCGAAAAGATAATAGAGATTGCAGAATTACATGAAAACTGGTTGAACGTTGAACAGCAACGTGATGACGAAATTTTACAATTAATTGCACGGTTAAAAATGAATGCGCTTCCCTCTGATTTGAGTAAAACGTACGATATCAGAAATAATATTTTGTTTCGCAAAATTGAAAGAGATGGAAAGTCAAAATGGTTACCGGTTATACCCCGTTCTATGACTTGGTCAATTATTAATCACTTTCATATTGATATCAAACATTTAGGATGGGAGAAAACCCTGGATAAACTTTACGATTTTTATTGGTTTCCCAAAATGAGTAAAAATGTGAGAAAATTTATTGAAAATTGTTTAGTTTGCAAAGCATCAAAGGGTAAAACGGGTGCTCAACAAATGGTTTTACATTCAATACCAAAGGTTCCAAAACCTTGGCATACAGTTCATATCGATATTTCTGGTAAATTAACCGGAAAAAGTGACAAAAAAGAGTACGTTTTAGTAATTATAGATGCATTTTCTAAATTTGTGGTTTTGTATCATATCACTACATTAACGAGAAAGCAAGCTGTAGAATCTTTTCGGAGTTTCACCCATCTATTTGGCGCTCCACAGCGTGTGATATCTGATCAGGGCAAATGCTTCACAAGCTCAGAGTTTAAACTTTTCTGCTCAGAAAACAACATCGAACTACATTTCATTGCACATTGTTCAAGTAGAGCAAATGGTCAAGTTGAAAGAGTTATGCAAACTCTTAAAAATATGTTTACAACTATAGAGAGTGAAGGGAACAAAACTTGGCAGAAAAGCGTAGGTGAAGTACAGTTAGCCTTGAATAGTACGACACAAAACTACGGGATTTAGTCCAGCCGAATTATTGTTTGGTACTCAAATTCATTCGCGCGAGTTGAATAAAGTGTTACATAAATCTGTAACTGTTGTTGATAGCAGCTGTGGTAATATAAACCAGATACAAGAAAGTACTGACAAAAATATTCGTAGAGCGGCAGAGACCGACGCTAAGAGATTTAATGCCGGAAAGGCAAAAGTAAAACCATTTAAAGTTGGTGACTTTTTATTCGCGAAGACTAATGAGAGGATGTTGTCAAAGTTAGATCGAAAATTTAGAGGACCTTATAGAGTGGTCAAAGTTTTGGATAACGACAGATATGAAGTAGAGAAGGTAGGAGTGAAAGGGAAAGGCAAATTTTGTAAGTTTACCCATGAACAGTTAAGGCTGGTCCCGACGGGACAAGAAGACACCCAAATGTTTGATTTTGATGATGATGATGAGCTCAATGTCAGGTCTGAGCTAGTGTCGGCGAATGACAAAGATGATAAAGGTGAATTATATCTATTTTTTTTATTCTTCATTTCCCTCTGATAAGTAATATTTGCTAATAATTTGGCAACTAGAGATGAGATATTACTGCAATATTAGTGCCGGTGCGGTGGTTGGTCTTCTTTAAGACAATTGATGAGAAATGATTGCTGCGGTAATCATGGTGTGTGGTTGGTCTTGTTTAAGACAATTGATGAGAAATGATTGCTGCGGTAATCATGCTGTGTGTTTGGTGTTGTTTAAGACATTTGATAAGAAATGATTGCTGCGGTAATCATGCTGTAGTGATCGCTGCGGTGACAATGTTGTGAAAGCTGCTCCTGTTTTTGAATGAGAGCTGCTGCGGTAGCTGGTATTTTCGAATACCTTGGAGAGTGTGATTCGATTTTATATTTTAAACGATATCAAAATAACTATTGTTTTCAATTGGTGGAATTGTGAAAGAGGAGAAATTGAGAAAAGAAAGAAATTGCCATAAGTCAGAATGGACGAGCGGTGTGATTTGTTTATTAATTTGTATTGGTCTGTAGGCCAGGACACAAAATCCCAATAGTACACGAGGACGTGCACGATGTCAGAATGGCCGTGTCGGCGCCACTAGCATCGGCACCACATCAGCACTATACGAGAGCGCGTCGTTGGACTTCCCTTGGCGGACCACGACGAACGGAACAAAGTACAAGGAGATGCATGGCATTCGTAATAAACAATCAATGCAGAGTGCGTGTGCTGCGGGCCGTTAGCTCTGTACCCGTTTTTGTTTACTTATTCGTATAATTCATTAATTAAAGACTTTAAGTGTCTACCGAGTGTTGTTTTATTACGTTTATTCCGATATATATGACATCAGCGTTTGTAAATATGTAAATATTTAACTTCCTCTGCGCACTCTTTCTATTTGGCACGGAACACTTCCTGCATCAGACACAAAATAATCTCTGAATTTGTCTCTAATGTTCATGGCAAGTTGTGTATGGTTTTGCCTCATTGGTGGCACATTTGTAAAACATGGATCCGCTGTATTTAAATATTCTTTTCCTGGTTCAAAGTCACAACCGGTACACAACATGTTATGTAAACACCAGCCGGCTTCAATAATAATATCTGCCATATCAGGCTGGACTTCAAGATGTCGCAGTAAAATTTGCCATCGAGCACTTAAAATGCTAAAAGCATTCTCTACCGCTCTACCAGCTCTAGAAAACCTATAGTTGTATATCTTGTTTGCTTAATTCCCAGCAATATTGTGTCGGCTATAAGGGCGCAAAAAAAGATATGTTTTCAATGGGAATGCTTTATCTCCTACTACGACAAATGGAAGCTTTTCTCCGCCTTCCAGTAAAGATGCGTCTTGGGGCATATTCAAAGTATCGTTGGCTAGTGATTTACCCAAATTGGAGTTGAAAATATTCCACCATCACTATTTCTGCCGTAAGACCCAATATCAACCGCAATAAATTTATAATTAGCATCCACAAGTGAAAGAAGAACAATTGAATAGTTATGCTTATAATTGTAGAAGTCAGAACCGCTGTTGATAGGACACCTTATGTTGACATGTTTGCCGTCAAGCGCACCTAAACAATTCGGAAAATTCCACATTTGTTTGTATCCTTCGGCAATTTGTATCCATGACTCTTTAGTTGGTGGTGCGGGGCCCCCGCTATGAAGGTAAGTTTCCGAATTGTTTTTTTTTATTATGTAGTAACAATTTTTTTTATTACAACAAAAAAAAAATTTGTTTCTTCCGTTGAACTGTACGCAGTATTTTCTTTTCAGTTCACTGACATCCACTTCCGGAACAGGCCATCGGAACTATGGAAAATCGTAAGATATCTGCGGGCGTGCGATAGGGCTGGTAAAGAATGGGTGGCGCACAAGCTGTAGAGAAAGTTGGCGAATGTAGCGGAGGACCCCACACCCGCAACAATGAAGTCCCTTAGAGTCGCCGTGGAAAGGCTAGGGGGCGATCAACTGCTAACAGAGTCAATGTTCTCTTTATCGCCATTTTACTGTTTTGTGTTTTATTATAAAACATACGTCGGCAAAACATTATCGGGCGAGTTAGGGGTATCGAGGGCACAAAAACTCTTCAAACGGATGTTCCAAGACACAGACCTGACGGAGAGTGCTGTTCGTATATTTCGGCAGCTGGTTAGACGGACAGCATTTTATGAGACGTTTGAATCATTGCCATACGGGTCAGACGAACATGACAAGGCGATGGTCTTAAACAAGATATACGAACAGTACTCCCTCTTCCGACCTAGAAACTATTCTTCGAGCGATTCTTCGACCGGTTCTTCGGACGAAGAACCGGACGCGGCCGAAGAACGGGCCGAAGAACCGTGCAGCTCCACCACGGAGGCAGAGGACTTGGGGTAGCGGGAAGAACAAGGGAGCAGCGCCACCTGCGTTTAGATGGTCGACGCCACGACATCCACGGACGCAGAGGACTTGGGGAATCGGGAAGAACAAGGGAGCAGCGCCGCCTGGGTTGAGATGGTCGACGCCGCGACATCCACGGACGCAGAGAACGCAGGCGGCGCTGCTCCCTTGTTCTTCCCGATTAAGATGGTCGACACCGCGACATCCACGGACGATGGGCACGACTGGCACTTACGACCAATAAAGCGACGGTGCAAGAGCCTTGGTAAGCAATCTTTTTTACTATACATACAATACGAATAAGATCCATAGACGAACTACACCGCAGCAAACCACCACCTAACATAACCAATGCTAACCACCACGGCATAGACACTATAAAAACAAAGAATTTCTTTTTTCATCCAAGACGCACAAATAATTGGTGGACTTAAAACAAAACGAACAATCGACATATACGACATCGAGATAATCAATCTATCTATCTAATTCAAATGATGTTTGATGTTTTCACTATAGGACCTAATATTTCTTTTATAGCTCCGCACACACTACTATTTCACGTACAGTACTGAAACCCATTTTGCAGCTGAAGCCAATCGACCGAAATGAATTTCCCGTCGGCAGAAATCTGGAACAAAAGTAAAGTTAATCTCTCCTTATATTTTCAGTGGAGTCTGTGAAATCATCATGGAATAACCTGAGAAACTCTTTTTCATCTGCGAAGAAAAGAAAAACTAAAAGCGGTCAGGCCGCAACAAAAATGTCTGTTTGGAAATATGAGAAAGAAATATATTTTCTAGTGCCGTTCCTAGGAATGAAACAAACTGAAAGTAATATAAAAGAAAACACTAGGCCAAATCCAGAGGACGACGGGTTTGGCCCTGACCAAGCTTAGCCCTAAAGGATACGCCTTCCTTCAACCTTACTGCTGTGCCCTCACAGGATACATCGGGAAGGCTATTGAAGAAAAAAAACATTTGGCATAAATGATCATATATTTAAATACCTCGGAGTGTGTACAACCTATGCAGATAACGAGAGATTCTGCACAGTAGTGGCTTTTGATAAAATGGCGATAAAGGAGTATATGCAATAAGGCTAAGGACTACATTGAAAATTTTGAAGATTTTGGAAACGAGAAGAGATCAGACCATTTTGCAAGGTATGCTTTAGTGTTCATGGCACAAGGGATTTCGAAACAATGGAAGCAACCCTTGGCATATTTTGTTGCACACAAAGGCGTTTCTACTAACCAGTTTGAGTCAATTTTAAAGGACATTTTTTACATGCACTTCGAGAGTTTAGTATTCCTGTGACATGGCAAAGTATAAAAGAACATTACAAAATATGGGGTCCACCTGCTCAGATACGTATATAATGCTTGATGGCCAAAAAATCTACACGATATATGATGCCCCTCACTTGTTAAAGCGCACCAGAAATCTATTCCAAAAACAATGTTATGCTACCTGCTGTAACCTTATCAGATTCACAGCAAATATTGGAAGCCAGATAGTTGGATATTGTTAAAGCGGTTGAAGTAGATTCAAAGAATCCCCTTATATACAGGTGCCTTTACAAAATTAAAGATTATCATCTGGCACTATTACGCCAAACGGCCATGAAAGTAAAGTGGCGGCACAGATCATGAGTCGAACTATACCCCTTTACATCCTGAACTTAGTGAAGCAAGGTAATATAACATAATTTCAGAAAATACTGTAATTTTAATACAACTTCATTTATAGGTACTCTGCCCTCGAGAGCATTAGCTACATCCACATTTATTACTCAGGTAGATCAAATGAGCCGTTGAAAACCAGAATGGTCCAAGTCACAAAAACGAGTTTATTTAGTTAACCACTGGAAATTCATTATACTATAGTAATCTACCTTCTAGGCAAATCTGAAGCCTATATGTTCATTAGTTTGTCGAGAGATGGCGCTAGTTGTTCTGCCTGGAAATTTTATGCGCATAGAGTTGAAAGCCACACTGGTACAACTGTGACTTAGACCACTCTGGTTTTAAATGCTATAGGTTTTGTTTTTTATTTATGTTTGCAATAACTTCCATAAAATGAGTTCGGATGGGTCCTTAAGTGAGCCTTTCAGTGCTAGTGAAAGCGAATATGAGCCAGAGGAAACAGATAACTTTTCTACAGGTAAAACAAAGTCATTTTTAAATCATTTTAAAAATAAACATAACCTCAACTATGTTTTCAGATGAAAATGAAGAAGGAGAATATAATGGGGTCCCCCCTGCTAGAATTCGGGAAAATGAGGAAAATCAGGATATACAGCAGGAAATTCAGGAAGATCAAATAGCTCAGCAACCAGATGGTATTGGAAGCCAGAAACGTGTCGGAAGAAAACGTTTTAGAGAACCAGAAAAACATATAAAGTCAGTTCGAAAACGACGAAGGAATGCAGGAGAGGAATACACCAGTACTTCTGGGAAAAATGTTCCGGGAAAAACATTTGTAAATTCGAACTGCAATTGCAAGAAAAAATGCTTTGATAAAATAACCGAGCTTGATAGAAAAAAATTGTTTGAGGCATTTTGGAGGATGGGAGAATTTTCTGTACAAAATGCATTTATCTGTGGATTAGTCAAACAAAATGCAATTAAAAGAGTCCGGACGCGGGACGGATCCAATCCAGGGAAAACTGTCACAAATTGTTATTGGGTAAATAATAACAGCATTTCCGTTAACGTATGTAAGCAATACTTCTTGCAAACCCTTCAAATTTCGAATGGTCGACTGGAAAGGGCTCTTAAAAGAGCACGAACCTCCTCGCCGGGTGAGGATTTACGTGGCAAACATGAGCCAAAAAATAAGACAGCAGAAGAAAAAGTACAGGGTGTTCATGTGCACATTAATAGTTTTCCTGCATACAAATCGCACTATACATTCAGTCATAACCCCAATCGAAAATTTCTTGATTCCGACTTAAACATAAGAATAATGTACAACCTATACAAGGAAAAATGTGAAAACGAAGAAAGCGTCCCTGTATCAGAAGCAATATATAGAAGGATTTTCCATCGCGATTTTAACTTGCACTTCCACGTTCCCTCAAAAGACACGTGTGTGAGATGCGATGTATTTAAGGCTAAGATTGTCTGCGCTGCCAATGAGCATGAAAAACAAAATTTGCAGGCAGAACATACCTTGCATTTACGAAAGGCCGAAAATGCAAGAAAGAGTATGGCAAGAGACAAAGGAACGACAATTTTGAATAGAGGAAAAGTTTATAGTTTCACCTTTGATCTAGAAAAGGCACTGCCCTATCCAACATTAACTTGCTCCATAGCATATTACAAAAGAAACATGTATGTCTACAACTTGGGCATACACGAACTGGCTGAAAGCGAGAGATCTTTTATGTATGTATGGGATGAGATTACAGCATCTCGCGGTGCCCAAGAAATCGGATCGTGTATTCGCAAACACATCTTGTTCAACGCAAAACATGCAAATCACATCATAGCTTACAGCGATGCTTGCGGTGGACAGAACCGAAATTTTAAGCAATGCCTTTTTTGGCTCAAACTTTTGGAAGATACAGATAATAATATAAAGGAAATTGACCATAAGTTTATGGTTTCCGGTCATTCCTTTTTACCAAATGACCGTGATTTTGGTCAGATAGAAAAGTATGCTAAAGACAGAATCAAATACGTGCCCGAAGACTGGTATGCAATAATAAGGAAGACCCGACCCAAAAACCCATTTTTCGTTACTGAAATGAAAAGAAGTGACTTTTATTCCACAAAATTATTGGAAGAATCAGTCACCCGGCGAAAGAAAAATGAAGACAATGATCCAGTATCGTGGCTGAAGATAATGTGGTTACATTTTGAGAAAAACAAACCTTATACGATTTTCTATAAGGAAACACTGAATGAGGACTATCCTTTTCATTCTATTAGCATAGCTCCTAATCGAAAAGGTGTTCCTAAACTCATAAAAAATATTGAATTGCCATTACTTTATGATAATGTTCTTCCTGTCAATGACAAAAAGAAGAAAGATATTAAAGATCTTTTTCAATTTATTCCTCCCGTCCATCAACAATACTTTAGAGGCATTATTGGAAATCCAAATGTTGAAGATATTGGTCCGCTTGAAGTAGTTGAAGATGAAGAAGATAATATCTAGTTTTTCTTTGTTTATTTTATAAATTTAAATTAGTTTTGTATTTTGTTTAATAAAAAATGACACCACGTTTTTGATTTAAAAGTCTAATAATTTATTAGCTATTTTACATAGGTACCATTGCTAGAAGGCAAAGTGGTCTAAGTCTCAAATTCTTTGCAAAAAAGATACAGTTACAAAAAAAAAAAACAGTTAATTTTGATTTAAAAATTCAAGTTAGCTTTATCCTAAGGCACATTCCACAAAAAAGTATTTATTTTTATTTTCAGGATTTCTCAATAATGCATTAACTTTAAAGCGATTTATCTCTAAATGCTTTCCCTGTGACTTATACCACTATGGTTTTCAACGGCTCAAATGTTCGACAGTCTCAATGGAAGAAGCGCAACTGCACCAGATGGAGGACACTACAGTTGCGAAACAAAAACTTCATTACTCTGCCAAATACTATCTATCTCTAACAATACAATAATGTCAACTCTTAATTAATATTTTAGCATCTTTCCATGTTTGCTCACATTATTTATTCTTTAACGGACATCATTTTAAATCACTTTGTTATGTTTCAAAAAATTCATTTGTTATGTAATTTCAAATCTAAAATCTAGTCATTACAATGTTAAATCATTTGTATAATCGATTTTTTATGTAGGTGTATGGTTAATGACAACTCTGGTCATGAACAGCTTTGGCAGGAATGGGATGACAAGGTGCAAAGATGGCGTTATATAAGAAAACCATCAGACATTAACAAACCACACACATGAAAACCTCCATCGCAGAGAGGATGGATGACCACTTTAAAGGCATTTATCGGCATTCGGACGGATCTTGAATCTGCAGGACTATACACCTTTAAACCATGATCAGTGAACCAGGACGCCTTGAAAAATGTATTTAGTTGTATGAGAGCTGGTTGTGGTTTAAATAAAAATACGACCATCTCCAAATTTGTTCGTTCCTTGAAAACTTTAATTGTGAAGACGATAATTTCGATTTGCTAACTAATTTCAATCTGTTGAATTTTTAAATGGACCTAACAGACGTTTCTGATACACCTGCAGAATCCAACTCATCGCATCCACAGCCATTTCTAAGCTCAGTAGATATAGAGCAACTGAATGGAAAAGTGGCAACATGAGTAACACTGGGCAAAACGCAAACATCAGTGGCATTTGTTGCTGGGTTTATAATAAAATACCTTTTTGAACAGTTAAAGTACGACAATTGTTATGCCTATGCTGCCTATGCTACCTATGCTGCAATGAACTTCTGCCTTGCAATGAATTTATACGCTTAAAAGAGTTTTCAGACGAAAACCAAAAGCTCATGTATCCATCGGAGAAAGTTGTTACAGTCATCAGATGCGCAATTACATTGTTGGAAAGACAATTGCCAGCACTTCGAAAGGACCATAAAACTCAAAAGAAAATGGCTATATCTTTGGACAATCAGCTAGACTTTTCATTTCTTTCATGTCCCTCTTATTTTCAAATTGTAAAAACTGTATCATTCAGAGTAGTTGTAGAATAGGTATTCCATGGTACTGTACTAGGGTTGTTAGGGACCTGAAACGTCACTTGTTTATTATTATAGACATTAATTGTTACAATTAGCACCATTATCAAGGCATATGTGCTTTTGTTTGTTATTGTTATATATGTTCCTTGTACCTTCGGATATTTTTATTTTTTAGGATTTATTTCTTTGATTAGTGTTTTTGCACTATAAGCAATGAAGATCGTTGGCAGTGCCCAGTCGATAAAAAACGTCCTGGCTTTTTAGACAGGAAACACAAACCTTTTCGCATCACCTTCCATCAGCTGAAAAAGTAGAGCCAAAAATTCTTGGGTGTGTTAAGCCTGTCGCTCGGTAATTGGCTTATGTTGCCGAAATAGGTTGACATAAAATAGGCCAGCAAAAAAAACCTTGGCAGCTTTAACATCTCGCCATTTCTTCCAGTACTGGTCTTGTACCTTCCCAGTTCCTATTTTTAATGTCATTTGTAATATATAACTTTATTATTTATATTTGATTTTTACAGTTGTTCTCGTAGACACGAGAGTTACAAGATTAGTTATACATATTTCATTTTATACTATGTTCTAAATGTTAAATGATGACTAATACAGATGTGTTAATTTAATGCGTGTGTGATGTGGAAAATACTTGCCTATTTACTTAGTGCTCTCGTTTGTAATAGGGGATACCTGAATACAATTTTTACTGAATTATATTAAATACATTGCATTGGCACCAATATTAGAAATCTATGTCATATAATTCAGCAAAAAAAATCAGTGTTCCCAGTATCTGTGTTAGCTAGAAGAAATCCACCAATATTTTAAATATGGCGCCAAAATGCACCTAGCGTCCCCTTAAATGGATTCAATTGCGCGACTGCGAGAATGAAGTGGTGGGGGCTGCGAATGATCCCTTACTGCGGTATCTGTATAGTCTGCTGACAACACTGTAGAAAGTTGACGCGTGCATTGTACAGAAAGCGTGGAAAAGACTCAGTAACTAACTAAAAATAAGGTGAAAAGGTACGTTAGTTTATGTGTAATTCTTCTGTGAATAGATGCATGTCGCATGTCCCGCCAGTCACGCAAAAACATAGTGAAAGTTGTGTTCCTAACCTCAAATTCGACTTCATGAATGCAGTTTTTCCAGAAGTAACAATAAACACGTGGTGTACTATTTAACGTGTTTTCATATAGATAAAATAATCATATTATGGTTTCAAGACGGGGTTGAAATATGTCCCACCAGTCACATGTGACTGGTGGGGCTCTCGCTCACAATTGATTGAAAACGGGATTTTATTTAGATACTGATGATTGTACTAGGTATTAAGAAATATAGTTCAGCGCTAGGGTCTTACAAATCCTTGAATACTTTTAAAAAGAACGCAGTGGGAAAAGCTAAGGAAGCTATTCCTCAGGGTCCCACTAAACCGACAGCTGTTCTGTGGGACATGATGAAGGACATTATGCTGCAAATGGCTGAACTGCGCGAGAAGAGTAAGAATAATAAAAGCACACATATTACAGATGAAATTAAGAGAAAAATTGAAGATTTCTACGAAAAAAAGACATTAGCCGTGCTTCTCCAAATAGAAGAGATACAATGTCGGTAAAAGATTTACAGTCAGCTAAACGTACCCACGTAGCTAAGAGGCACATGATGATAACAATTGCTGAAGCATATTCGTTGTTCGTGATTGACAACCCTGACATAAAACTCTGTAAAAGCATTTTCTTTTATTCACACCCTTGCATGTGAGACCAATGAACGAAATGCTACACAATGTTTGTGTGTGTATTCATCATGGAAACTATAACTTTCTGCTAGAAGCTTTAACAAAGATTGTGCCAACAATTCCGATATCTTCTAAGGAATTAAAAAAAATAACTTGTGACATACTAACCGAAAAGTGTATGTCTAGTAAATGTTCGAACTGTTACGAAATATCAGATATTGTTACTCTAACATTAGATACAACATTGAAAGTAACATGGAAACAGTGACAATGAGTCGAAAAAAGATATCAAATAACAAATTCTACAGGAACCGAAAAGGTCTTATCTAAGAATTCAATAGCAAAACATAAAAGTTCAAGTTCCATGTTTTTATAAAAAAAACGATACAAAACGATACAAAAATTAAAGAAAGTACGCAGTAACAAGAAGTACTGCAAATCGACTTCGCAATTCGAAATCAAGATGAAATTCAGTCTGGTCATTGGAGCCATCCTCAAGTGACTCTGTTCCCGGGATGTGCATGGGCTAACCAAGTAAATAAAATATACTTCAGACTGGTTTCTCATTAATCTTTTACTCTACAGGGTCCTGCAACTAAGCTCTCGTCTTCTGTAGCTCACTTACTCATTAAGCTAAGAGTTTGACATTTTGCAGGCTTACCCTGTACTTCAAGGTACAATTCAAGGAATTATTTTTTATTATACAGGCTGTTCCAAAAATGTGCAACGCCATGGTAATATATTTTTTTAAATTGCATGCTATACATTTTTCTACACATTTGGAAGCCTTTTATGGTTGCCTACATATCACCAAAATTTTATTGAAGTCGGTTGGGTGACCGCAGTGGAAAAAAATAAAAACCAATAAAAATTGATTTTGCATCGTAGTCTTTAAAAATCAATAAAAACCACAAAATGCACCTCGTTAATAAAATTTTGCGACGTGCTTATTAAGTTAGATGTAATAGTCTCGTTAACCAAGTGACATTGATCCAAATTATACAGGGTGACCAAAATCGAGTGTCAAACTTGTCAAACTTCAAAGCGCGCTATTGTTCTAATTTTAAATTGGAACCCATAATTTTTTTTAGGTGAAACGATGCGGAATTAAATAATAAATATTGTTTCTGAATACAACCCCATCACAATTCCCAATATTTTAAAAGTTATTCGCCAAAAACTCATTTTTCAACGTTTCCAAATGCAATTTTAGGTAATAAATATCGTACGTGGCGTTGAAAAACAATTTATTACATAAAATATAACGCAGAGAGGTAGGTATTTTAGATTTTACTGTACTTAATTAAGTAGTTATTCAATTGCAAAATTTACTGCAATATTTACCTATAGCCACATTTCCGTCCTTACCGCTATAGGTAAATTATGCAGTAAATTTTGCATTTGAATAACTACTTAATTAAGTACACTCAAATCTAAAATACGTCTATTATTTTTTATGAAATAAATTGTATTCAAAGCCACGTACGATATTTATTATCTACAATAGCCGTTAGAAACGTTGAAAAATGAGTTTTTGGCGAATAAGTTTTAAAATATTGGGAATTGTTATGGGGTTGTATTTAGAAACAATGTTTATTTTCTAATTCTGCATCATTTCACAGTTTGGCAAGTTTGACACTCGATTTTGGTCACCCTGTACAATTTGGATCAATGTCACTTGGTTAACGAGACTATTACATCTAACTTAATAAGCACGTCGCAAAATTTTATTAACGAGGTGCATTTTGTGGTTTTTATTGATTTTTAAAGACTACGATGCAAAATCAGTTTTTTTTGGTTTTTATTTTTTTCCGCTGCGGTCACTCAACCGATTTCAATAAAATTTTGGTGATATGTTAAAAAATATATTACCATGGCGTTGCACATTTTTGGAACAGTCAGTATAATAAAAAATAATTTCTTGAATTGTACCTTGAACTACAGGGTAAGGCTGCAAAATGTCAAACTCTTAGCTTAATGAGTAAGTGAGCTACAGAAGACGGGAGCTTAGTTGCAGGACCCTGTATAAATAAAGTAGTCATTATAATTTCTTTATATAATCACGGTAGGGGTTTTTACCAAGAAATAAAATTAACATATGGAAAAGAAAGCTGTAGGTAATAATTATGAAAAGAATGACAACTATTAACAGGAAGCTAGCATATTTCAGAAATCGAAGAATTTTCTACTACAATGACGTAAGTCCACGTAAGTCTCTAAATTTAATTGAAACTGATCCGTTTTATTGGGATACTGATTTCAGCCCAGAGAACGATGGATCAGAGAAACTCGTCTTTTAAAACTTGCCGTAACAATGGATCACGATGACGACCAACAACAACTCCAGCCCTATGGAGAAAGTTCACGCGGAAGACGCGGATGAGGTACAGGTTCAGACGCTAGACGTGGCTATAATAAGGTTAGATACAACCCTTTTAGAACTGGAAAGAGTACTGTCGAAAAGGACAGCCGTAGATCTAAGATACGAGAAGAACTCTATGTTGGGACCCAGAACCCCCAACAAATAGTATCAGATATGGAAGATGCTCTCGTTCTAAGAAGTCTAAGTATTTCGATAACGACACGCCGAGCAGGATTTGGTTGTGGCGAGGAAGGGAAATGCTGCGGTTAGAGCAGGTCGCGCCATCTAGTGGGTACTGGACGAGTATGGAAGCGGAGTAGGGGTACACGTCACTCGGCGAGATCGTGTTGGACCCGGTCCAGTTAAGTCGAGGTGTAGCTTTCGCGGCGTATAGTTGTGTTATATTACTACTGGCGTAACTTTAATAAATTGGCGTATTCTTTATCAAAGTGCTGTGTTTTATTCAAGTGTACTAGTTGGACTACAGATCAGAAGTGGGATAGTTGTTGGTTGTTAGTGTTCGAGGCGTTAAAAAAGGCGATAAACGGCGAAAGTAGAAAAAGAAGATGGCGGGCACGCGTCCCTCGTCGGCGATGTCGTTAAATTACGAGGACAGCGAACATGAGACCAACCCCACGAGCCTGGTGAGGCCAATCTCACCAGTAATTAATCTTCAACAGGCGCAGGAGGATTTTAGTGCAATGATGGCGCGAATGGAGGCGTTTATGGCGCATATTACAGCAAAACTAGACGGTAAGCGAGCAGAACCAGGTACCCTCGCGAGTGCTCCGGCGTCATCGGCCCCTAGTTCGTTAGATGCGACTCCCATGTCGGGAAATACTGAGCCGACCCGAGCGGGATATAAAATCTTCGAGGCGTTCGATCCCGATGACGATGATGCCAACGTCGAACGGTGGATCCACAAGATCGATCAGCTGGGCACTATCCATCGCTGGACTGAAACCGAGAAGTCGTATTTTATGGCGGCACGACGGCGAGGCGAGGCGTTGGTATAATCACGTCGAAGATTATCAGAAGTCGTGGAAAGAATGGCGGGTTCTCTTACGACAGGCATTTCCGCGGCGAATGGATTATGCCACTACGTTAACTGAAATGTTGAGGCGAACTAAACGGACAGGTGACGTTTATACATTACTATCACGCGAAGCTGTCTTTGTTGGGCAGGTGTGACATGGGAGGCGAAAAGGCGGTCTCCTGCATAGTAAACTGGTTACCTTTGGCGCTAAGGGCGAATGCATATGCGGCGAAATGCAAGACGCCGGAATAATTGTACGTCAATTATATCAGCAGCCTAGAAGGTTACGAGGTGGCAACTCAAACGGCAGAAGTGGCGGATACTAGGCGTTCTGACGACAATCGTCGAGCAGAAGGCCGGGCTATACGGCACAGAGGTAGCGATACGGTGAGGAGGACGAGTTATATGGCGTCAGGATCGTCATCCGTACGAACCCAAAAGCGAAAATGTTACAATTGCCAACAATTTACGAGTCATCTCTCCAAGGATTGCCCGAAACCGAAAGTCGATCGGTGTTGGTATAGCAAAAAGGCCGGTCATAAGGCGCATGACTGTCCCCAGAGCACTCAAAAAGGCGGACAATTCAAAAAGGTAAGTTTAATGGTGACTAAACTAGATTCTAGGTATAAACGGCCAGCGACCACATTAGATGGTGTACCTGTTAGGGTGTACTTAGGCGCAGAGGCGAACCTAATCTCACAGGGTTGTGTGACAAGGTTGGGATTGGCGAAGCAACCTAACAATATGACGTTAAAGGGAATTGGCGGATTTAAGTCGAATGCTACCGGCGAGGTAACATTTGACGTTATTATCGATGGCATTCAAATTCCAGTCACGGCGTTGCACTATGGTCTAGAACCGTAATTTAGCGCGAAAAAAGTAAAAAAATGAAGGTGCTATTTTTGAACGATTTGAGGTTATGTCATGATTCTTATGACGTATGTCATCGAACTTGTATGAAACTGTATTCAGATCTGTTAATATTTGAGCACGACAATCAGTTAAAGTTGACTCACATCGAGTGCGTGCTATTTTGTATTAAAACTTACTTCATTACCTTCACGTTTTTTGTTGTTTGTATCAATTGTAATCAGCTTTTTTTGTTTACATTGTGTTCAGTGGTTTATCCTATCATGTCTGATGCCAGTGCTGGTAAGTTTGTGCATTATTATAGTGTAGAAATATCATAACGGGCAATAATAAAAGTATTGCAAGTCTTTCTGGAGATAAGAGAGATTTAGAAATTGTGCAGGCATTTGCAGGTTTTGAAATTACATTTTTTTTGTAGTTTAATTTATGGTCTCAATACTCGATAACAAAAAAGTGCCCTTACTTGCGCCGTCAATTTATTTCTTAGTTTTTTTCAGTATTGACTCATTTAGAGTTATTCGAAAAATGGCTTTCATGTAAGCATCGACAGATGTCTTGCAATGAGTATCCATTATCAAATTCTCAAAACAAGTTTGGAAAAATTTATTAAAAAACTCGAACTACGCTGGAAACCTTATCACAGAGACCGAGGGAAGGTTTTGTTAAAAAATGAAGATTGGTTGAAGCTATCTATAAAACTAGACCAAAGAGAAGACAATACTGCTACTCCAGGACCTTCTGTGCAAGGAAGACCACACATCACGCGACAACAATTCACGAACAGATGTATCATAGTTATGAATTGGAGACACTGGCGGTAGTGGAGGCTGTAAAACGTTTTAGGGTTTATTTGATTGGTATACAATTCACGCTGGTAACGGATTGTGTGGCGATTAGGGCGACATTAGTAACAAGGGATTTAATCCCTAGAGTGGCGAGATGGTGGCTTGTTTTACAGGAATACTCTATGGATGTGCAATATAGACCAGGCGCTAAGATGAGGCACGTTGATGCTCTAAGTCGAAATCCTATTGAAGTACAGGCGGTACAGGTGGGCGACAGTGATTGGCTTTTAGCAGTACAATTGCAAGACCCTAAGGTGAAAGCAATAGTGACATCATTAGAGACAGGCGTGGCGGATGAGGCGATAAGAAAACAATTCCGATTGTTTGAAGGGCGGTTGTATAGACGAACTAAACTGGGCGATAGATTATATGTACCCCATATGGCGAAGTTCGGATTATTGAGGCGGTCTCATGATGATATTGGTCACGTTGGTATTGATAGGTGTTTTAAATTGAGTATTGGTTCCCAAAGATGTGGCGTTTTGTTCATAAATATGTTAGGGCGTGTATGCATTGTGCGTATGGAAAATGTAATTATGGGCGTGGCGAAGGCGAGCTACATCCTATTGAGAAAGTAGGTATTCCTTTTCACACTGTTCAGGTCGATCATCTGGGACCTTTTACAAGGAGAAGGCGTGGAAACTCATATCTATTAGTGATAGTAGATGGGTTTACTAAATTCACGATAGCAAAACCGAGTCGAACGGTCAGTGCTGTTGAAACAGTGGCGAAGTTGCGAGAGGTGTTTGGCGAATATGGATATCCACGGCGTATAATTTCAGATAGAGGCCTGGCGTTTACCAGCAAGTTGTTCGGTGAGTTTCTGGTGGAAAAAGGTGTTAGGCACATTAAGTATGCAATAGCTACACCTAGGGCGAATGGTCAGGTAGAAAGAGTAAATAGAACAATAGTCGATGCTTTGGCGACATCAATTACTGATGAAGTGCACTGGGACGCTCACATGCCAGAGATTATCTGGGGAATTAACCAGACGGAGAATCGGCATACTGATGAGGCACCCGCACGATTGCTATTTTGGCATGGCGGAGGCGTTATGGCTGACTTGTCCAGTGGCGTAGATAGGGCAAATGATAAAGGTGCTGTTTGTATGGACCAAGGCGATGAAACGAACCAACCAATACCGGCGAGTGGCGGAGGCGACGCTGCAGCACCGCGGCGCAGTCAGCGTGTCTTAGAAAATAGACGACGTAAGGCGACCACAAGTTGAAGTGACATCTCTTGAGCTTGTTAGGTGACTGGGGTATTTCTACTTCAAAACATAACCTGTACGGTACTTCTTGACACACAGTAACCTGGTGCGTTTTTTTTGTCACAAAATTGTGTGTTTCCCCGGTTAGTGTTTAATAATATCAGGTAAGTCATCATTTCCGTATCTGTTGAATGTCTCTGGCTATACATGTTGATAATTAGTTTATATTTAAAATCATGTGGTAAGTACTTATTAACATTCTAAACACATGGGGTAACTTTGCACCAGAATATGAGGATATTTTGCACCACCGTCAAATAGTGTTAAAAATGTTTGAAACAAAAAAAAATGACAAAATCTAATAAAAAAAACGTTGTAACGAAACTCCGTTCGTTATAAAGAAATGCATGTTTATTTTGTTAGTAATAAGTTTTTATGATTGTATACTTAACTTTTTACTTGTGTGCATTTATTTTGGAGAATCCTGTTTTTATATATTTTTGAACTCGTATGAACGTTCGATATGTAACTGGTCCCGAGACTGGTTTGATAGGCGATTCTCGTATAGTGTTTTTGAGCCGCCCGGACGGACTTGTTTTCGTGAATAGTGGGGGTCGTTTTGACGGTATAAAAGGCCGGCCAGTTCCCTCTGGAGATCAGTCTATTTTCGTTGGCCCCTCGCTGCTGATAAAATAGCTCAGAGATCTCGTTGTTGGCCCTTTGTATGCTGATACGAGCACTTAAGGTATTATGTGATGGCCCTTTGCCTGCTATTCATAATACGTCGAACTGCTTACCTCTGCTGGCCGTAGTTGGCAAGGTAGTTTTCCAGATATATGTTTGTTTCCTATATATTACTTTTTTCCAGATAAATGTTGATTTAGTAATATCGATTTCCGACATCACGGAATCGGTAATATTTTCCCGCCCCGTTAACCTGTCTCCTGTATTAATGTTAGTTTAAATAATACCCGAATCCCGCCGTCGAAGTAAAACATAACCGCAACCCGTCATTTCCAGTAAATGGCATCTACCTGCTTTATGTAAATGATTAATGGTGAAGAATACATTTATTACTTTATTAAACCATCGTATTTTATTCCGACGAACCTAGGACCTACGAGCTACCTATTACAGGGTTAAATATTGATATATTCATTGTGTAACGCCTCCACATTGCACCAGAGAACGAGGTGCGTTACACTGTATTACATTACATTATATCGAATACTTTTCTACAGGATGCCGCGTACATACAAAAGGAAGTTAGGTGCCAGAAAATATATTGACTACTCGGCAGATACATTAGCTGAGTGTTTGAGTGCAATTAAAAATGATTTATTAACGCAGCGAGACGCTAGCGAGAGGTATGGGATCCCCAGAAGGACCATAAACTACAAGTTGAAAGGCAAACATATTTTAACTCACGGGAAACAAACCATATTTATTGCCCAAGAGAATCTACCTTTGTACGTTGCATTATGAAACTCAGCGAATTCGCTTTTCCAGTTGATTCCTATGACCTAAGGGTTATTATTGGGTCATATTTAAATAGAACCGGGAAAATTGTTCCCATCTTTAACGGTAATTTACCCGGCCGAGAATGGGTTCTCAAATTTTTGCAACGTCAGCCTGAGTTGACTGTTAGGTTTGCTTCAAATATTAAGAGAAATCATGCGGCTCTCACACCAGATATATTACCAGATATATTGCCAATTTGAAGGAAGAATTGACTGGAGTTGGACCACACAATATATGGAGTTCGAACCAATCTTACTGCTGATCCGGGGAATAAAAAAGTTTTAACAAAGAGAGGCACCAAATACCCTGAAAAAAATTGAAATTTTTCGAAGACAAGTATTTCTGTAATGTTAGCAGGAAATGCAGTTGGTAAGCTACTGCCACCCTATATTGTGTACAAATCAACTTGCATGTGGGACACTGGGACTGAAAATGGTCCTCAAGGAGCCCGTTACAATAATACACCAAGTGGCTGGTTTGATTCTCGTACATTTGAGGACTGGTTTGAACGTTCATTATTCCCTAGGCTGAAGAAGAGCGAGGGAAAAAAAGTTATCATTTGTGACAACTTATCGTCTGATTTATCAGCAAACGTCATGAATATTTGTCACGGCTACAACATTACCTTCGTGTGTTTACCTCCAAACAGTACACATCTTACGCAACCTCTGGATGTTGCTGTTTTTAGATCTCTCAAGGGCATCTGGCGGAAATTTTTTTGTCAATGGAAAGACACTGAAATAGGAAGAAAAAGTCCTGTTCTGTCGAAACAAGAGTTCCCTCCTCTTCTAAAGAAGAAAAAGCATAACAAGTATGGATATAATTAGTTTACAGTCTCAGCCATCCACATTTGGTGAAAAGAAAACGCAAAAGAAAGTCAATAGGATAAATCAGAAAAGTCGGAGAGAATCCAGCGGAGATGACGATACTGATGATCCAGTATTACAGGACTCTTCAGACGAAGAATATCAAGAATACTCGAAGCAAAACTCGCAAGCAGATATTCTTAACCTACCGGCTATAAAGAAGCTTGCGGGAGAATATGTGATTTTCCAATACGAAGGGGAATTATTCCCTGGTAAAATAGTATCATTGGAGTCTAAAGAAGTTGTAATATCTTCGATGATTAAATCTATAAAGTTGTGGAAATGGCCTGAAAGGCCAGATGTTTCAAAGTATGATTGGGAGGATATACTTGGCCACATAAACCCCCCTACTCTAGTATATAGAAGAGGATTGTACCACATTCCAGAAATGGAAAAGTTGGGTTGGCGGTAAATATTTAATTTTCTATATATTGTTGTTTTTTGAAAAAAAATCCGTTCTATAAATAAATAGATTTGTGCCAAAGTGATTTACGTGTTTAACTTTGCACCTTTCCTGTTTACAAGTAGGGCCGAGCGGGGTAAATGTAAACAGGGGTTATTGTAAACACCATAAGCAGTCTTTTTGAATTTCCCGCTAGAACGTTATAACTCCCGCCCACTGTCGAATATCCCCTCCTTTAGTACTATACAAAGAAACAGGTGTTTACGCGCGCGTTTTCAGTTCGTTTTGTGCTCTCATGCTGACCACTGCAATAATTATGTTTTTTTCAATGGTGGCGATTGTGGCAATATTTATGTGAACATTTTATTCTAACGGTAAGTACTATAAATTATACTTGGAAGGGTTGCAAATACCTTAATTTTGGTGCGAAACTATGTTTTTAAACTAGATATGTTACTGTAATAATCTTAAAAGAGTATTTACTTTTACCCCGAATAAAAGTCTGTAGGGGTAAATGTAAACGCGTGGTTGGGGTAAATGTAAACAGAGTTTCGGGGTAAATGTAAATGTAAATTTTAGTCAATAAATTTCTTTTAGATGCCCAGAAAGTATATTCCCAAAACTAATGGTCCAGCTTATACCAAAGAAGCCCTAGAAAATGCCGTTCAAGATGTGCAAAACAAAAATATGTCTTACAGACAGGCACAAGAACACTACGCTGTACCAATATCCGTTATTTCCCAGCGGCTTAATGGAAGAAAAACCCCCATAGATTCTTCAGGGCGTGGTCGTAAACTAACTTTTACTTATGAGACAGAAAAGAAAATCGTCGATTGTTTGTTGGCTCGCGCAAAAGCTGGATTTCCATGCGACAAGGATGAACTGTTGGACCTCATTCAGGAGTATGTCAAATCGAATAACCTGTCAACCCGGTTTGTTGATGACCGCCCAGGTATAGATTGGTATTATTCGTTTTTAAAACGACAGAATCTTTTATCTGTAAAAAACCTGAACACTTACAAAAATGCCGCAAAGACGCAAGAAGGCCAGATGTCATTTACAAATTTTATCAAGATTTAAGCAGCACATTTAATCTAAACGGCATAACATCTCTGGAACAGGCATCTTTTGTTTTTAATGCGGATGAGACGGGCTTTAAGAGCGACCCCAGTCGATTAAGGGCTATTGGGGAAAAGGGAAAGCGTTTAAGTCGTGTTTCTGGGGGATCGGGTCGCGAATCTACTACTGTTCTTGCATGTGTGGGAGCAGATGGGTATGTGCTTCCTCCTCTCATTGTATTTAAGGGCGCTGGTGTGCAAGCCCGATGGGTGTCTGATAAAGCCTATCCTGGAACTTTGTATGCAGTGTCCAAAAACGGTTGGATGGAAGAACCACAGTTCTTCACCTGGTTTACCAAGAGTTTTATAACTCATATACAAAATATAAGAATATTAAAGAAGCTTCCAAACCAAACAGCGGTGCTAATATATGATGGGCATGCTAGCCATATTAGTGTTCGCATAGTTGAAGAAGCCATCTCTAATAATATAACCCTAATTAAGTTGCCAAGCCATTTGACGGACATGTTACAACAACCTCTTGACAAATGCGTGTTTGGTCCTGTCAAGATTTTTTGGGAGAAAAGACTTATTTCGTATGGAAAGAAACAAATGGGTAAAGGAACCGGAAGATTATCTAAAACGGAATTTGTTGAACTACTAGCTGAAGTTTGGACTGATGCAATAAAACCAACAAATGTTATATCTGGTTTTAGAAGTTGCGGAATTTTTCCCGTCGACAAAACAAAATTTCCCACCAGTTCCTTTAAACAACGTGAATTAGAAGAATATCTGCAGAATCAGACCACTTCATCTAAAGAACCTAGGAATACTTTGCAAGAAACAGAAAACTCTATAGATACTTCTGAAGATATTCCACAATTAGAAGAATATCTGCAGAATCAGACCACTTCATTTAAAGAACCTAGGAATACTTTGCTAGAAACAGAAAACTCTATAGATACTTCTGAAGATATTCCACAATTAGAAGAATATCTGCAGAATCAGACCACTTCATCTAAAGAACCAAGGAATACTTTGCAAGAAACAGAAAGTTGTATAGATACTTCTGAAGATATTCCACAATTAGAAGAATATCTGCAGAATCAGACCACTTCATCTAAAGAACCTAGGAATACTTTGCAAGAAACAGAAAACTCTATAGATACTTCTGAAGATATTCCACAATTAGAAGAATATCTGCAGAATCAGACCACTTCATCTAAAGAACCTAGGAATACTTTGCAAGAAACAGAAAACTCTATAGATACTTCTGAAGATATTCCACAATTAGAAGAATGTCTGCAGAATCAAACCAGTTCATCTAAGGAGCCTAGTAATGGTATACAAGAAAACTCTATAGATACTCCTGACGATATTCCGCATGGTATTCCTGATTATCTCAACGACGAATCAATAAGGTTTCAAGAGCTGACGGTAGTAACTCCAACATTCGAACAAAAAAAAAACAACCTTGTAAACACCATGCCACTGAAACTTGTACATCTAGTTGTATAACTACTAATATAGTAGACACACAACATACACTCACCAAGTTGTTCTTTAAGTCACCAGAAAAAAAAGAAAACGTCACTACAAAACAAAAACATGTCATACCAAGATTACGACAACAGACCTATGGAGAAGTTTTAACAAATGAAGAAGTCCTTCATAGGCTAAAACAAGCGCAAGTAAAAAAGATAAAGAAACCAAAACCAGAAAAGCAAAAAAGGAAACCACTTGAAAACAAAGAAATTCCAACAAAAAAAAATTAAAAAACAAAGTCGTCAAACAAAAAGAAAATAAAACAAGATAGTTCAAGTGAAGAAGATAATATTAATAGACGACACTTTAAATAATAGCGAAAGCCCTTCTTGGGATTGGGAAGGCGAGACAATTGATGAAGTGGGTATTGATATAAACGAGACATCTCTTCAAGATTTAAAAACTGGATGTTTTGTTCTTGTTAAATTTAAAGGAGGAAAGAGAAACACAACGGTGTATAAATGTTTGTTCTGTCGAAAATGTAATAGACAGTGATATTCAAGTCGTAGGCTTAAGAGCTATAGATGATACCAAACAAAATTTTGCCGTCAATTCAAGCGATTTAAGCTTTGTCAGTCATGATCAAATATTAGGTGTTTTACCTACTCCCATAATAAAAATGAAAGGGGAAAGGATCTATTACCATTTCGAAAAAAATGTTCCTGTATCAGAAGATACTTTCTTGTAATAGTACCTACCTATCACCTTTTTTTTATTACTAATAATGAATTACCGATGTTAAGTTTACCTACGTTATTGCGTTTAAAATACACCAATATAGTTTAGTTTGTTATTTTTTGTTACAAAAGCAAGAAAAATAAAGTTATTTTGTATCCTATTTGCTGTACTTTTTTATTAGCTAAATAAAAACAATAATAAAATAATGTCTTTTATTTTTTTAGTGGTAAATGTAAACAGCCACCTAACATAAATTGGAACGGTTTCCGTAGTTCAGTAATTCAAATGTTTACTATTGCCCCATAAATCATCTCATTTATTCAACTGGTGTTTATAGTAGTTGTTTACAATTACCCCAATACCATAGGGGTAAAAATAAACAGTGACATCTTTTTTTAATTGACTGTTTTTCTAAAAGTCTTCGTTTCTTAAATAGTTTTTTTGTATTTTCGTAAAATATATAGCCTACACAACATAGTAAATAAATTGTTGCCAAAATATTTAAGATAGAGAAGTTTTGCCAAACAAGAGTAAAACCAGATTTTATTCAATTTGACAGATTCGTTTACGATTACCCCACTCGACCCTAACTTTAGATCAAAATACTGTGATGGTGCAAAGTATCCTACTCAGTAGGGTAACTTTGCATCAAATTTATATAATATATAATGCATAACAGATGACTTATATTATATAAATTTTATATTAAATAGCAACTAATAAAACCAAAGAACAAAATGCAAGAAGTACCACCTAACATAAATTGGAACGGTTTCCGTAGTTCAGTAATTCAAATGTTTACTATTGCCCCATAAATCATCTCATTTATTCAACTGGTGTTTATAGTAGTTGTTTACAATTACCCCAATACCATAGGGGTAAAAATAAACAGTGACAACTTTTTTTAATTGACTGTTTTTCTAAAAGTCTTCGTTTCTTAAATAGTTTTTTTGTATTTTCGTAAAATATATAGCCTACACAACATAGTAAATAAATTGTTGCCAAAATATTTAAGATAGAGAAGTTTTGCCAAACAGAGTAAAACCAGATTTTATTCAATTTGACAGATTCGTTTACGATTACCCCACTCGACCCTAACTTTAGATCAAAATACTGTGATGGTGCAAAGTATCCTACTCAGTAGGGTAACTTTGCATCAAATTTATATAATATATAATGCATAACAGATGACTTCTATTATATAAATTTTATATTAAATAGCAACTAATAAAACCAAAGAACAAAATGCAAGAAGTACCATATTTCTGACGCGCTTTAAAAAATATTTCTGTTGAATTAAAGACAAAATCCTGAGAAAACGGTGCAAAGTAACCTCGTTTTACTGTATCTAAAATTATCCATCCTTCTTTGATCAACAAAAACCTCAAGAAATTTTGAACTATATTAGACGGAAATTCATATCCTCGTGTTCTGATTAGTAAACTAGTTTACAGTAAACTACTCCATTACATAGAACTACGGCTAATGGTTGAACGTGTGAGAGCGAAAACTGGCTATGACTGCCAACCAGAACGCATTTTCCTCTTTTTGATGTCAGTTAATTAGCCATTGACACTCACCCGATGATGGTTGAATATAATCGCAACCAAAATCGATCGTGAAATAGACTTATTAACTATCGACAATAAACTACTGTAGATTTGGCAATACTTTGTTTTCTTCCAATTTGATCCTGTCGATATGGAGATATTCATCCAAGATACTTTACAGTAGTCGTGCACCTACATCAAAATTGAACAATGATATGCACAGACGTACAGAAACTGCATGAAATCGTAATATGGAGACAAAATCCAAAGTATGTATTACCTTACATTGCTGGTCTTACATGATAAATATTTGTAAAGATCAAAATTTGATTTTTGCATGTCGATAATGAAGAGTTCAGGAACTTTAGAAGGACATCCTTTCCTTCTATTGGATTTGCGTTTAGATGTTATTTACAAACTTAAATATATAAATTGTCATCAAGAATATATCGGACAGAGTTCACAACTGAAAAAACGTATTTCACAACATTACAGTGATTCAAGATTGAAGCCTGAACCTTCTGCATTGGCTTCACTTGTTAGCCGTCTTGGACATAATATGGATTATCAAAATGGGATTGTATTGGACAGTGACGTAAACTTTTTCGGAGAAGTTTTCTTGAAGTGTTCCATAATGATGGTGTATTGCTAATGAATTCAAAAATTGACATCAAAATATTTAAGTACCATTTATACATTATTACTAAATTATAAAAACATTCATCCCACCAAGTTAAACCAACTTGAAAAGTTTTTTTATGTTCCTGTTCCTTTCATACTGTTACATTTCATGTCATTTACATTAGTTTTTAGGTTAGATTTTTTATCTTTTCATATATAAAATAAGGTTGTGTTTTTCTTAAATTTTCATCTCCATAACAGATTTGTTTGACAAGAGTTTTTTCAATGTTTCATAATGTTATATAGTTTATAGTGATATTTCCGGTTTGTATTGTATTTTGTTTTTAAGTTGTTAAGTTTTTAACCTTTTTAGTCTTCTAGTCTAATCAAAGTATTAAAAAGTCTAAGAAAATAAAAATGTATTGAAATGCCAGAGCAATGAAGAAGAAACAAAAGACCAGCGCTTTGATTTTTGCTGTTCAGATACCGATGAAGTGACTAGAGATACCAACTCCAACCGAAAGAACTAGTATGAAAAAAGATGAACAAGTTGAAAAGGAACTGTAGACCATAACCACTCAGTACATCTGGTGTGCCTCAGAGGTCACATAACTTTGGGGCCGTTAGTTTGTTCTTTTCATTAACAAACTTCTTTCGACCCTGACTGGCTTAAGGCACCAGTCCATCACCAGTCAGTCGGGACTCCTGGTGTGCCTGATGGATCACTTTTAGGTCCGTTGTTTGTACTTTTCATAATGATTGTCTTGGATCATTGACTCGTCCGTTATTTACGACATTTACGTCACAATACCCTGGAGAATAGCACTTGCCATAGTTTGGAGTGTTCTAACAGCTCTTAACTCCACTTGATAAAAGAGAAATGTGGCAAAGACTTCTGGTATGCCTCAGGTTTTGTCAACATGCCCAATGTTTACGTCAAGACCCTGGAGAATAGCATCTGCCACATTTTTGAGTGTTTTAAAAACCCTAAACTCCTGTTGAATATAGACAAATATAGCAAAGGCTTCTATTCTAGGTACCTCATGGGTCTGATATTGTTTGTACTTTTTGCAGCAATTTTCTTGGAACATTGTCTTGTGTGTTTACGTCAAGATCCTAAAGAATACCATCGGCCACAGTTTTTAGTGTTGTCACAACTCTAAGCGCCCCTTGAAAATAGTCCAATGTAGCAAAGACATGGGAAGACGGACTGATATCTTTGCAGTGGATTATATTGATGTGGCAATTCGGAGTTTTGAGGCCGAGTTTTGTGTTGAGTTGGTGACAGCTTCGGACATTAAGATCCTTGGATAGAAGTCTCTCAGGGTTTTATAGAAGTAGGTATGACATGTTCTTCAAGTTGAGTTTATTGTACAACTGTGTGGTCAGACTGGTGTGTTTGAATTGATCCTCTGGTGATTAGGTCTTGCAAGGGTCAATGGGTTGTTGTGGAGTTTGAAGACATTCCTATGAAATTTGTAGATAATCTGAAAAAAAGGTATATACAGAAAATGTTTCAAGTAAAAGTAATTTATAATAATATTTATTTTTTTAGGTCACACCGATAGCACACACTGATGAAAAAGAGGAGGAATATCATTACAAATAAAAAATTCTTCTTTTAGCTCAAACACCCTTCGAAGGATTTTTTAACGAGAAAGCCAACGATCATCACAATAATTTAGAAGTGCTCTATATTCAGCACGCATATTATCACACAATTTGTGAAGGAAGTGCCTTTCTCTTAATGGCATATTTTAAATAATATTTACAACTTCTATAATTACTTCAAATATTGTTAGTAGATCTTCAACCATATCATTTGAAACAAGTGACTGTCTATGAATCATGCAATGTATCCAAATTTATTATTTACTATTGGTTACATTTTTGTTGTACCTGTATATTTATTATATCCACTTATCGAGAATATTAAAGGAACTCTCAAACCAATTTTGTTAAACTTTGATGTTCAATAACTTTTGTAATCGGTGGCTGATTTTCATTATTCTTTATCGGGGAAAATAAAAAAAGTTATCAACATTATCAATCTATACAAATTTGAAGAAACATTTTATAGGTGGCTGTGCTGGGAGAATCAAAGATATGTGTTTGGTCTAAGTTAAGTAACAAAGGAACTGTTACAAACCATATACAATCTCAATATTTTGTATTGTAATTCAATACAAATCTGACTTTTTGCTTCAAGTAAAATTTAGCATTATCTGCGCTGACAGAAATAATGGCTGACCTGAATTATGCGATGGTGGCTGAATATGGGGTCCATGTCGTCAGCACCCCAACATTCAAAATTTCAAAATTTTCTCAGCTCCCCAACATCCAAAATTTCAAAATTTTTTTATGTCAAAGTTGTGTGCTTGTTTTGTGCTGTTTTGTGCCACAAACCAAAAGTTTTGTGCTCCTTTCGTTTAGAAATTATAAGCTGTTTTCTAAAGGGGTCTGGGGACATGCCAGCCCCCCCCCCCCCCACTTCGAATTTCGATTTTTTTCTAATGCCAAGTTTTCTGCTAGTTTTGTGCTGGTTTGTGCCGCAAACTAGAAGTTTTGTGCTCCATTCGTTTCCGAGCTACAAGCCATTTTTCTGATGGGGGCTGTGGACATGCCTGATCTAACCTCCAAATTCGAAATAAATTCCATGGAATTCATGGAATTTCTAAATGATATTTTTTGTATTCTACTAATACTCTGCCTAGTTGATGTTTGTTGAATCACAGGCAATTTTTTTCACTGTTAAAGAAAAAATTGATGGTACATAATGGAACACTCACTAGTAGTACACAATCGAACACATTTTATTGCGTAGCACTATTTTTTGTAGTTAACATACACTAGGACATAATGTAAAAAAGTGAAATTGACCTTCAAAAATAAATTATATAGATTTGCCAATAAAATAAATTAATAATTAATTAACAATTAATAATTAATAATAAAAAACAAAAACCTAAAGTATTTATTGAACACAACTGAATGGTGACCTGATAATATCACCGGTGATATTTAATCGTCTGAAGATCTCATCTTATAAAACACGGTATAACATTCTTTAAACCACTAATAAATAAATATTGTTATAAGCACCACCATAAGCAGTTAGTACTGGCAACATATAGCAACAAACAAATTAACCAATGCGATTGTTTTGGTACCTATCGCGTTGACGTGCTAACACTCGTTACCGAGATATCCGCTTCCTTAAAAATGTTGTTTATAGCCTTTATTACAAAGAAATTTACAAAAGCAAAAAAAAAACAATCTGTAAACAAGATCTTGGGTCATACTCTGTGTTTTATGAATTTTTTTGGGCTACCGGTTTAGCAGAAAAAAAAATGGTAAAGACGAGCTTTTATTAAAAAGTGCTAAAATCGGGTACATTTTTACACTTCTCTTGTGCTTCTGTCTAAACCTAGGGGCAGAAAAATTTGATAGTCCCTCCTGTTATGTAGAAATGATTCAGGAGTATAACACACTTTATTTAATTTTTTTTTGTTCAGTCGTTGCAGAGTTACGGTTCTTCAAACACAGGGCTCAATACTTTTGCAACCGATAGTAGTCTATTGTACAAATGTGCACGGGCTCATGACAAAAATGTTTGCCATGTGCTCAACTGACCAGTGGAGAGAGACTATTTGATGATTCGTCGAAAATAAGTTTGAAAGCAGTTTTATTACATAATGGAAATGGTTTTCCGTCTGTACCTATTGCATATTTTTTTTTTTTTTTTTTTGGGGATGTTGCCTTGTGCACAAAGCCAGTGGCTTGTCTGTGCGGCAGTCGGGGAGACGGAGTATTTGAAAAATCCCCTGCCTAACCTGGGCTTGAACCCTGGACTTCTGAGTGGAAGGCATTCGCCTTATCCACTCGGCCACCTCCGCTCTATATGAAGTTCATGTTAAAGAAACCTATGAAAACCTTAAAAATCTACTACAGAAAATGTACAGAGAACATTGTTGGAAGATATATGCTGATTAAAAAGTTGTTGGGATGTTAGTAGGCATGCAAGGCGGTTACACAAAATTTTGTTGTTTCATTTGTGAGTGGGACAGCAGAACTCGAGGGAGACATTACATACAAAAAGAGTGGCCGAAAAGAATTGACTGCGTACCTACTCAGAAAAGTGTGTCCAATCTTCGTCTTGTTGAACCAGAGAATATTTTATTGCCACCCCTTCATATAAAATTGGATTTGATGAAAAATTTTGTGAAAGCCATGGATAAAAATGGGGAAGGTTTTCAATATCTTAAAAGTATATTTCCAAGACAGTGAGGCAAAACTAAAAGAAGGAATTTTTATGGGGCCAGACATAAGAGCGGTTATGAAGGATCCAAAGTTTGTCACCAAATTGAATTCATTGGAAAAAAGTGCATAACTTTCGTTTGTTAAAGTTGTGAAACATTTTTTGGGTAACACCAAATCACCCGACTGTGAACAACTCAAATCTTCTGACTGATTTTCAGGCTTTAGGTTGCAACCTGTCTCTGAAAATTCATTTTCTGCATTCTCACTTGTAATTCTTCCCTCCCAATTTAGGTGCACTTAGTGATGAACATAGGGAGAGTTTTCATCAAGATATAAGGACTATGGAAAAACGGGATCAGGGAAAATCCATGCTAGGAGACTATTGCTGGACAGTAAAATATTTAATTCATTTTTGTAAAATATTTTGTCTTCTTTTCCTGATAACCTGGCCCTGGCCGATTTTTTTACTTTTCATATTCTGATTGTACACTATTTAATCAATAAGAAAAAATAGTTTGATTTTATGCAAAAAAATATCAAAAAAGTTACCTAGTGTAATATTATAAGATTGATAGATTTGCTAATGGAGCTCATTGACATATGATCAACAGAACGCATGATATTGTCAAAAAACTTAATTCGGCCATCTTGAACCTTGAATAACTCTTAACGCGGACACGATATCCATGGGGACTTTTTATGTTATACAAAAATCCAGCTGGGTTGCACATTTTCCGAAGTTTCGTCTAATTTGACTAGGCTAACCTTGTACGAAAACGAATGAACCAAAAACACCAATCGTTGAGTTTATATGGCTTTGTAACAGAAGCTTCAAAGCTTGCCCAAGTTCCATAATCGAAAGTGGACAAAAACCATAACAATTGTGGCGTAGCCAGTCAAATGTCAAATGTGGTTTTTCAAAAATACAATGGAATGTGATCTTGATTATTTTCATTACATTCATTGTGCTGCAAAAACTACAAAAGTTGTTAAATATAAAAGCTTACCAAAATAAGTATCAGCCGTCCCTTAAATTGTGCCAATCCGTGTACTTTTTTATTTATTATTATATTATTTACATACTTATTAAACTTATAATGACAAATGTTTAAGTTAACGGAATTCAACGTTTATTTGAAAAATACATTTTTACTGTTCTTTTAGTTTTTACTTTTAAATATGTCTATAATAAGTAGGTAAAAATCTAACAATGAATTTTACAATATTAATCCCGGTATAAAATTTTTTTAATACGAATACCGAACAGGCTTTTGTCCGATAAATTAAGCTCTACGCCTCTACCCGAGCGCTAATCTACTCGACATTGATTTGACTTTTTCTGTTGTTTGTGGCACAATATTGTGAATTGACCACCAAAGATACACATTGTTCTGAGTTGCTACTGGTTGCTACTTTTCAAACATTATTGCATTTCTTTAATCCATATAAACGTAGATAAATATTCGAATTACACACCGTACATTATTACAAGCAAACACTACGGAAAATTTTAAAGTTATATTCCAAAAAAAATTATATGGATGTATTTCCATTATATGTAAAATTGTGGGTATAGGAAACTGCCGTGTGTTTTTTTTTTTGTACAACTTCTCTCCTGTACAAATTAATAATAATAATAAATGCCTTTATTAAGCAAAAGCATGGAGGAAGGAGGAGTCGGCATAAGCACTCGGATATGGGACTACTTTCCCCACTCCGGAGGACTTTTAATGTCAAAGTGACATTCGCAACGTTGGCGTGTTATTATTTTATTTATTTCGCTTATTTCGCTTTGTTTAAAGATATTATAGTGAATTTGTATGAAGATATACATAAAAAACTAACGTATAATTGCGCTGTTCGCAGCTGCAACAGCAGAAAATCAGCTATAAACCAGATTTCGACCGGGATAACATTTCATCGGTAAGCGACTGTATATGTCACCAATGTACAGGCTTGTACTGGCCGCACGCACGAACATTTTTTGAAATGTTTATTACGGGTTTGTTATAAAAATTAGATTAAATTAATTCTTAAATGTGTTCATATAGCATTTTTATATAATGAAACCACTCGGCACATTACAATATATGACAATATATTTCTAGGAAATTCTGGCCAAATTCAGGTTTAATCCTGACCTGGCAGGCGGCCAATTATCAGGGTACTTCAGTGTCATATTAGCCCCGCCCCCCGGGGTCATTTTCTCGCTGCTTAAAGTATAGCGTATAGCGACTCCATCTTCCTCCATGAGCAAAAGTAAACAATACAATTCAAATAAAGCAACAAAAAAAGAATATGAATGCCAGGCCGAAGTCCATGTACATACGCAGTCTGCTCAACTTAAACCTATTAGAAGTACCTATTAATTGCCTAATACAATAAGTGCTAGTAACTAATACAATCAATTCGTTTAAGTTAACAAAAGATAAAATTAAGAAAAATACCTTTTTCCGTTTTCAGAATAAAAAATTAAAAAAAGGAACAACTCGTGAATGCGTGCCTAATTTGGTCAGAGCTCCCCTAAGCCCTTTGTAGGGTCAGGACTCCACTATTACACCAGCATGCATTGTAGAGTGCAATGAATTGAACAATTGGCAGTCAGTAAATGCAACAATTGACAATCAGCACAAGCTCTTTTGGGTTTCATTAGTGTGTACAAACAGTTGGGCAGCTGACAACTCAATACATAAATTTTCAATTGAGACGGTAGAACAGCGCCATGTTCCGGGATCATTGGATTATTATCAGGACGACATTCCGACGATCCCGGAAAATAACAACTAACTTCAGATATACTTACATCTGTTGTTGAAGGTTTGCCAAGAAACTCTGTGTTAGGAGCCTCGTCAACAAGATTCGGCCGATTCATCTCCAACGATAACTAAAATACAAAACATGAAGTTAGCTTTCAAAATTGAAAGCAATGAAGTGTAGAACTTACTAATATATCTGCGGACAACCCTTCAGCAGTACTTTCGATAATATGTAGGGTATGTGTGGTAAAACCGCACACGTCTTCCAGCTTCTTTTGGTCCCATTTCACGGCGTTGGTACTCTCCATAGTTAAATCCTGATATTTATGATGTTGTATAAACTGTAATATTTAATTACCTCAATACTATAAAATTACAGCACCAGATTACTGTTTTAAGTTGATTTTATCTACGGCGACACACGACAGCAAGGAAAGTAGATAAAAACCATGATAAAAACAGGCATGACGACGTTAGCTATTCTGGAATACCAAGGTTGACCAAGGTGAAGTTAGTTACGAATGGCATACTCCAGTGCTCCAGGGCTGAGGGCAGTGCTGCCAACCCCATTGGTGTAAAATTGGTATAAATTGTCCTGCAAAAATTGCTAGAAATTGCTAAATTATCTGTAAATAACTACGTACTCAAAATAAACTAAAGAAAAAACGATTTCTAGTGTTATTACTTATTATGAAAAGGACTAAGAATTGGAATAGAAACGAATGGCGTGGTGAATAGAGTAATTAATTGCTTTAATCGAGGGGGCTGTACAACCACATCGGGCGCTGGCTAGCGTAGCGCTGACCCAGCGCTGACACTAAGCGGTCGCCATCTTGCGAGCGGAGATAAGACTTCTCGTGTAACCCAGTGTAACCGTTCAGACTTCAGCCGGTCCGACGGCGCCGCTAGCGCTATATCGATTTCTGCTAGATGTGGTTGTACAGGCCCAATGGCCTGGTGTTTGGTTTTATCCTTGATTATTTATACATTGATATGTATAATCAAGGGTTTTATGTACAAACAAATGTAAAAAAAAAATTACAAAACAAATATTTAATCTACAACTAAATTAACAAATAAAACGTTATATATTTAGAGCTATAGTCATGGAAAAATCATGATTTCAAGAATCGATTATTAGAATATGAACAGGGTTTCCAGATTAGTCTCACAAAAATTCCGGAGATGATAGGGCGGGAATTATAGTCGACAAAATTCCAAAAAATGTTATTAAATAAATATTGTTAAAAAAATTCAAAATTCATTTTCAAATAATATAAAATTAAAATAATACAAATGTAGGGCCAACGTGATTCTGTGATTAAAAAATTCAAGGTGCTTCAATTTGCATGTGTTAAAACGACCAACGACCGCAGATCATTCCAGGTATATATACCTACCCGCTAGACAAGAGCCTATTGCCGCAACATTTCTACAATACAATTTCTACGTTTCTGTGATTTGTGATATTGGTTTTATCTATTATGGTAGCTGAAACATTTTATGGCTACAAATATTTTTTACTTTACGATTCTTACAATTCCTTAAAAACTACTAAAGGTATCGAGACTAAACTTAGATTTAATTTTATTTTATAGAATGACAATAAAACAAAAAAAGAAGGTTAATAAAATTATATTTACAGTTTCAAATACAATAATTACACAATACCACATACAAATGAATACATTATCATACTCTTAAGGAAACGGTATGTCGCACTAATAAAAATTATGACCGTTTAGAAAAATCTACTTGCAACGGAAGCTTACCACGGGTAAGTACAGGATGTAAAAAACACATGGAATAAACAATAGTCATTAGTGCCTAGTAAAAAATATTTGTTTCTAAATCGTAAATTTTAAAAGCTGCAAAACCCAGAAATAATTAAAGCTAATCTCATAGGTAATAATCTCCTTCCTGTTTTGTGTGTTCGCACCGGAAAGTAACTTTCATTAAAAACAATGTTTACTAGAAAAAAAATCAAAGACACTATTTACTGTTTACTTAACATGACTCCACACGATGGGGAGTCATATATTACTGGGGTCTCAGGGTTTGAGCGTCTGATACGATTTTTTATATTTTATATATAAATTTCTAGCCCTCCGAAAAATAAGTGGATCATTTTTTGAAATTGCTCTTAAATCCTTGCCATGCATAATATTATTTACCCGTTTTATATAATTGTTTATTAAAGTCATAATTAATTTTTGAAGAATTTTTATTTTTACTTGATGGTAGTGGCTACAACTGCTTACCGGAAAGTGTACTTTCCTTTCAATTGTCCTCATAATTCTTCCCTTTAAGTTTGGTTCTGCCAAAAAATTATCCAATATATACAAAATAATGCTATAGCATTTTGACAAACATTTAAAAATTACTTCATCTATATATTTTAATCCAGACACGTCGTCAATTTCATTTTGTTGTGTCAATATGTGTTGCTCTCCTGCAGTGTTATCTGCCAGAAGAAGGCTTCTACATTCCTCACAGGTCCTAATAGATGTTACTTTCTTTACTATAAAATCACAAATATAAGCCAATATTGGCATACGCAAGAGACTCTGTGACCTAATCAATCTTTCTGGCAACGGAAAGGATTCAACTGTATTTGTTTCTTCGTGTGGAAGGCCCTAAAATATAAAATGCACATAAACAATTATAATAGAAGAATATAATTCTAAGACATAAAAGAATAATTAATATTTATAAAAACACATGCAAAGAAAAACATTCTCAATTAGTACTTGTAGAAACACATTATAGGTGAGTATAATAAACATAATATAAATTTACAAACCTCGTGCAGGAAATTATGTAGTGTAAAAAATACTGCGCTATTATCGTTTTCACAATTACCCTCGATTGAATGCTTTGATGTTATAGCCCGACTCAGCATGCTTTTATATAATGGCCCGAATGACGAAAAAGTAGGGTTGCTATAGCGGCACTCCGTTTGCCTGATCTGCTCAAAAAAGTTGTCTATTGGGTCCAGGTTGAAAGTTCTTGGCAACACCTTGGGAAATCCAATTTTTAATAACTTTGAAGTAATAATTTTAAAATTTTTAATTGTTGTTGCCAGGTTTTTCAAAGCTGGTGGTATAACTTTTGGTCCGTCGTTGCCATTTCTATAAAACATAGTTTCTAAAATCTTCAAGCTATCATTCCAGAAGCCGCTATGCCCACTGTCCTTTGTTACAGCCATTTTCCACTGCTTAGTTGAGTATAGTGTGCTGCCATTTAAACTATCGAATAGTTTGTCGAAGAAATCGCAGCACTCGGCAGTCTTTATGGCTTCGTGTGGCAAGGACAGTGTTCCCTCGCTTGTCTTCACTGAAAATCCTAATTAATTTACGGATAAGTATAGATTGAAATATTATAATATGAGCTCAATTACCACTATATGCCATAAGGTTTACCGCTTTTGCTACAGATGCACTTAACACTTCCGTGCAATAGCTGACTTTCATCTTTTTGATACAAGATTTATCGACATGGGCATCACTTAGCTTTGGCATGCTGCGCACGTTACCCATATGAGGATCCATTTTATATGCGATATATAAATGGTCCCACTTCGCCGTCTAGAATATAAACAGTACAAATTATTTGCGCAATATATAAAATGAAATTTATTGTAAGCATTTGATAAAATATTTGACTAATATAAAAAATATTTGACCAATACAAAAAATATATGAGCAATGACTTGAGCATTTAAAAAAAATAAATGTGCAATATATTTATATGTGCATCAGAATAAATAATTGTACGTTTATATATTTGAATGTTCCTTTCATAATATATTTGTGCACTTAAATAAATAAATGGGCAATACAATCATTACCTCTATGAAAATATAATGTGCATCTCAAAAAATAATTGATAATTAAAAAATATAAATCTTCAATAGTTTAAATAAATCAGCATTTGAAAATTTGGTAAGAGCATTCAATAATCTAAATTGTGCCATGAGAAAATTATAATGCGCCCTGGAGAAATTATAGTGTGCAGTAAGTTCTGCAACCCGTAGCGCATTTATGTGTATTGTACAGCTTAGAGAGAATCAAGATGGTGGGAAGTGACAACACCATTGAATTTCAAGTGAACCAAAATACAAAATACTGTGGCTACTGTAAGAGTTCAGTTTCATCAGAGGCATCATGCACAAACTGTGACATGATATTCCATCCTAGCTGCCTGGTGCGACACTCCAAGCAGTGCAGCGGTCAGAAGGACCAAGGAAAAGTTGCACCTCAGGAAAGTGAGGTTAAAAGCAGAGACGTGGAACAAGAACTGGAGCTCCTGAAAGTGGAAGTTACCCTTTTAAGAAAATTAACAAAAGAGCAAGCGGAAAAAAACAGTATCCTTATTGAAAACAACAATTTACTAAAGGAAAAGATTATTTATCTTGAAAAGCCTAGAGCAAGTTCTGGCAGAGACATCTCTATGTCGCTAAAAGAACCACTGAAGCCAACTGCTACTATCGCCACCTATGGTCAAATAGCGGAAAATCAATTGAATACCTCACAAAACCAAGGAACATACAGAAGAGCTCTGCAAAATAACAATCTGCAAGATATGAAAATAAACCAACAAAAGACTATGACCAAGGTTATTCACATGAACAAAACACCAAACCAATCGAACAAAATCACTCCGATTCCAAAAGAGGGAGATGAAGAGGAATTTAAATTGGTGCAATATAAGAAGCGGCGAAGTATCAAAACAATCCACGGCGCAGCAACTGATGTCAATAACGCATTAAAAGCGGTCCCAAGCTACGGGTATCTACATGTTTACAGACTACACCCAGATACTACAGAAGAAAACTTAAAGTCATATATAACGTCAAAAAATATCCAAAATCCAATTTGTACAAAGATGTCATCGAAATATCCAGAGGAATATTCATCATTCAAAGTCGCATTCAATATAAAGAATCTAGACGTGCTACAAGATCCAAGTTTTTGGCCTGAGGGGACACGTCTAAACCGTTTTTTCCACCAGCTTGGTCTAAAGAAGAGAGGCGGGTAAATATCTCACAGCACATTACCTGCTCAAAAACTAGTAATAAAAATCCAAACAGCAAACAATTAAATATAATGCACTTGAACGCACAGTGTATCACTAATAAAATAGATGCTATCGAAATTCTGGCTCATGAATACGATCTTGATGTGTTGTGCATTGTCGAACATTGGTTGAATATAAATAACCAGAACATCTACAATATGAGTTCCTATGAGTTAGGTAGCACTTTTACTCGATCTACCTTCAAACATGGTGGGGTATGTATTTTTGTACATTCACATACAAAATTTGCAGACATTCCCATGATATCGGCAAGGTCAGTAGAAAAAGAATGTGAAATGGCAGGACTCTACATAGGAAGCAAAAATATTGTTATCATTACAACTTATAGATCGCCAGATGGAAATGTATCGCTCTTCTTGGAAACAATATCAGCAATGCTCTCTGATCTGTTGGATCAGTTTAACCCACAAACAAAAATCATACTCTCTGGAGACTTCAACATAGATACTTCCAAGTCAACTGCAGATTCCCAGGAGCTGGTAAATACTATGAGAAGCTTTGGGCTTGAGAAAACAACTACCCAATATACAAGGGTCACTGCAACATCAAAAACAACAATTGATAACATATTTACAAACATCACCGAATATTCAACAAGTGTGATAATGCACAACTTATCAGACCATTATGGAATTAAATTAACAGTTCATTCTGAACACCAAAGACAACATACTAAACAGAAAACGAGAATACTCTCCAGCCAAGGAAAAGCATCTCTACAAAACCTTCTATATCAAGAAGATTGGGAAGTATTATCAGAAGTCCAGGGTGTGGAGAACAAGTACAATAAATTTCTATCTAAATACATAGCTGTAATAAACACTGCACTCCCCCTGAAGCAAATAAAACCAAGACGAAAGAATAACCCTGCTATGTCCCACGAGGCACGGCAAATCAAAGAGACCCTGGGATTAATACAGGAGTCATACAACCGTATGGGGGGTGAAGACCTGAAGGAAATCCTCAAAAGCTATAAAAGCTTTTACTTGAACTTTGTGATGGACGAGAAGAAAAGCCGGTATAAAAACAGCCTTCAAGGCACTGAAAATAGACCAAAAAAGTTGTGGAACATAATAAACACAGAAACAGCAAGAAACGCAAAATCAAGCCCATCCATGCCATCTAGCAATGATCTAAATTCGTTCTTTGCCACTGTGGGAGATTGTGACAATGGTATAACTGCAGATACAAACAAATTACCTTCCATATCCGAGACCTTTTTCTTGACCCCAGTATCACCAGCAGAAGTACTAAGCACGATAAAAGGACTAAAAACAAAAACAACAATGGATATCCACTTCCTAAACACAAAAATACTGCAATGGAGCGCCAAATACATTGCAAAACCTTTGTCAGATGTTATAAACGAGTGCTTCTTGCATGCAGTGGTACCTGACCAAATGAAAATTGCAAAAATAGTGCCAATATATAAAAAGGACGACCACCAAAATTGCTCAAACTATCGCCCTATTGCAATACTGCCAGTACTATCTAAGGTACTGGAGGCTGCACTCCTAGGCAGACTCTCCAACTTTCTTCAGGCGCAGAAGGTGTTGAGCTCAAACCAATTTGGCTTCAGAAAGGGCAGAAATACCATTGACGCTGTTCGCTCCCTGCTGGACTTTGTGTGGGATGCCATGGAGAACGGAGAGGAATCTCAAGCAGTCTTGTGCGATCTGTCCAAAGCATTTGATTGTATACAACATAAGCAACTTCTTAGAAAGTTGGAATGGTATGGAATAAGAGGTCAACCCTTGTCTCTAATTGAATCATACCTGAGCAATAGGAGACAAGGAGTTTACACTGAGGGAGAGATGAGCTCACTACTGACTGTCAAGAATGGAGTAGCTCAGGGATCACTGATGGGTCCAGTGCTGTTCTGTCTGTTTATTAACGACCTTCCAGAGAACATGTCTGCCACAGCTGTTCTATTTGCAGATGACACGACACTCCTTACCAGGGACGCAGATATCAACACCCTCCAGTCAAAAACTGTCTCAGCATTATCTGAAGCTAAGGACTGGTTTGGTGCAAATGCTTTACAGATGAACGACACCAAAACATCAACAATAAGCTTCACAAGCAAGCGGAATACAACTATCCAGGCTTCTTCAACAAAGCTGCTTGGTGTCACCCTTGACTCACGTCTCACCTGGTCGGATCACACAAATGCTCTTACATCAGCTCTTTGTACAGCAACATATGCTATTAGAAGAGTGAGACAGATTGTCGGGAGAGATGCGGCTGTAATAACGTATCATGCACTATTCCACTCAAGACTAAGTTATGGGTTAGAATTGTGGGGAGAATCAGCCCACTCTGGTAAGATATTCATCTTGCAAAAGAAAGCTGTCCGTTCTATAGAACAAGCCAGCTGGTCTACCCACTGCAAACCACTATTCCGAAAATTCAAGATAATGCCACTGCCATCTGCATATATTTTTAAACAAATACTACATGCAAAGAGTGTTATATCAGACCACCAAGATAGAAGTGAAACAACAAGCCGAATGCTACGGAATGCAAGAGACATTACCATACCCTTCCATCGTATAAATACAACTGCCAGCCAGCATCGACATTTGGAGCTATTTAATATGTTACCTGCCCTTTGGAGGAGTAAAACGCCAAGGAAACTAAAAGCAGATCTCAGAAACCTGCTGACCGACAAAATCTTCTACGATGTTGAAGAATTCAGGAACTACATGCAAAATGAGATAGACTAAACTTTTATTGTATCTTAAATTGATATATGCGTTATGTGCATTTTTCTTTTCTTTTGACCATTTCCCTGTTACAAATGTATTTTGGTGAAATAAAGTTTATTTATTATTTATTTAGTCCTGTCGTTGCTCTATGGTTTTAGTGTCAGCTAAATAAAACTTTATAACTGAGTCATAAAAATTGGTTAGACAGGGAAGTAAACTGTTTTATTTTCTTTGAATAAATCAGTTCATAGTGTAAATATAATTCTAGGTATAATCATAACAATATACCAAATCGCGGGCGTTTGAGGAAAGGCGATTTTCGTAATAGTTTAAACCCTTATAATATGTATAAGAATATGTGTGTTGTATCATATGTATCCTACGTCTTGTTCTACTGCTTGTTGTGTACTTGTTTATTTTTTATTGTTTAAGATACTGTCGTAATACGGCATATAATAAAAATTCTTTTTGCACACGTATTTACTAGAATTAGATGCTGTACAATATTCTCAATATTTTTTTTCCTTTTGGTTGCTATGATGATCAACATTGTTTAATAGTAGTACCTTTTGGGTTTTCCGCTGTATTTTAGTAGATAAGTACCATTACGCCGTATGGTTCCTTTCAAACACGATTATACGGTGATTCAAAGACGGTTATTCCGTGTACAAATTTAACTTGCTATCTAATAATTATTAGTTTTATAAAATGAAACATACATAACACCTGTACGGGGTTTTTATACATACAAAACATACATAACATTCCAAAAACAATGTAATATTTTTACAATAAACAATTAATGAAAACGTTTGTTTTCTAATGGAAAAAATTCTTTTCTAAATTACATAAAGATTGGTTGGGATTTCTTGAAAAATTGAGGTTTACTCTTAGCATTTTTTCAACAATTTTGCAAATGAGCCGCCTACCCGTTTCAGTAATTTTGTCAAGAATAATTTTGTTAGATAATAAATTAAACTATAGGAAATTTTGTATAACTTATGTATATAAAATGTTTTGCTAATATTCATAGTTTAATAGCCAGATAGCCAGGATTTGACAGATATTTTGATTCTTTTGACGGTATTGTCAGAACATCAGCGTTTGCGTTGCACGCGAATTCGACAGGCAGATGTGCTGGCCACATCAGATTTTGTTTTAATTCAAATTATATTTTTGGGTTATGTTCATAACACCACGGTTTATCCATGTTTCATTTTATAAATCCGATAATAGAGATAGAACCTACAAATGAAAATATTATATTTAATATCGCTATGTAGGTATGTAGACGTGAAATTTAGTAATACAAAAACAAAATTAGTTTCGATATTTTTTCTCCTGATTGTGTAATTAATGATTTAAGTTAATTTTTACCAATTTTAGGGAAACATGACACACGAAAATATTTCTCATTACATTCGATTCCGCTTAATTGGGACACATCGGGACTTAGTCATTTTGGCCCGATTAAGCGGCTGCCCCAATTAACCCTCCTGCCGCGGGCAACTTTTCAATTTTTCTGCAGAAAAGCACGGGAAATCACGGGAACTCGTGAACGGGGAAATCGCGTTGCCCGTGGTTGGAGGGTTAAGCAAATCACATAAAATTAAACAATGCATATTTTTCATTCAATAATTTTATTTTATAAACTCTTGCAGCTTACGATGACTTGTATTAAGTGGCTGGCTTTTTATTTTATCCAGCAAAGCAATTTTACTGGAAAATGTCATATCACAAAGCTAAGTTTAACGAACTTTCCACGCGCGAGGTGTAGTAAACATTAACCTTGAGCATGCGCGGTGCCGTACAATTTACGGCAAATTTATCAATTTTCTAGAGAAACGTCTGTACACGTGCAATTTTAAGAATATCCCGTATCATTTACTCTGCACTGGATCATCCGTAAATGAATGAGTTGGGAATAAAGTTCACAGCACGCGACACTAGTTTAATTAGTAACATAATATGTACTGTGATCTTAAATTTACGGTCCCAATTAAGCGAAATGTTGGCCCAATTAAACATGTAAATTTACTGCTGGTTCCTGGGTTTGGTTTCTGTTCTTTGAGATTTGGCCCAAATAAGCGGCTGCCCCAATTAAGCAGTGGCCCAATTAAGCGGAATCGTCTGTCTAATATTTTTTATTTAACATATTGATATTTATTTAATGCTAAGTATGTATTATTTTAATGCAGAAGTCAGCCATTCTAGCGCACAATATGAATTAAATATTGCTCATTATTAAATATTTTATGTAACATATTCATATTTATTTAATGCCCATTATTTCTTTTTTTAATGCACAAAGTATCTATTTTAATGCACTTATCTATTTATGCATGCTTAAATCGCACCCGAATATAAGCACTATGAAAACTAATTTTTATAACATAACGACTAAAATATATTACCTTCTTCTCAGAATTTGTCTCAAAATGGAGATCGTACTTCAGCATGCTATTCCTAATGCCCATGAATAAATGAGGGACATCAAATAGCGGAACAATTTCCATGCCAGCTATACAAAATGATTGATCCTGGCCCTCCGCACAATTTTTCAAACTGTTTGCTCGAGTTTCGATTATTAAATTTTTAATGGCCAGGATATTATTTGTGCGTTGATTGCACACTGTAGCAACGATCTCCAACCCAGCTTTCTTCGCTCCACCCACAACCAGCTTTAAGATGCGCACAATGTCGTGTGCGGACGTCGCACCATATACACTATTGTAATAGACTGGCTGCTTCCAATTACGATATATGCCTCGCAGCATAAACACCTGTACAAGAAAAAGAAGTTATAACATATTTCTACTAATATTTAGATATTTTTATACCTGAACTAGATTTGCAATTTTGTTGGATGTGCGAAATCCAAATTGTTCGAACCCATCCACTACATCTTCTTTACAGTTGTATTGTAGATGGGGTGAGATACTCATTTCGTCGAACATCAGGATGCAGTACCTGTCCAAAGGGTTGGCAAATTTACACTTTTCGAACAATTCAAAACAAACAGTGTTTAGCCCAGCTTTAATGTGCACCTTTTCCAATAAACGCTGTAGGGCGCGTCGTGACGGTAAATCAAAACTGGTGGACAAGGTATTGTATCCGCTGCCACAATGCTTCTGCAACACAAGACCCAGAATCTTGTCATCTAGGTTGAAATGATGTCCTCGAGGCTGTCTTCCTGCATTTTCATGTGGAGACTGAAAGAACCTGGCTCTAACTCGGTCCATGCTAGACATGGCATCTTCTAAAACTTCCTTTCTTGATGGCTTCCTAATTCTCCGTTTCCGCTTACGTAAGACCGAACGTTTATAAAAGAGTACTTTTCGGTTCAAATATCTTGATTTGGGTGACAGGTGTTTAGCGTTCTTCACACCGACACTTTTGCGAGTCTCCTGCTTGCAATCTGTTTACAAACAAATGCGGTATTGTATTGTGTATTATAATGTGTATTGTAGTAATTGTATTGTGTATTATAGAATTATCAGTGTTGGTCTATTAAGAAATTAGGTTCTAATTACTGATGATGAAACATTAAAGTTTTCAATGTAAATTATGTTAAGGTTTAATTTCATTAAATATGTTTTTTGAATAAACTTAAATAATCTTTTTAAATAATGAATTATTTAAAATAAAAAGTTGGGGAAGATTTCATTATGTTGTCAATCTAATACCAAACTATTTAATTAAAGCCAATACTTGCATTATTACCAATATAATTTTGAGTTGGATGGATACACAGATATAATTTTACAGTTTTTTTGATGCTGAACAAAACATAATTATTTTACACCAAACACTGTAGACATACTTTGTATTACCATATTTATTTCAACCAGATAAATGTTTGTGATGTTCTTTTAAAGAAAATTGTAAACTTTAGGCGTCTTGCGGTAGACCTAATATTTTGTTTTCAATTGTTTAAGTATTTTTGTGATACATTAGGCCCATAAAGGTAACTTTATGCACTGTGGGCCAAAAAAAGCGGTACAAATGTTCAATTACTCATATTTCCAAAATTTTACGTAAATTCAAGCAAGCATTTCTTTGAAAAACTAATTTCTTATGTTGTGAGGATTGAAAACATACAATATTCGCAATTCCACTTCTTTTTCACTTTCATTTTCAAAATTTCACCCTGTATATATAAATCTCCATATATACGATGCTATAAAATCTCTACTATCCCTTTTGAACAAAAGAAAATAAATGTCATTACCTACTAATTTTATTACACCTTTCATTTCACATTAAATTGACCCGATGTTATCAGAAATGTTGCATAGTTTCAATCTTCACACTACAAGCAATTCGTTTTTAAAAGAAAAATATTATTGGAAATACGAGTGATTAAAAATTTGTACCGATTTTTTTTGGCCCACTGTGTATAAACTTTATGATAACACTTTTGATTTGAAACAAAAACTCAATTTTATAACTCAATTTTTTATATTCCAAAAAAAAATTGTTGATACATTGTAGTGGATCTTTATTTAGCTTTATTACAACTTTTAAATAATGCATGTTGTAAATGTTAACCCTTTTCCTTACCATAATTTCGTCAAATTCACTTCTTTTACCAAATAAATTTTCATCCAGAAATAAACACATATATTCTTGCCTCTAATGAAGTAACTTATTTATTTGAATTGTACAATATTTTGCCCCAGTATAAATTTGACTATTAAGGAAACACCTTAATTCTTAATTAATTTGTAATGGAGATATGACGACAGACTAATAAATATTTTAGGCTTGAAGAAGCTCGTAAACAAATGTACATACTAATTTACTGGTTTTGATTAATACAACAAAATATGCCAGGTTGAGAGGAATGGTCTAAAAAACAACGCTAATTCTTTTTTTCAGATTCTATTACAGACAAGAAAAAACTAAAAAAAAAAATATCAAAGTCTCTAGAAAAAAAGTTAAAAAATTCTGCATATCACTGCAATTTTAATTTGGGATTTGATCTATGACAGGAAAACTATTAAAAGAAATCAATAAATTATTTATTCATGGGTACAGGATTACAATCGTAGATTTTATTCAACTTAAGGGGGTCTTCTGCTTTATTGGTTTTAAAATATCAATTTTTCTTTTTTTGCTCTATTCTAATCTAGAAGGTCTCAGAATTGTTCTATAAGAGGGTTTTGCAAAATTCGCACTAGTTCTGAAGTTGTAGCCGGTGATTTGTGTGTGCGTCGATCAGTGTTGTGATAACCTATTGTGCGTAATGCGTACTTATATATGTATTGCATATGACTCGACCAACTCATCTCCCACCACTGGTATCTATACGTTTTGTCATCCATTCGTTCAGCTTTAAACCAATCATCACGTGATCATCTCGGCCGTTGCGGTATTTACCAAAGTTCTTGTAATTTCGGTCGCGATTTCCTAAAAGTCGTGTTTTTCCAACTGGTAACCACGATTTTGGAAAATGAATTTCATAATATATAGAGATGATTGTTTCTATTTTATGTTCAGCACACAGCTAGCTTTCGTTCGAACATTCATTTTTAAAAATTTTTGTTTAATTGCATTGTTACAGTGTTCTATATCATGAACAGAGCTGCGAAAACGGACTTTTTTTCGGGCATGCGACCGCCATTAAAATATTGAGAAACTGAACAATCGAACGATAGTCAACGACATAACAATTAAGAAAAGGTTTCACTTTTTTGTATCAGACGACCTGCACACGTGTAATCGTGGTTACCGTTACACATTAATGTTTGCACAAAAGCGCGCACAAAGTAATCTGCAAGGTCACCGAGATAATCACAATAATTTTGAAATTGTTAATTTTGTACATCGATATTAACACATAAGAATAAGAAAAACTTTATCTATAAATCTTGTGTGGTTCTTTCATTATCAATTCCTTAAAATAGGCTCGAAAAGCAGCCAACAATGTGGAAGACCACCTTAATACATCAAAAAAATTTACAGAAAACTTATAGTAGCTAGACTGAGAAATTTATTTACCTCTGACGGCTATCTATTTCATAAATAAGTACTATCAAAGCAACGCAGTAAAAACAACATAGTCGGATATGTTTGTGAGATAAGAAAAAACTGCGCAAATTGCAAAAACAAACATTTAGTATTTTTATGAATTATTAACGTGAGTTACTAAAACGTGCTAAGTTGTACGAATTATAATGTTAAGTTGAAAATTGTAAACCGGTATCTTGGAATACTGTATGTGTTGCATTATTACAGTTTGTTTAGTTATTTTAGCTAATTTGTTATTTTTTGTTGCCTTAATGATAAAAACTGACTATTGATATGTTTTTGTGTTCAGAATGTCATCCTAATTGAAAATAGCACACAAATAATATAGCGTGCCATTTAAAATTTCACTGACGACTTCATTTCCGGAAAAACCAGAAGTAATACTAACCTTATGAGTACCCCAAAAATGCATTTTTTGCCTATTAGCACTTTTAAAAATTTTATTTGTTCAATATCATAAATAAAAAGTAAACGGCAGTACCTATGGCTTGGGTCACCCAGTATATAACCTACCTACAATAATCTATATTCTTTACAAAGAGTATTGACAGTTCAATACATTTATCAAAAGATCTTTATGAAAAAAAAAGATACGTATTAAACAAAACACATTCTGAATTATTTTAAAGTTCATATAAAACTTACGTGGTGTCACTGTCGCCACATCAAAGGTACTTGTTTTAGAAGACGTTCCTTGTTCATTTGAATCTGCTACATCTTGAAATTTAACATTTAAAATATTAATAAAACTACATCATGTAATAAACTGTTGTTTAAACAAAAACACATATTCAACATACCATAGGTCTGCATCTCATGACGGGAATGAACAACTTCATGCTGTTCCAAGTCAACAGCGTTTGATGGTGAACCTAAAAAAACAACACGCAGTGAATGGCATATTTTCAGATCGCAAATATTTCATACAGAAAGCTGCATTGGTTGGTAAAAAATATGCAATAGTATATTATTCGACAAGCACACAAGTAATGATATAAATCGCGAGTATGAAGTTTATACGCAAGCCGTAAGCTAGCGTGTAATCATGCCAGCGATTTATATACCTTGTGTGCGAGTCGAATACGATGTTTTATCTAATAATTTTCATTCTATATCAAATCTTTTAAATGTATTTGTCAATGGTGGTGAGGCGAAATGTCGAATAACTGTCTTCCACATAGGTTTAGACTGACTTTGACAGTACGTTCGTATAATGATGACAGTTCGTTGGAATAATGAAGTCATTATTGGAACGAACTGTCATTATTATACAACGCTAGTGTATAATCAATGGTAAGGATTATATAGTCATAGATATGTATACAATGAACTTATTAAAGATGAGTCGTAGATAAATACATTTATCTACGACTCACATATAACAAGTTCATTGCATGCCTATCTATAACTATATAATCCCCATCATTATCCGCGCCAATGATTATAATGACACTAGCGTTGTATAATAATTGCAGTTCGTTCAAATAATGACCTCATAATTTGAACGAACTGTCATCTTTATATAACGCTAGTGTCAAAGTCTGTCAAAACCTATGTGGATGACAGTTATTTGACAGTTCGCCTCGCCATCATTGACAAATACATTTAAAATATTTGGCATAAAACGGAATTTATGAGTCGTAGATAAAACGTCGTATTTGACTCGCACATAACGGATATAAATCGCTCGCATGATTACACGCTCACCTACGGCTCGCGTGTAAACTTCATGCTCGCGATTTATATCCTTAATTATGTGCTCGTCAAATAATATACTATTAAATGTACGCCATGCTGAACCTTTATTTAACAGTTTATTCTCTCAGTGATGGGATGGGATATAAGCAATAATGTCCAAGCTACCACTTAGCCTGGTGATCTTAAACGCAATCAATATATTATAATATACCTGGTAAGTGTAACGTTGGGTAGACAGTCTTCAATAACGTGAAGTTAGTCCCAAAACTATCTTGAGTAAAATGTTTTCTGCATACTCTTGCAAGATCATACACTTCAGTAGCCGCTCTATCTAATAACTCTGGTCTACCAGCTATCACAATCCATCGTTTAAATAATTCAGGATACTTCTGTGGATTTGGAAATCTATGTTTACCTTCAGAACTCCCATAGCAGCCCTGAATAACGCAATGAAGGACCATTCCATAACCGTAACGGAACTAAAACATGAACAACATAAACACGCGCCAATTATTTATAGGTTATATTACTATATACATACCTCACAACAACGGACAACGATATAATAATACAGTAATAATAATAATATATAATAACAGTAACTAACAATAAAAGAAGTCACAAAACTTGCTATAAAATAATAGCTATCGCACCAAACACAACCAATTTCGAACGACGTCGAAAGCAGGGGGCTAGCACTTAATATTCGGTCTAGGATAGTTTTATCTATGGTCGAAAGCAAGATCAGCAAGATGCTGCAAGATGCATTGCAAGATGCAGGCAGCTGGATGCAGCGAGAATAAATATCAGTGTTGCCAACCCATTTTCAAGATTGTTCCCTTTCAATGTTATCCGATTTTGTTACCAGTATTTTTTTAAATAAGTATATTTTTACATCTCGCAGTTGTCATCTTTGCGTTGAAAATTAGTTTTATTGGCCTGTAAACTATTTTGCAATTTACATCCTATAATGTGTAAATACATTCTCTCGATATTTTTCCCGATTCCGTCTCATAAAGAACAAATTTGCTTTACTACAGCATGGTCAAAATAATGGTTGTATGTTAATTGGTTTCTTACCACTATTAGTGCTGATTCAATGAAAAATTTCGCTCATGATCCCAAAGGGAAAATTCCCTCAGGTTGGCAACACTGAGCAAGATGTGGAAGGAACGCCGAACCAGTGTTGCCAACCCTTTCACTTCAGAATACTCAGGACGCCTGTCAAAAATTCCCATTATTTTACTCGCCATTTTAATTTTTCTTTTGTAACAAAAATGCAATAAGTACAAAAATTAAATATGCCAATGCGCTGATAACTATTCTCAAAAGTTAATAGACGCTTCTACTTCTGACCCAAAACGCTAGACAGCATGCGCACAAGACTTGCCGCCGCTATCAAATCTGGTAACATAATATAGCTTAAAATCCCCAGAAAACACGCGTTCCAAGTAAAACTACCAATTTCGGCTTAAAGGTGCGTTCGCATTAGTGCTAATGGCAGTGGTAGCAGACGCCATTATAGTATTTCTAATAGAAAGTTGCTAGTGACTCATGTTTATGTACATGCAAACTAATATGTGTCACTATCACGAAATGTTAGAAATACTATAATTTCGTATGCTACCACCGCCATTACCACCAATCGGAACACACCTTAAATCATGAAGTGATTCTGTACCTACGTGTCCCAAATCAAGGAAGTTTCCCGCGGGTGTACCTGTTTTGATGTACTTTGGAAAATTTGCTGAACTGTCCTAACCTAAGAACACAATATTTTGGTTTTCATGTTCACTTGCATATAATTATTCAGTTTTCAATTGAATGCACACCATTCTCACACCTATCTTTTATCAATTACATTTCATTTAACAATATTTTGGAGACTGTGGCGAACTTAATAATAAAATTATAAACCCCTAACCACAACAAGTATTTTAGAAACCTAAATACGTATTTCAGCAACTATGTTGCCATCTTCAGTAGAACCTAAAAAAAAAAAAAAAGAGATTAGCACTTCATAGTATCTTTACAGGATATTCTCCAAGCAAATCACTAGTGGAAGTGTGGAAGTGACTTCCACTAGTGATTTGCTTGGAGAATATCCTGTAAAGATACTATGAAGTGCTAATCTCTTTTTTTTTTTTTTAGGTTCTACTGAAGATGGCAACATAGTTGCTGAAATACGTATTTAGGTTTCTAAAATACTTGTTGTGGTTAGGGGTTTATAATTTTATTACATTTCATTTGAAATTTTGTGAGTTTTACAAAGCAGTTGCCAACTTAATTTCGTCATGGGGGGAAAGGCACGCACACCGTGAGCATCAAAAACCGAAGTAGAAGCGTCTATCTGATTATGTTTTTTTAAGTTCTATTAAGGTAATAACTGTGATATGTAAATTTATTGTAGTAAAACAAATGCTCTTTTTATTTTTTGCCGCACTCGGTCCATATGGGTCATTTGCGCCAATTTTTGTCTTATAAAACTTGTATTTTAATATACTATAATGCAGGTACAATAATAATAAAACATGTTATATATACTGGTAGTAAAATGTATTAAAAATGAAGGAAGTATATAAGTGATACATTATTATTAAATATATTTATCGTTTTTGGATCCCTCCTACATGAATCTTCAAATGGGATTTTAGTGACGTGGATTGTGAAGCAGAATAATCACAAATTCCACATTTGTATGGCTTTTCTCCGGTATGAATTCTCATATGCTTCTTAAGATCGCTACTATGTGAAGTGAGATGTTGGCATACATTACACTTATATGGTTTCGCCCCTGAATGGTTTCTCATATGCCGTTTTAAATTACTCAAGTCTCCCGTAGCGAAATTACATATCTTACATTCATATGGCTTCTCCCTTGAATGCGTTCTCAAATGTATCTTAAGAACCTTCGCATTTGCACCAGCGTAGTTACAAACATGGCATTTAAACGCTCTCTGCCCTGTATGAGTTATCATATGAGCTTTAATGTGACTTCTATGACTGGTCGCATATTCACACATTTCACATTTAAATGGCTTCTCCTTTGTATGTATTCTCACGTGAACCTTTAAATTGTTTGCATTTGCACAAGTATAGTTACATATCAAGCATTTATATGGCTTTTCTCCTGTATGGGTCCTCATATGTTCGATAAGTCCACCTTTGTTCCTGCTGCGATAGTCGCAGATATTACACGAAAATGGTTTTTGGCCAGTATGAATTCTTATATGCACTTCAAGATTTGATTTACATACAGTATTAAATTCACACTCTGTGCAGTTAAACAATTTCTTCCCTGTATGTTTCTTACGTCGTCGCACTTTGCAATCAACTTCTTTAGAAGCCGCATCGTCGGAGTCATGGAACTTTTTCTTAATTGTTGCTTGTTCATACTTTAATTGCGGTTCATTAATAATAGACTTGTTATTCTCAGCATCTGAATTATTATAATATTCGTATTTAACATTCATTTCTCCTTGGGTCAGATCAGTCAGGTTGCAATCAACTTCTTTAACAACCGTATGGTCATGATAATCATGAAACTCTTCCGTCTTAATTATTTGGTCGCCATCCAGTTCGGCTTCGTCCAGTTTACTAGAAAATACATTCGTAACAAACTCGGAATTATCAAAATATTCGTATTTAACATTCATTTCTTCTTCGGTCAAATCATCCAGGTCCAGTATTATCTCTACATTCCATTTGTTATCTTTATCCACAGCTGCATTTCTATCTGAAGACTCCATCGTCGATAAATTTAAATAAAGTCAATTGAAACTCGCTCGTTTCCTAGATGATCTGCAAATAAAAAACGTTAGTTGGTTCTATAGAATACAATTTATGTATACAGTTAACATGTGCGTAACATACCATGGGATTTGGGAACTCTAACCTAGTTGTATTCGTCACGTGTATGATCCTTTCTTCAAATGCTATGATGACCAAGGGTGCGATTTGCTAAAATCGGCGAGTTTGATACGAGTGAGAACAAATACGAGTGATGTCATAGGATTTAAAGCGATTTGATTCGCCGATAGGCTCTCGAGTATCAAAACAGCCGGTCGAAACTACGCCTTTCTCGTATCGAAGTGTCAAACGAACTCGGCAGCTCTCAGTCACCGAGACCACGGCGAGATCACGGCGAGCAGGGTTGCCAATGTTGTAATACTACATAATACTTTCCTGACAGATTATTGTAATTTTGAATAGTTGAGGTTATGCGATGTACTAACAACTTCGAATTATACGTTCTGTGTTTAGAATCTACACTTCTACTACACAGTGAATACCATTTTGAAGCTATTTAAGAAATTTGTGAATATGTGTCGCTGAAGTTTGGCAGAGGCTATCGGATGACGGTAGTTGCAACCGATATACAACGGAACCCTTGTAATCACTAAAACCCATTCGACTTACCACAAATTGGGTACTCATGCCTATGTAAATGATTGATACGGTACATTATACAGTAATTTTATAGGTTTACGGAGTTATTTCAATTTCCACTTGAATAATAAAACTTGCGCCACTCTGAACGTAAAAGACAAACATGAATTTCTTCCAATATTTGGTACTTAGCTGTTACGTACTTTGTAACGGGAACCTACCAGTGACCGACTACCCAATGACATTTCATTATTAAGAGTCATTCACAATTACGTTGCCGTATCGTAGAAGTCAGCAGTGCTGCCAAACAACGGCATAGTAAGGGGTGTTGAAGTTGAATTATTATAGACCACTGCAAACAGAGTTAAACAAGCGATGGTTTCTAACAGAAACAGTTGCATTGAATTTGACAGGAGCACTTTGGTTCCGTTTACGAGAAAAAACTAAAACAATCATAAAAATACATTTTATTGCGCAAAAAAATTATATTACATTTAAGTGATAATAACAAGTGATAATGTGAACAATGTTTTCCAGGTTTTCGTGATTGCATTTCCTATAGCGCCTACTAAAACGGTATCAGTCCTCCAGTACTTTGATCCACTGTCGACAAGACTGCTGTATTTCATTGGTCCCTTGAGTTGAGTTAATCAATTTTGTAACGTTTTTGTAACAAGAATAAACTTCCTTTTTGTTAAATTCCGTTTTTCCATTTCCATGCTTTGCCATGGTGAATGTTTGTGAATATTTCTAATTTCTGAAATGAGGTAAGTAAACATTCACTGGTATAAAAACGCAGCTTGTACCATACCGTAAACGTTAATATTAACATAGTGTGAGATAATCAACAATATAGTCAAGACGGGAATTAAGAAACTCCGGTTATTACAAACACTGACCCCAAACACTGGATACATTTTAGATTGCTTATACCCAGCGTTTCGCTAATGAGTTAGTTTCTTGGGTAAGAACGAAAGATAAATTATAACCTATTTCCGTGTGCTCTTGAGTGTCCGTTATAACCGGTCTTGACAGTATTTCAAGTAAATAGTAAAAATACCTGTACCTTAGAGATGAAGGATAGCTTAATTAGAGATTATGTTCTGTCGTTCCATTATTCTATTGAACGTTCTCCAATATTTTGATCGATCAGTAACAGACAAACTACACGTAAAAGTATTTCACCATGCTGTAACCGTCAATATAACAGAATGCGTAATTTAGTCATTGGACAGATTCTTCAACGGTTGCCTGTTGCCTTATTTCGCAAGACGTATAACTGAAAGTAATTCAAGCAATCAAAAAGAAACGTAACGCATAAAAGGTGCTTTTTACTTGCTGCTTGTGCAGTCCATTTGAACCGATCAACTGGTTAGGACGTGGTTACGAGCTAACAGCAAATTCAGCTCTATATTTTTCAGTACGTAGGCTTGCTTGTCAGATAGTTCGGACCACTTTATCCTAAAAGAAAAACATATTACAGTCTAAAACCAGCAATAGCTCCTCATTGATTGTTCACGAGAATACATGTTTTAATAATTACCGGAAACAAATCGACTGTGGCTAAAGATATAAACTGAACACAAGTTCATAACCTAACTCCACATAACCCCACAATTTCAAAGTGATATATCAGTGTTCCCACATGGAGAAAACGAGAATCGTGACGTCACTCGTAATGTCGTCACTCACTCACTCACTCGCCGATTTTAGCAAATCGCAGTCCAATACATGCGCTGAATAATCCAGAAAAGCACTAAAATTCCCTAGGATAGTACCACGTGGTACCATGCCAAGGTCTATAAAATAGACCTTCGTACCATGCAGTACCATGTGACACGCCACCACATATTAGACATGAGATATAACCACTAGTTCTGGCCACGTTCTGGCCGTGGATTTTATAAATGTGAATTTACAGCGAAGCAATTTACTGCCCCACCCCCCATTTCTATTCACAAGTGTATATTTACTGATCTAAAATGACGAAGGACAGTTTGAATTTCCCGCCACAGAACGTAATTGGTGTGGCATGTGGCAGTAAAGGTGGTATTTCTAATTGTTAATTGCTAGTGACTCATGTTTATGTACATGCAAACTGATATGTGTAACTATCACGAAATGTGAGAAATACTATAATTTCGTATGCTACCACCGTCATTACCTACCATTACCACCAATCGGAACACACCTTTATGATCACCAAACGATCGCTGTCAGATACCATCCTTGATATACCTCTGTGAACTTGGCCCCTCCTTCTTCGAAATTTGGAATTCTGTTTCTACAGATCGTTTGCAATTCGTTTGCAATTGTTTGCACCCTCACCGTTTCCGAGATAAAATTAAAACAAATTCGGAGGGGCCAGATTCACAGTAGCCCCTCCTTTTTCGAAATTTGAAATTTTTTTTCTACAGATCGTTTGCAATTCGTTTGCAATTGTTTGCACCCTTTTTAGTTTCGTTTGCACCCCCGCCGTTTTCGAGATAAAATTAAAACAAATTCGGAGGGGCCAGATTCACAGTAGCCCCTCCTTTTTCAAAATTTTAAATTCTATTTCTACAGATCGTTTGCAATTCGTTTGCAATTGTTTGCACCCTTTTTAGTTTCGTTTGCACCCCTACCGTTTTCGTGGTAAAATTAAAACAATTTTGTGAAGCGTGAACTTGGCCCCTCCTTTTTCAAAATTTAAATTTTTTTTTCTACAGATCGTTTGCAATTGTTTGCACCCTTTTTAGTTTCGTTTGCACCCCTACCGTTTTCGTGGTAAAATTAAAATAATTTTGTGAAGCGTGCACTTGGCCGCTCCTTTTTCAAAATTTCAATTTTTTTTCTACAGATCGTTTGCAGTTCGTTTGCAATTATTTGCACCCTTTTTAGTTTCGTTTGCACCCCTACCGTTTTCGTGGTAAAATTAAAACAATTTTGTGAAGCGTGAACTTGGCCCCTGCTTTTTCAAAATTTCAATTTTTTTTTCTACAGATCGTTTGCAATTCGTTTGCAATTGTTTGCACCCTTTTTAGTTTCGTTTGCACCCCTACAGTTTTCGTGAAAAAATTAAAACAATTTTGTGAAGTGAGAATTTGGTCCTCTTTTTAAAATATGAACCAGCCGACAATTATTAATTTAAACAAAAAATAACAAAATACAAATTACAATAAATTGAAGGGACAATAAATTAATCTGAATTGCACACCCATGTACAGGCTATCCCATTTTCTCTCCAGCACAATGTTAGTTTTAGATAGTTATAAGTTCATACTGCATAAAAAAGACACATGGAGTTACTGTTTTTCCAACTCCTTAAAGTTTTATTTATAATAATAATAATAATAATAATAATAATAATAATAATAATCCACGCCTTAACATCCCCCCAACATCTTTCGCCACTACGGGGGCCTCGGCAGGCCCGAATTATCATTATTATGGCCCGCGTCTGTGGCACGCCTTAAGTTGGACTTCTTTTAAGGAATTTATTATTTATTAAAACCCTTCTCAACTAAATTGACACCCGATAAATTAACAGAATACTCGCTGTGGAAAGCAGTGAGGAAGTACAAGAGGCCAGTGGCCCATGTCCCACCTATAAGACGAGGAAACTGCAGCTAGGCAAGAGACCTAAAACAGAAGACTGAAATTTTGGCACATCTAACAGAAATCTGCCCGTCCCACAAAATCAAATCAGAGCCAATACACCCTACGAAAAAGAAGGCATGCAGCTACTTACTCCAAAGGAAATTGCCAGAGAAATCAAGACAAACTTGAATCCAAAGAAGGCACCTGGATATGATCTTATCACAGGGAACAATAATCTAAAAAAGGTATTGTTATGCTGGCGTATCTAAAAGAAGTTATCATGATACCAAAACTAGGCAAACCACCGAATGAGACCAAACCATATCGCTTAACATCATTGTTACCAATGACATCGAAGCCCTTTGAAAAACTGCTTCTAAAGAGAATGAAACCTATCATTGAGAGAAAGGAACTAATTCCTAATCAACAATTTGGTTTTAGAGAAAAGCATTCCACTATAGATCAAGCCCATAGAATAACGGATATCATCGAGAAAGCATTAGAAGAAAGGCTGAGCTAAAACATATTTATTTATTTCATCATCGGTTTCTAAAATCTATTTCTATTTAAAATTTTTTTGATGTTCTTTTTGGGTTTATACGTTTTTTATTTAAAAATATCTTTATTGTGTTACTTCTTCAAGCGGCTTCAAGGGAGTTGAAAAACAAATTCAAAAAGTCCATTGACTTTTTTGTTCAGTATGACATAACGCTAAAAGAAAATTTTTGAGGAAGAGAAATTGGGATACCTCGCTGTATATGAGCATGCGCTTTTCTTTTTTTTAAAATACATACAGACTTGAAACATTAGAATATGTATTAAATTTGTAGCAGTTCAGTCCCAAATTCTAGATTAATGCCCAGGTTAATTTATTGTCCCTTCTATTTATTGTAATTTGTATTTTGTCATTTTTCTTATAAGTTTAGTGTATTGCTATCCAAACTGTGTTGCTCCATTAATGATACTTGTAAATAAAGTTGTGTTTAAATTAATAAGTGTCAGCTGGTTCACACTTATTAATTTTTATTTTTGTTATTTTCCAAAACTGTAAGGGTGCAAAACCAAAGAGAGCCAAACTAATGCAATACAATGGTAATAAAGCTATAGAAAATTGCAAAAAGAGGCAAACGACCTGCAGAAAAGAATTGAATTTTGAAAAAGAGGGGCCGGGTTCACGCTTCACAAAATTGTTTTAATTTTATTGCAATAACGGTAGGGGTGCAAACGAAACTAAAAAGGGTGCAAATAATTGCAAACGAATTGCAAACGACCTGTAGAAAAAAAATTGAAATTTTGAAAAGGAGGGGCCAAGTTCACGCTTCAAAAAATTGTTTAAATTTTACCACGAAAACGGTAGGGGTGCAAACGAAACTAAAAAGGGTGCAAACAATTGCAAACGAATTGCAAACGATCTGTAGAAAAAAAAATTGAAATTTTGAAAAAGGAGGGGCCAAGTTCACGCTTCACAAAATTGTTTTAATTTTACCAGGAAAACGGTAGGGGTGCAAACGAAACTAAAAAGGGTGCAAACAATTGCAAACGAATTGCAAACGATCTGTAGAAATAGAATTTCAAATTTCGATAAAGGAGGGGCTACTGTGAATCTGGCCCCTCCGAATTTGTTTTAATTTTATCTCGGAAACGGTGAGGGTGCAAACGAAAATAAAAAGGGTGCAAACAATTGCAAACGAATTGCAAACGATCTGTAGAAATAGAATTTCAAATTTCGAAAAAGGAGGGGCTACTGTGAATCTGGCCCCTCCGAATTTGTTTTAATTTTATCTCGGAAACGGTGAGGGTGCAAACGAAAATAAAAAGGGTGCAAACAATTGCAAACGAATTGCAAACGATCTGTAGAAACAGAATTCCAAATTTCAAAAAAGGAGGGGCCAAGTTCACAGAGGTCCTTGATATATATATATATATATATATATATATATATATATATATATATATATATATATATATATACTGATGTAGGAAATATTCGATCGTGATACTATAAACTGATGTAGGAATTCTTCGGGTATCGATCAAAAAATTTTTAAAAACTCGCTTTTGTGGAAATTGCTATATTTCGGACAATATGTGTCCTTCTTCAGGCAGTTACACTCTACAAAAATGCACAAATAAAACAAATGAACAATCACATCAATAGAGAACTTACTCGGAGTTCATATAGGCGGCAAGTGTTTTTATTTCGACAGACATTTAATTAGACGATGGACATTTTTCACAATTTACATGAGGCACAAGACGTGTGCACACATTTACGGACGAGATACATTCGACTAGCCGACACGCTGTCTAGAGCGGTTGTGTGACAAGAAAAAGCAACCCCTCTTGGACAAGTTTTCCCGAAACACTGGTGTAGATAACAGCTGTCAGAAAGCGAAAGTGGAATTCTCAATTGTATTATTATTACTGCGTTTATTCTTATCAAACTGGATAATGTTGGAATAAATGATGCTGAGACAATCCACATCCTGTTTGAAATTAACAGTGTCATCATTAAAATTTATGTTGTACATTTCTAAAAACATGCGGTTGCGATAATTACTTTCCACATCAAGTATTTTTACACTATCAAAATCAAACGCATGGTCGTTCTCAATGGCATGACAAGCCAAAGCACATCTCTTCTTCATAGTTCTGCAGTCACTCTTGTGCAGAGCGATACGGCTCCGTAGCCATTGCGTGGTAACACCAATATAGCTACTCTGGCATCCAGTACAAGATATGGAATAAATAAGGTTCGTCTTATAAAGCAGAGGGGTTACATCTTTTATTTTACTAAAAACTTGTGCTAACTTCAATGGGTAATGATTGACTATTTTTATATTATCAGAAAAAAATGGTTGAAAGATTTTTTTGAGCTTCTGTGAAACTACAGGTAAAGACATTAACTTAATGTAGGACAATGGTTGGTTATTTGGTGGATCAAAAATACTTCTAGGTGAGGGATTATTTGTATTTGAAGAATACAGTATCTTATTGATTACCTTCAGTGGAAAACCATTGTTTATAAATACTTCCTGAAGTTTTTTAAGAGCTGAAGTCTGGAATTGAGGATCACATATCTTTAACACTCTGTTTTTTAAAGCCCTAATGGTATTTATTTTATGATTAAAAGAATGTCCAGAGTAAAAATTGATGCAACGACCCGAGTAGGTTGGCTTGGTGTACCAATCAACAGCCACAGAACCGCCGCCTCCGTTCAGCATCCTACAGTCTAAAAACGGAACGAAACCATCGCTCTCTAATTCAACAGTAAACTGTATATGACTATTAAAATCGTTAAATATTGTCAATGTGTCCTCCACACTGTCAGCCGGAATGCATGTGACAACATCATCAACGAACTTATATATAAAGGGCACACTGAAACTCAAACGTGGCAAGATGTTATCAAGTACATGATCCATTATCATGACAGCGAGAATGGGGCTTATAGGAGATCCCATTGGAGTACCGAACAGTTGGAAATAATATTGTTCATCAAAAGAAAAACACACATTATTGAACAAGAACTTCAACGTATCGATGAACGATTCAAGAGTAAAGTCACAATGACGTGCGATCAGATCCCATTTCTGACTAACTATGTCCGTAACCATATATATATATATATATATATATATATATATATATATATATATATATATATATATATATATATATATATATATATATATATATAAACTGATGTAGGAATTCTTCGGGTATCGATCAAAAAATTTTTAAAAACTCGCTATATATATATATATATATATAGTTATATATATATATATATATATATATATATATATATATATATATATATATACCTATATGGTATATAATCAAGGATACCATAGTGGACTCGTCAGTAAGGGTTACGTTCCTCCCCTTCCTCCATGGTTCCTCCGCAATAATATTTTATCTCTTCGAGCATTAATTTGTTATCAATACTATATTTATTTTATTTTATTAAAGATATGAGAGATGCTTTTTATTTGATATTTAGATAATGGGTTATTTTCATTTGATAATATATGGGAGGATTTTATTATTTGGTATATTATTTTTGTTATATTTGAAAAATTACCTCATTGTTTCAATTTAATATACTTATATACCAAATTATAATCAGTGAATGAATCGCTATGCAAGAATACATACGCCACTGAACAAAATCAACCATTGCCATTACCAACATCACAATTATGCAATGTGGCGGGAAATTCAACCCTTCCTACGCCATTTTAGATCGCTCTTCAGTTATATCGTAGAATAGACATGGGTGCGGGAAAGTGATTTTTCGGCCGTAAATTCATAGTTACAAAATCCGCGGCCTGACAAATAATAATGGTATCCATGTCAAAAACTCGGGTATTTTTATGCTGGCAATAATTACAAACAATTACAAAATCATTTTAAATTTTCAAAGTTATCAACTATCGATCACACCTAGAACTTTAATTTGTTTTTTATATCTCAAAAGTGAAAACGGAGGGCAAATATTTGACAAGGCAGAGATAAACAAGAGCCTCTTTTTTTGTAAAGTTAAACTGCATAAGATATTTCTTGCCTTTCGTCTAGCTGGCACATTTTTGTTGGTAACTTAGTGTTTCCTTGCTTTCTCGAGTGACATATTACAGGTATATTCCTCACTTATTTCACTATCTCTATCGCCGTTCCACGTTTCCTTGTTATGTGCACCTTAAGTTTACCCAATGATACAGCAGTAAATTCACAATACTTACATTTAAAGGGCTTTTCAGCTCTATGAGTTCTCGAATGAACTATAAGATGTTACGATTGGATAGTAGCATAACTACAATATCACATTTGAAAGTTTCCCTCATTTGCGTTCTTACATGCTTTTTCAGATCACTTTTATGAGAGCATGCATACTGGTATATCTCACACTTATAGGGTTTCCGCCGGTATGTGTTCGCAAGTGAACTTTTAAATTAGTTGCGTCTGCAGCTGCGTAATATGAATTGTAAGTACTTTCGAACACGCAGCAGTGTAACTTAAAACTTTACATTTAAACGCTTTTACTCCAATATGTAGCATGAGCCCTTTAAGATGACTGCTTTGCGTACTAACATAGTTACATATTTTACACTTATGTAGCTTTTCCCTGGTATGCGTTTTTATGTGGACTTTCGGACAATTCGGGGATGCCGCAGAGTAATTGCAGATTTTACATTTATAAGGTTTAACTCCTGTATGGGTACTCATATGCCTGATAAGGCTACTCTTCTCTATATACATGAATAATCACATCTAGCACACTTGTAACATTTCTCCACTGCATGGGTCTTTTAAGAGTACATGAACGCTTGCCATCATATTGACAGATCTTGCAATGAAACAATTTGGCCGTAGTGCGTTTTATTTTTTCCGTATTGTCTTCAGATTTAACGTTTTTCTGAAACTCTTGCTTTGGTTCGGTTTTGCTGGGATCAAATCCACTAATGGAGTCATTATTCTCGATATCGGAGTCGTCGAAACATTCATATTTCATATCGATTTCTTCGAATTTAATTTCTATATTCCATTTGTCGACGTCTGAATTGGTTAACGACTCGAGGCTGGGATTATCTTCAATGACAGTTACAAAGTCAGGCTCATGTCAGGCTGATCTGCTGCGTTTTGATATGACAACTCCATCGTGAACACATTAAATTGGCACTGACATATCATTCTGTATTTCTTAGTTGATTTCTGTGAATAACAAACATTAGTTGGATGTGTATAAAACAATTTATTCTGGAAACTTAGGACAATTAAAATCATCAATAATTCTAACCTATTTCGTGGCAATTTTGTGGTGGTATTTCCCGATTGGCTACCCTGCATTATGTTGGTGTGTTTCTCGTCTCTAGATTGGCATTCCGCTTTTATTCTTCTCAGAAACACGGAAACACGTGGCTGCCGTGGCGTGGCCTCATTTGTTTTGTTGTGCTTGGCTTGTGTTGACCACTCAAACACTCTCAAGTAGTAGCAAAACGTAGCCACGGTTGTTTTTGCATAGTATATTGTATTTGTTGTTCGTCGCTTTTCATTTTAACGGTAAGTAAAAATATTAATTATTAAAGTATATTCTTGAAAAACTATCGCGTTTTCTTGCCATGCCTATACATTTGAATACCCATGTTAACATGTTGGAACTTTTTCAGATGAATACTGCCGCTAGAAAAATCGCCAATTCCTCATCAAATGAGGCTGCATATCTCTTTGAATCTGCGGGATACTGCATTTCCGGATTCAAAAATATGCACAATTTTCAACAGAATAAAATGGTAAGTTACTCTTTTGTTATCTCTATTTTTCATCGTTCATTGCTGTTTTCCGCTTTTTCTACAAATATTGCGAATTTATGAATGGATTCTGTTTCAGTTCTGCAACGTCACCGTAACTGTAGGACGGGAGAAATATTTGGCACACAGGGTGGTCTTGGCTGCGGTTAGTCCATATTTTGCCGATGTCCTCCAAGGTATGTGCTGACAATATTTGCCATATTCACTAAAATGAACGAAACAGTCGCCCCCTCGTGGTAAAAGAGTGGGTTACTGTATACAGGATATGATGTGGCCAGTACTTGGTAATCTCGTGTATTTGTAAACCTATTATTGAACAAAAACATGGGAAGTGCAATGAAAAGATGCAATAAGTGCAACAATTATTCTTGTGTTCCTCATTGTAGTTCATTTTATAGTGAGGCATTGTGATTGTCAGGATTTTATACCGTTTAGAGCGGCAATAACAATGCCATCTACATTTGCTCGGTTAGGTGAATTAATCCTAATAGTACAGTGTTCAGCCTATGTCAGTAATAATCTATGTTAAGAATTACATTATTGTTAATCAGTCAACTTTTTTTGTAAATCTGCTATATTTTTTTTTGTTTATTTATTGTCCCAAAAAGGTTACAAGTCGACAGGATAAGATAATACATATTAACGTAATGTAACTATAATAATGTAACTATACATGAAATTCAAATATTCACAGAGATCTCATTTGGATTAAATGGGTTTTCACAGCATTTTTTAAACTGGTAACATTTTTTATATTTTTAATGCAGTTTGGAAGGTAGTTAAACAATTGAACAGCATAGGTGGTAATGCGCTTATTGCCTACATTAGATGTATGTGGTAGAATATAGAAGTTTTGATTGCTTCTAGTATCATGAGTATGAATATCACAGTTGATTATCAAGTTGATATCAGTCTCAATCAATTTGTTTCATTTGATAGATTAATATTCTACTGTCTAAGTTTATCATCTTTCGTATTGTCAGTAATTGCAGATCATTGTTTAGTTCAGTTGTATGTGTTCTATGTGGTTTACAAAACAATATCTTTAAAACACGGTTCTGAGTGACCTGAATTGAGTCTGTCCATTTTCCGGGTTTGACCCCAGAAAGCGCACAAATAACTTAAAATAGAAAAAAAATACGAGTAGCACACCGTATATCTAGTACGAATATTGAAATATTGGGCATTACGTCTTAGGTGGTAACATAGAATATTAATCTAAAAACTACTCTGCAAACTTTCTATATGACGCTTAATGCTAAGTAACGCTCATGATTAAGTTCTCTTCAGTTAAAGATGTTTATATTGTTCCGAAATGTTTGTCAACTGTTATCGTTCTAGGTGAAGATCAATCAGAAGCAAACAGAGTTGTAGAGATAGACCTGGGGGCCACATCCCCGCTATTGTTTCAACTGGTCCTGGAGTATATCTATGTTGGAAAAATTACAATAACAATGGAGAATATTAGGGACTTAATTATAACCAGCAAAATTTTGCAAATGGCTTCCTTAGAAACGGCATGTGGTTATGCCGTGTCAGTCTTGTTAAGTCCTTTGAATTGGTATATACTGAAGACTGTTGCAGGTTGGTTCAATATATAAAAGCATTTATTTCTTCCATTTCAACGAAGCAAAATAATAAATGATATGACTTAGTCTTATTTTGATTATTTTAGGTGCATATTGTTCCCAAGAGGTATACGGAAAATGTCTTTTGTACGCTTTGGAACATTTTACGGAGATTACTAAAACAGAGGCGTTTCTTCTATTGACTGTCAATGAGGTAATGTGCTGAAAACGAAAATGGAAAAGGAAATGTATTATTTTTGAATTTCAGGTCCAAGAATTAATCGCGAACCATAAAGTTTCTGAAGAGGAGAAGTATTTGGTGGTATTGAAATGGGTGAAGCACGACTTGCTCGAAAGAAAGGAGAATCTCTTTAAGGTAGGTTCTTAGTGTTTTGAGTAAATTTTAATATTTAATTTGGTTGGACATTGTTTGGTAGCTTGACTAAATTACTGTATAATGCACGGATGCTCTTTTTCTTTAGCTGATGAAAGCCGTCAAGTTGCTGTTGATGGATAATAAATTTTTTATGGAGAACGTGTTTCCGGAGAATCTGCTAAGGCTGGATTTGGAGTGTGTGACTCTTGTATTAGACAACACAAAATACCATATGGGGATGCAATCCGGATCGGCATCGTTTAGTAGACCTGACCCATGCAAGCATTACAAAAATAAACTTTCATCGTACATTTTTGTTACTGGGGGATGGAATGGTAAGAGTAATATAAAATAAAAAGCTTTTGAGGATTATCTTAACCCGTGGTTCATAGCTTTGTTCAATTTAATATTTAACACAAATAGTTGCACGCAGACATCATTTTCTTTAGTATTTGAATAAACTTTTCCCTTTCTAAATGTATATTAGTATAGAGTTGCCAGAAGTACGAAATGAATAAAGAGAACTTTTCAAATAAAAATAGGACAGAGAAGACAGTACAAGAATAAATAATACTGATTGACCACAATACAGGTGACCCAAAAAAGTGCCAGCAAAACGCCTGTGAGCACATTTTAAAATTATATTAGCATATTTCGAAACATTTCTTTGCGCTACATATGAATCTGGACTGAAAACGTTCCTACCATGTAAGATTTTTGAAAAAGTTTACTTCAAAATATAAACAAATGTAATTTTGTCAATTTTTGTTTATAGTGGCTGAAACAATGTTTTTCTTTACTTGTACTCAGTGCCGGATTAGCCACGTAGCAGAAGTAGCAAATGCTACGGGCCCCGCGCCTCTGGGGGCCCCGCGCCATGCCAAGGCCAAGCAAAATAAAAATCAGCATTGACGGCGCCGTGACCTTGAATTAGTTAAGAGCTTTCAACTTTTGTTTAGGTTAGGTTACCGGGCAGCAGATATGCAAAGTGTAGATATTGTGATTGCCGTGGGGTTTGATCATTCGTGTTGTATTTGTGGAATTTACTGTTTGTTTCAAAACTATTTAATGTTCTAACACCAGTGATCTGAGAAAATCGTTGAAAATAAGATAATAACGTAAAAAATTATTTATTTTTTGCATACTCTTTAAATTACAAACAAAACAAAACTTGGTATTATCTAATATAATGTATCCTCTTGTGATCTTAACACGCAGTTCTGCCCAACATCCAAAGTGCCGCATTAATACAGGTTGTCCAAAAAGTAACATAACAAGGGAGGAATATGTGGTCATCTGCTAAAATTATAAGAAATACATTCAAAAATAACATCTAAGAAATGACAAGATATCAATCTGAACTACTTTTGAAAATACAGAATGATTTATATGCATGTAGCAGGCAAAACTCCACTACTTTGAAGGGGAATACCTCAGTATATATTTTCAGTTTTTGTTACGTAATTACAAATCGCACATGAAAAGTTTTTTCATTGTAATCGAGTTACCCTTGGCGTTGTCACAAATAGGGGTGTGCGATTTCAGAAATTTCTGATTGATCTTCGGTCACAAATTATGATCAACCTGATCTAAAAAATCGATCTTCTAAATAAAAAGAGCGACTATCGCTCTTTTCGACTGACCAATCAATCGATTATTTGGTCCAGCCCTAATTCACAAGTGGTCCCATGGAAAATACGCAACCATGCACTCGCATATGGTCGATTAGGACTTCGATCTGAACAATCATTTCGATCTGGTTGACCACCATACGTCGATCTTTTCAATTGCTGTAATACCTCTTTTCGATCTAAGCGATCTGAACAATCTTTTCGATCTGATCGATGTTTTAATTCAAATAGATCATAATTTGTGTATGACATAAATGACGACACACCTCTATTTGTGACAACGACAACGGTAACTTGATAACAATGAATAAAACTTTTGTAAATGTTTTCTCTTTTTTGGACTATAACTTTCGAACAAAAAAAAAACAGATGGATACGACATATTCACGAATAAATTTGTAATTCACTAGAGTACTAAAACCTTAAATAATATACTGGGTGGTCTATTGAAAAATATTGGACTTTTGCCTGATGCTTGTAAATGAATTACTCTGTATATTCAAAAGTACTTCATATTTATAGGTTAAGACATTCCCTAGAAGTTTTATTTGAATGTTTTTCTTATAAATTTATCAGAGAACGAGATATTGCATTGTTACGTTACTTTTTGTACATCCTGTAATGTTATTAATGGGGCGATCGCCTAAATAGCATCACCTTAATGAACATTGAATGTGATTCACTTACAAAAATTGATTTGGCTAGTATAGTTTCGATATTTGCTCACATTAAATCGAGATAAGTTTGTAGAAAATAAGTTTTATTTCATATCCTACATCTTACCAAGGGCGTCTTGTTAATATATTTTGCTACAGGCCCCGCGATACCTTAATCCGGCACTGCTTGTACTAAATTATAAATGTCTCAGACAGCCACACAATTTAAACAATGAATTTGAAAACTCAATTCTCTAACAAATTGTGAAGAAATAAATGGCAAGTATTTATTAGGATAAAAATACATATACCTGTTGAAATGGAATAACATTTTGGATTGCTTCGTTTTGTTTTTTATACATATTGTATAAGAAAAATATAAATGAAGATGTAAATATGTCCTGTTTAAAAAGAGATGCTCTGGCAACACTATATTAATAGCATTATTAATTTTCTTTTAGAGTGTATATTGATTGGGATCTTTTCAGTTTATATTGTTATGAACATAATGTGTCTATATAATTAACATAATGGGCAAAAACAGGACGTCTTATAAAACTAGTATTATATGTATATTGGTTTTTCTACGTTGCGACAATAATTGTGCATAAATTTCGAAAATTTACCACGGTCGTGAGCCGCCGGTCGTGATCCCCGGTCGTATGCTGGACAAAAAGTGTCTATTATATATTGATATTAAGTGAATATCAACTAATTTTGCCGAATTTCTATTGTTTGCATAATTAATAGGTTATGTTAATTGTTTGTAATTATATTTTATTTTAGAATCCTGTAGAAGCCTTTTGATTACTTTTTAATATGCTAAGAGTAATTGTTGTTAATTTCTTATAAGAATTTCTAGCTCGTATTCATTGAGCAAGCCCCAATGTACAATTCACCTTTCAATAAACACGATTATAGACTTTTCAATGTGGCTCATTTACAAAATTATTTAAAAATGCTAAGAGTAAACATAGTAAACACAGCTTCTTTTGGATCCTTTTGAACAAAAAGCTTATCAGCTCTAAGTTTAGTCATGAAACTTTTGAATATAAAGTTTCGTCCCGATACCTTTACTAGTTTCTCCGGAATCGTCGCCACAAAAAAGGAGTACACACACAGTCATACACACAAAGTTTCACATACAAATTATTTGGTTTTAGAATAGCTATTCTATGATACTACACAACCTACATTTCTAATGCAGTTTCTAAAGGTGGGCACATATTCCAGCTCCCTGCAGTTTCTAAACGGTGTGTTTGTGGATGCTATCAAAAGTTGTTATACTATTTTTGTATCACCCAGTATACTAGAAGTAAACTAGCTAGCAGTGCATAAAAATGCAAATAAATGGCACCTAATAAGTATGGTTAAATGAAAACTCAAACAATAATCATGGTCATTTTGGACGTAGCCTAGACGTAAGCGCCACCCCTGTCAATATGTAACAGCGCCCCTGCATGGCGCCCCTACGCTTAAGTGCCTTGGGCCGCTCCCTTCGCCTCACCCTCACTGCGGTGCTGGTTGAGGCGAGCCAAATTTGATCACTTGTGTTGTGAGGCTCAAGTTCTAATTCAAAAAAAATAAAAATTGAAATTAACGACCCTGAGATGTACTATTTATTGCGTGATTTTCCAGATAGCTGTTCAATGTCAGAATGTGAAGTCTATAATTCTGAAACCAACACATGGCATGAAATCGCTTCCATGCAAAGCAAAAGACGCCGTCATGCAGTTATTGGCCTAGAAAAACTTTTGTATGCATTTGGAGGGTTGGACAGTCGAAAACCACTTGCTTCCGCTGAATACTATGATCCGGGAAAGGATGCTTGGTCTTTTACAACACCTTTGCCGCATGAGCGATATGATCATGGTAAACCTTTAGAAATTAGAATTACCACTTACTAGAAATCTCCCCAACTAACTGAACTTTATTCTAGCAATTAGTTCCCTTAGTGGTGCTATATTTATTTGCGGAGGTATAAATAAAAAAGATGACTTTTTATGCACCGTCGAACAATTTGATGTACCGACCGCCCAATACAAAGCATGTGCTGCGATGAATACCAAGCGACATGCCTTCAAGACAGCTGCTATTGGTAAGTAAGATCAAATTTAATATTGAATACGTAGGACTGAGTTGATTTTCCTTTTTCAGGTGATTGTATTTATGCTGTTGGGGGTTGGAATGGTCAGTTGCTAAATTCAGTTGAGAGGTTTGACCCCCGTGAGGGCAGGTGGTCTCCTGCGCCATCCATGAGCACGAGCCGATATAGTCATGGAGTGACCGTATTAAATAATTATATATACTGCACTGGAGGAATAGGTAAGCTGTTCTGTGACGTAATAATAAAATTATACTATCTTACATATTATCTGATTGTTCGTACATTTAATGCCAATTATCTATATACAGTACAACCTCTCTTAACCGGCCAGTATGGGACCGCACCCCTGGCCGGAACAAGTAACACAAGACGATGGGGCCTCGACTGCAACTGTGGAACGATGCGCGCGCAACTCGCCGCGCATTCCGCATATTTGAAAGTGTGCATAGTGTTTGCCCGTACGAGCTTTTATATTAGGACAAATTTCGCTCTACTTACCTAACTCTTGTCATAGTTATAAATTTATTATACCTATTATACTTTTATTCTCTAAATCACTTCAGATAGAATAATATTATATATAACCTAAAAAATAAAACAATAACTAATTGTAGTATACATTGTATACATTGTATACATATTTATTACGAATAAATATATATATATATATATATATATATATATATATAAAGAAGCAACTGTAGACACGTTTCGGACTATTAGTCCTTATCAGTACGGTATAGCCAAGGAGTAAGATGGACACTCAATGGAAAAAAACACTCAAATGGAGACCATAAGGGGGGTGCCCAATGTCGCCAATTGGTGCTTCAGTCACAACATCTTCAGGATTCGAAGACAAGATGTAATGTCGCGCCGGAGGTGACGGACACCCCAGGCCCACCATAGCCCATGGAGGTATAGATGGAAAACAGGTTTATCGACGGTAAGATATGTGACTGAAGCACCAATTGGCGACATTGGGCACCCCCCTTATGGTCTCCATTTGAGTGTTTTTTTCCATTGAGTGTCCATCTTACTCCTTGGCTATACCGTACTGATGAGGACTAATAGTCCGAAACACGTGTCTACGGTTGCTTCTTTGTGTGACGGAATAGCCCGACAAATTACCTTTCTCCTTTTATATATATATATATAACAAGGTAAATATTTGGGAAAACGGCAAAGTTTTTAGTTTTTTTTTTTAATTTTCAATATTTCGCCTAAATTTTAGGCTTCTTCAGGAAATCTACAAGAAGGAACTTTTTTTTAAACAAGAATATAACAAATTTATCGATACTTACTAAAATAGCTATAGACTATAGGTACACATATAACTTTTTTAAACTTGTGACAAATGTCAAACAAAATACTTCATAACGACATGAAATAAAAATAAAAATGTTATCAATATATCCATGAAAAAATAATAAATCAACCAAAAAATTTTTTAACCCTTAAAAGATTTCAATAATGTTAATAAATTTTTATAAATTATGCTAACATTTTCCACGTCTGTTTTAAAATTACAAGTATTTAATTCATTAATAAATAACATTTCCAAAAAATTTCTATTTCGTTGATTTTTACAAACACCTAAAATTTTAATATTTTCAAAATCAAATTTGTGGTTGTTTTTAAAAACATGTTGCGCTAATGCACATCTTAATTTGGTAGTTTTGATGTCCGACTTATGTAAAGAAATTCTAGTTTTTAAATAGTTGCCAGTCTGACCAACATAAAATAGATTACAACCAGAACAAGGAATAGAATAAACAATACCAGAATTTAAAGCCAAAGGTGTTTTATCTTTAACAAAAGAAAAACAACTATTAATTTTTAACAAATTATATTTTGCAAATTTAATATTATTACTTTTTAAAATTTTTGTTAAACTCGATGTTAAACCCATTATATATGGAATTTTTAAAAACAAAGGAGGTTGCTGAGGCAAGGGAACATTATAATTATGAATTGACCGAGAACCAAATAATAAACGATTAAGTAAATTTTTAGGAAAACCATTATTCAAAAATATCGAAAACAAAATTTTTAAATTTTTCTGTCGAAATTTGGAATTGCAGATTTTTTCTATTCTATTTTTTAATGCCAAAACTGTGTTAATTTTTTGATTTATTGAATGATATGAGAAAAAATTAATATATCTACCTGAATTTGTAACTTTTCTAAACCAATCTAAAACCAAAATATTTTCATCTGTTCTAATAATATTTATATCTAAAAAAGAAACACTAAAATTATTTTCTTTTTCAACAGTAAATTGAATATTTTTATTAAAGCTATTAAAACAAACTAAGGTTTTTTCAATTTGGTCCTCGGGCAAAGCACAAATAATATCATCAACATATTTGTGAATTAGTGAAAAAGTGAACGGTAATTTTGGGATAATATCATCTAAAAGTTTATCCATAATAATTTTGGCCAAAATTGGAGAAATTGGAGAACCCATAGGAGTTCCGTCAATTTGAGAAAAAAATACTCCATCAAAAGAAAAATAATCATTATTAAAGATTAACCTAATCATAGTGAAAAAGGAATGTTCACTCAAATTTGTATGGTTAGATATTAATTGCCAATTTTCTTTTAAAACATCCAACAACAAAGATTTAGGAATGTTTGTAAAAAGTGAAACGGCATCCAAAGATATTAAAACATGTTCTTTAGGTAAACAAAAATTTTGATATTTTTCAGAAAAAGTAAATGAATCTTTAATATCGTACAAGCCATTATTAAAGGAGTCACTTAGAATTTTAGAAGCAAAAGATGCCAACTCGTAAAGTGGTGAACTAATACAAGAAACAATAGGCCTTAAAGGGATATTCTGTTTGTGAATTTTGGGTACGCAATATAATTTTGGAGAAATAGCATTATTAATGCATAACTTATGTTTCAAATTTTCATCTATTACTCCATCCTGAAACATCTTTTTAACAAAATCATTTACTTTTTTCTGTATAATACTAGTTGGATCTTTCTTAATTATTTTATATACATTCATATCATTAAGTAAAGTATTAGTTTTCTCAAAATATTCAATTTTGGACATAATAACTGTAACCGAACCTTTATCCGCTCTAAGAACTAAAATATCTGGATTCTTCTTTAAATAATCCTTACATGTTATTTTATTATTTTATTTATTTTGAGAAAACTAATACTTTACTTAATGATATGAATGTATATAAAATAATTAAGAAAGATCCAACTAGTATTATACAGAAAAAAGTAAATGATTTTGTTAAAAAGATGTTTCAGGATGGAGTAATAGATGAAAATTTGAAACGTAAGTTATGCATTAATAATGCTATTTCTCCAAAATTATATTGCGTACCCAAAATTCACAAACAGAATATCCCTTTAAGGCCTATTGTTTCTTGTATTAGTTCACCACTTTACGAGTTGGCATCTTTTGCTTCTAAAATTCTAAGTGACTCCTTTAATAATGGCTTGTACGATATTAAAGATTCATTTACTTTTTCTGAAAAATATCAAAATTTTTGTTTACCTAAAGAACATGTTTTAATATCTTTGGATGCCGTTTCACTTTTTACAAACATTCCTAAATCTTTGTTGTTGGATGTTTTAAAAGAAAATTGGCAATTAATATCTAACCATACAAATTTGAGTGAACATTCCTTTTTCACTATGATTAGGTTAATCTTTAATAATGATTATTTTTCTTTTGATGGAGTATTTTTTTCTCAAATTGACGGAACTCCTATGGGTTCTCCAATTTCTCCAATTTTGGCCAAAATTATTATGGATAAACTTTTAGATGATATTATCCCAAAATTACCGTTCACTTTTTCACTAATTCACAAATATGTTGATGATATTATTTGTGCTTTGCCCGAGGACCAAATTGAAAAAACCTTAGTTTGTTTTAATAGCTTTAATAAAAATATTCAATTTACTGTTGAAAAAGAAAATAATTTTAGTGTTTCTTTTTTAGATATAAATATTATTAGAACAGATGAAAATATTTTGGTTTTAGATTGGTTTAGAAAAGTTACAAATTCAGGTAGATATATTAATTTTTTCTCATATCATTCAATAAATCAAAAAATTAACACAGTTTTGGCATTAAAAAATAGAATAGAAAAAATCTGCAATTCCAAATTTCGACAGAAAAATTTAAAAATTTTGTTTTCGATATTTTTGAATAATGGTTTTCCTAAAAATTTACTTAATCGTTTATTATTTGGTTCTCGGTCAATTCATAATTATAATGTTCCCTTGCCTCAGCAACCTCCTTTGTTTTTAAAAATTCCATATATAATGGGTTTAACATCGAGTTTAACAAAAATTTTAAAAAGTAATAATATTAAATTTGCAAAATATAATTTGTTAAAAATTAATAGTTGTTTTTCTTTTGTTAAAGATAAAACACCTTTGGCTTTAAATTCTGGTATTGTTTATTCTATTCCTTGTTCTGGTTGTAATCTATTTTATGTTGGTCAGACTGGCAACTATTTAAAAACTAGAATTTCTTTACATAAGTCGGACATCAAAACTACCAAATTAAGATGTGCATTAGCGCAACATGTTTTTAAAAACAACCACAAATTTGATTTTGAAAATATTAAAATTTTAGGTGTTTGTAAAAATCAACGAAATAGAAATTTTTTGGAAATGTTATTTATTAATGAATTAAATACTTGTAATTTTAAAACAGACGTGGAAAATGTTAGCATAATTTATAAAAATTTATTAACATTATTGAAATCTTTTAAGGGTTAAAAAATTTTTTGGTTGATTTATTATTTTTTCATGGATATATTGATAACATTTTTATTTTTATTTCATGTCGTTATGAAGTATTTTGTTTGACATTTGTCACAAGTTTAAAAAAGTTATATGTGTACCTATAGTCTATAGCTATTTTAGTAAGTATCGATAAATTTGTTATATTCTTGTTTAAAAAAAAGTTCCTTCTTGTAGATTTCCTGAAGAAGCCTAAAATTTAGGCGAAATATTGAAAATTAAAAAAAAACTAAAAACTTTGCCGTTTTCCCAAATATTTACCTTGTTACATATATAATAACACGGCCAATAAAAATTTATTAATTGAGTTATATATATATATATATATATATATATATATATATATATATATATATAGTGCCATGTCGACAATAAAAAAAACTAAAAAAATATTATAATATTACTTAGTGCCATAAAAAATTAAAATAATATTACCATATTACATAGTGCCATAAAAAACTACAATAATATTATAATCATAACATATTACATAGTTCCATAAAAAAAACTAAAATAATATTATAATATTAACATATTACATATAGTGCCATAAAAACTAAAATAATATTAACATATTACATAGTGCCAGTAAACACTAAAATAATATTATAATATTAATGGCACTACACAATAAAAAATCGACAATAAAAAAAACTAATATTATAAGATTAAAGATGCCGCAATATTAATATTCTCCGCCTCCGATGGTCTTTTTATTATGTTTGCCTTTGGTTTATTGTTGCTCTTCTTCGTTGAGAAGAAACGTCGCTGGGGATGAATATTTTTATTTGTGGAAACTACGCGCGTAGGTGTAAATTTAGCAGGACGGTTGTTGGTTCTTGCTGCTTCTAGTATTGGAACTATGGATAAAACATGTTTTTGGAATACATCTATATCAGAATCTGTTCGTAATTGTTCGTCCATTAATTGATAAAATGCTTTCATGCATAGTTCCTTTTTTCGTGTAAACGGAAGTTCTGAAGTGTCTTCCTTATTCACTTCCTGCAAAATTACACTTATTTCCTGCTGCGTTTCGTTATTGTAGGTTAGATCTAGAAACATAAATAATAATTAATACAACACACGGATGCTTATCAAATAAAATACGTTTTATTTGCAAGGCAATCTACAAAAAAAATACTGAAAGCATTTTATCCAATTTTGCCGTCACCCTTTTATTCCTAAGTTACCCTTTACCCATATTATAACTAAATATTACTTATCACGACACTACAACTTAGTTGGTTTCGTAATATACAGTGAACGCGTAAATTATGGAACATGGACGGGTTTATTTGAAAAATCCTCGGACACATATTTACATCAAATTTAATATCCAACCTTTAATTTTTGTCGACTTATGATGTCATTGACACTTTTTTAAATGGCAATAACTTTGTATATAAAATTTTGGAAACCAGATTAGTTTTCAGGGCAATTAATTCTACCCAAAACGCAGTTTCATATTCAATTCACAAAAGATATTTTTCCTAAAATTGTCAATATATTGCAATTCTCAATTGCTTTTTTCTCGAAAGATTTCTTATGTAAACCCATATTTTCTATGGCATTTAGACAACTAAAGGATCTACCAAAACTGGTGTGGCCATTTAAATTAAGTGTCGATGAGATCATAACCCAGTAAAAATAGATGGTCGGAAATTGAACTTATCACAGAAATGTGTATTTTAATAATTAAAACGCGACGTGTTGGTTGATTTTTTAAAATAAATAAGGCCGTCTCAGAGATTTGTTGTCATGTTTCCATACTTTACGAGCGCACTGTATGTATGTAGCGTTACGTTAATATATCTAAATCCATGTGTATAGCTATTGATACATACATTATACATATATTATCCAGCGTAGTTGAAATTGATACCCATTTTAATATTATTCATATTATAAATCTCTTTAAAAACATAATACTGGAACATACCATACGTGCTCCTGTATCCATATGCGCGCTTGGTTTAAAATGAAATGAATATAGATATGATTTAAAACATTTCAACTACGCAAAAGTTTAAAAATATTAAAGTTACAACTAACATTCTAACTTGAGAAATATACAGGAGGGTCCACCAAAAGACCGAATAATGCCGTTTCCTTATAGGATTTTCTGGCAGATCCCGTATAAATTCAATAGCCTCCACCTCTATTTTAGATATATTATCAATAATTAATCATACCATATTAAAAATTTCTTGCAAGAATTATGGAATTATGGAAAAAATATTCGAGAATTAAAGAGTGGGAAGTACAAAGGGGGTTAAGAGTTTAATATAATTTACTTTGAACGTCCTTTGTAATTTGTATGCTTCAATTGTAAAATTATAAGTATAGAACTGGTTAAAAATAATAAAAATATCTTACCCGATTGAGATGCTGGTGTATTATTTTGATTAACCGCTTTTAAATATCCACAAATCATGTGTACGTGTTTGCACATATTCCACTTTATTGCGGAATCTATACATGTGCAAGAATATCTATGTATGCACACTTTACATTGAGGACAAATTAGCATGCACTCACAGTTGGTGAAAACTTCTTCTATTTCATATATTTCTCCACTTTTTGAAGAAGGGTAATTCCAACAATTTTCATTTTTTGCTGTTATAAGATTTGTTTCCATATCAATGCAGGATTTGTGGCGTAGTCGGATGTTTTTTATCTTGCTTGTTAATTTTCCCTTGTGCAAAGTTATTAATCTATCAAAAAATTTATCTTTAACAAACTGCATGATGGCATGAATTGCCTTATCCAGCCGTTTAAAATTTTTTCCGTTGAGGTATATGTATTTTATCGTTCTGTGCCTCCATTCTATATGCATGTTTGTATTGATGCCGGAACGTAATCGGTGGCAATAAGCCCATGATTCAACTTTTCTTAAGTATTTTTCTCTAAAATACTTACTAAATTCGTCTGTCTCTGTATCAGCTGATAAAATATTTAAAAAAGATTGAATCATTTTTTGGAAGGCAAACATGTCTGTTTCTTCCATTATAGTTCTTAATTGTTTATATACCACCACCTAAAATAAATGTACGTCTTTAACGTCTTTAATATACATATTATGATTTTCTTTTATAGTTCAAAATAAATGAAAATGAATGAATAATCGACTGTATAGAAAAACCATGTATGTAGTTACCAACCTGTTTGTCTTTTGATTTTATTTTACACAAGTTTTTACGCCAAGCTTGGTCAACATGCCAGGCACAATACCATCTATAAAATGTGACAGTTAGTGAGATATAAGCTACATAAATTATACAGCCCAAGTATATATCCGAAAATTGATAGCAATGACAAATTAGCAATGACATATTATTAACGAAAAGGAAAAAAGTTATGTTATGGTACATATTGTCCACATTATCATAAAATTAGGGATATTTACTTAGACTGATTAGACCTAGACCTATCTTACCTAAACTCCGCTGCTGCCATTACAAGTAACCAAGCATTGTAGAATGATTCAGCCATGTCCGACATAAATACTTTCGCCTTAATTAGTCCAACTTGAGATTTGATGTAATAAAAAAATACAGACATAATAAATGTATCAGATCTGTTAGAAATTAAAAATGCGCATGGAAACCCTTCTCTCATATCGTCAAGTACCAATAATGTGGTCAGTTCAAAATCGTAGCTATTGATTCCCAATGTTCCATCAATGCAAATACAGTCATTGCCATATTTTTTTAGAAGTTCACGTTGAGTCGAATTCATTATAATCAAAACGAAATCATCGTCTTTCAATTCTGGATGTTCATTAGATTTGCACCCTTGGGCCTTATAAAATAAAACAGAGTTGTTGTTATTTCTCATCTCCATTACCCAAGCGTCGACACTGATGGCATCATTTGTATGTTTTACTGCTATCGAATTGAGATTAAAGGAAGTCTCGATGTTGTACAGGTCTCTTTTTGTTAATAAATGCAACCTGCTTAACTTTGAATCAGTGACTGTATCTCTAACATCATCCAGAATAGAATCAAATGGTATTTTCATTGCAATTTTGTTGGCCAACATTTGCCGCTCTGATTCTTTCAGGGTTAAATGGCTTAGCTCAGTGGTGTGACCTACATGAGTCTCTACATACTCGATTTGGCATGTACCATTGGAATGGTGCATTAATTTGATGCTAGCAGGGCAGTACGCACCTATTTTGTTGCTGCCTTGCGTTTTTAAATGCCTGATATGTTTTCCTCTAGGCGCATAAATACCTGATCTATGACATACATAGTATACTGTTCTTTCCGAATTAGCCACTGATCTCTTGATGTATTTCGATTTTGTCGTAGTTTCTATTTGATCCTTCCACTTCCTAAAATCTTCGAGGTTTGCAAAGTCTTCATTTACAGATTGCATCAAAATCCCATGATCATCCGTGAAATGCTTTCTTAATCTGCGTGTATCATCCTTTCGTGAGCACAATGGGCACTTCTGCGCCTTTTTATTTGAAATTTCAAATTTTTCATTTGTTATCGCCATTGATTTATGAACCTTTTTATGGTAGTTCAGATTTCTTAAGTGATTAAAGTTTTTGTTGCATGTCTTACAAGTGAAATTGTAAGTTTTTTCTTGTGCCACAAAATTATGGGTTAAGTGTTTCTTGACATGTTTGTTTAAATTACTTTTATTTGAAAACTTTTTATTACATTCAATGCAAATTGCAGGATTTTCCATTTTAGATTAGACTCTACAAGAAAAAAAGGGTGTGGATTAATTTATAATTAAAATTTATTCAAATTTATTAAATTTTTCAAATCTATACATGTAGAGTAAGGGTTATATTTTATATCACTATATGTGTTATATATACCTTTTGTAATTTCTATTTATTACAATAAAGAATATTATTATTATTAATGCGACAATCAAATTGGTGCGTAAATTTGTGTACAGCCTGATTTAAATAAAAGCTATTTTGCTGCAAGTTTGGCATTTCTGTTTGTTTATAACTTATTCGGGTTTGTAGTTATAGCACCCAACTTTTCTTTTTTTAATCAATGTCGTATTTTCTCTTTAACGACGTTCAATTTTCATTCAATTTTCATATCAATTTTATATATCTTGCATTTTCGGGAAAATGACAATCGTAAAATATTAAGAATTCTGACAACATGGAATTTTGCGAATAAAAATTCATTTTTACCGTTTTCGATAATTCTGTTGAGCTGGATACGTATAACAGACTCAACAGGTTCCTATCGCGTCAGAAAAGAAAAAGCAGTAAATTTCAGAAAAAGAATTGTTCAGTGTTCCAACAACCTAATTAGGTTATAACAAAAACAAAAACTAAAATTTGCTGCCAAAACTTGTTTTACAAGATACTTTTATCGACAATTAATCAGATATTATTTCTTATTTTATTTACATGCAATTCAGAGCCGATATTTTTATACGGATGTTCACGAGAAAAAAAAATCATTGCAAATTTATACATAGCTACTTACCTACTATTAATTCTGGAATCAGAAATCGATTTATTTATGTACTTAACGCCCTCAACTTACTATACTTAACTAATAAACTTAACTTCACACGATATGACGGAGACTACACAACCAAGGTGACCGTTGTACATGTTTGGCTCAATGTTTTCAAATATCTGTCAGGTACGGTTAAAAGCGGTTAACATTTGCGCGCGCACACTAGGTAGGTACACCGTGATTTGTCCTAATATGACCAATGTAGATGCATTAACAAGTAATCGCAAGACGGCAAGTATCTTGGGAAGATTCTGAGGGCGCATGCGTGGCCCTGGGCCTGTGTTCACCATTTTCCCGTAAGATGGCGCTAGCTTTTTCTGCTTGCATGTTTTGTGCTCAAACACAATATTAGTGAATTTCGCACTCAATTATCGCGAGGGAATGTTTAAAATGGCATTACATCGAATATCACAATTTTTAAGGTATTTATTTCATATCTGAACTGTGCTGGCGTTCTGGTAGTGGCGCCATCCAGTATCATTTTCACGAACCATATCCAGAAGGGCGACACTGAATTATCGAGAGAGAATATTTAAACCCGTATTACATCGTCATTCACAATATTAGAGGAATTTATATCATAATTGAATGAAAAATCACTTTATTCTTATTTAATAGCAGTTCCATTTTGCATGCGCCATCTAGTGTCCTTTAACGAACTAAGGCTGGAGTCGTTCGATATATCTGAAAAGTTGGGACGCCGAAATCAAAGGAGCCGACACCTAACGCGCCTACTTGTTATATGTTTAGTATGATATGACAGGGCGTACGGGCGAACACTTTCAAATATGCGGAATGCGCGGCGAGTTGCGCGCGCATCGTTCCACAGTTGCAGTCGAGGCCCCATCGTCTTGTCTGGCCGGATAGCAATTTCGCCAGTTAATCCGACCGATACGTAAATGACGACTTTAATCATATCTATAGGAAACTACCGGTCAAAATTAATGTAAATAAATCTTTACATTAAAAAAATATTTATAAATAATACATTACAGTACATCAAATAAAAACAAATCTTGTGTGACCAGGCGCATGACTTTATCATACAATATATAAAAGTAATTGTTTTGCTGCATGAGATTCTATTTATTTGATCGAGATTGGTCGTGTCTGCATTAAAATAAAACTAGTTAGCCAGGATTTGTCAGATATTTTAAACTATTGACGGTTGGTAATGTCAAGACATCAGCGTTTGATACTACCTATCAGTGGTGCGTTATCCCATGGGTAAAATGGGCATTTGCCCGCAGAGCAGTATTTTGGGAACTCATTTTCGTAATAGACTACCACACCATGCCAGTCCTCATTAACGTTGCAAGCAGATTTAGGCTCCTCTCACCGAGGCCCCAACTAATTTATTACCGTCTCAAGAATAGTGAATTTTATAGGTTAATAATGTGGTGATAAACAGACGAGATGTAAATTTTAAATAAATCAAAAATTACAGCCACAACCTGGATTTTAACCAGGGACCTTTGCGCTTCTAGCACAATGCTCTTCCATCTGAATTTTATATTAGCGGTCCTGCCGGTTGGGGACCAAAATCAATCTTTATAAACTATAAATTAATTAGGAATTATAATTATTAGGTAATTAATATATTACCGTAGTAAGAATATCAAATATATATAGCAGTTAAACTCACGTTTTTTTTTTTTTTCGTTGAAAGAATGTATATCTAATACTGTACGAGACTAATGAGAAACCCTTGACTAAGTTAGAAGAGAAAAAGTGTATGAATTCTTCAAACATTTTCAGTCAACATTTTTCCTTTTGTGAATTCTATTTTTGTAAAGAGTCTGTAAAATAAAAAAGCTATTCTGCAAAATGCTGTAAATCTTCCTCATTATTTCTTATTATTAGTCCTTTTTATCACAATGTGTATAAAAAGAATCGTAACCACTCAATATATTTCTTTCTAAAAAGTTGACAAGAAAAAGATTCCAATAAAAAGTTTAGGAAATTACTTAGTGTGTGTGTGTGTGTGTGTGAAACTACAAATTTGAAATGCTAAGACATGAAACACACTTTATATTTACATGTATTTCGTATTTATAACAAATTTTAAAAAACGATGAGTGGTTGAGACGGTAGAAATCCTTTAAACATTGTATAATAGCTTTCTTTTAACATTTAATCGTCTTGTTTCATTTACACCATTGACCTCAGGGACATGCGGTTTGCACTGTTCAATTTGTAATTCAAAAGAGTAAAAAAACAGGAAAAATATACAGAATGCTATATTGAAAAAATGGAATTTGGTCTGCTTCTTACAAATACATAATCCTGTATATTCAAAAATCATTCAAGTTTCTAGTTTGTCTTTTCCTGATTTTCCTTATTTGGTTACTCTCTTCTAAACTTTGAGGGCCACATATTGACACTTAATTTTACTAAAAGACGTCATAGATGTAAATTATTAAGAATTTCCTCTACTTTAATTTATTATTTAACTATTTTGACGAAGTTTCAGAAATGGCGACTCATTTGCAAAATCCTTGAAAAATTGTTGGAGTAAACATCCAGTTCCTTTGGACCTTATTGAACAAACACTTTTTCTATCTTTCTCTGCCATGAAGACAAAATCCCTCCAAAATCGCTTCACTTTTTTATAAACATAACATCGACAGCAGTATATTCGTCCTGTTATTCAATGTGCATCGCTGCCAACTGAAGGTCATTTTCCCCCTCCTCGTGACTTACTTTTATAATATCCTGGTTTTCAGCTTTTGAATCTTCTGCAACATTGTTGTCAACTGTCCCCACAACTGCTTGTACAAGTTTGTCATCATTCAACAATTCGTTCTCTAAGTCGTCATCACCTGTCATCCAATCTTCGACAACCTGCTGTACAATTTTGTTCTCACTGATAGATGGAATTAATTTGTTCAAATCATTCAATGGTGCTGCAATGTCATCTTGTTCAGTTACTAGATGTGAATGAGATAGTTCGTTGTCAAGTATGTTGTTGACCACTTTCTCAATGTCTGGCCAAGCCTTTCGTCAGGATTTAATGAATGTTGAACTGGGAATGTCTTCATATGCTTTTGCAGTCATGTAAATTACATCCTTTCCTGGACTTTACAGCTGATACAAGATTCATTTCTTTAGTTTCCATCCTCCCTAAAATTTCGGAGAGCAGTAGTTTGCACCTATATCGCCTCTTTAAGCACTCAATTACACCCTGATCCATCGGCTGAATGAGGCTTGGCACGTTAGGTGGAAGGAATAGCAATTTGATTCGAGCGTCTTCTGCACATTGAAGTTCTGTTGGATGGGTAGCAGCATTGTCTAAGACTAAAATTGCTCTTACTGGCAATTACCGGGCCGTTACATTTTTAACATTGTTCGTGACTCATTTATGAACCAATCCCTAAATATGTAAGAATATATCCAGGCTGACTTCTGGGTACGATAAAAATCTGGAAGTGAAGATATATTTATATTCTTGAATGCTCGTGGTTTCTCGGATTTGCCAATCACTAAAAGCGGGAGCCTGTCAGTGCCTGAAAGAAACATTTGAACATACAGCAAACTGTAATTTGTTCTTTATCAAGTTTGAACCATGAAGTTGAACTTGCTTTGCCAACAGAAAAGGTTTTTTTTTGTGGCTGGTGTTTGCAATTTAGCCCAGCTTCGTCCATGTTGTAAATTTGATCTGGGAGGAGTTCATCAACACTAATAATCTTTTTTAGTTTGGTCACAAAGTCACTTGCCAGGGGCAGCTGCTGACATTTTCTATCCACAAATGTTTAAAAAATTTACTCCATGTCTCTTCTTCCATATTTCTAACCAGCCAGTACTGGCTGCAAACTCAGTATTCACTTCAAACTTTGCATGCAAAATTATTGCTTTTTTCTTTAAAATAGATCTGGAAATAGGTGTGCCTCTTCTTCGCTCTTGTAAAAACCACAGCCACAAAGCATCGTCAATCATTTCGTTTGTTGGTTTTTTCTAAGTTCGCCGCTGAGTCAAAACTTTTTCCGTCTCTATTTGAGTGCAAAAGTCTTGAATAGATTTTTGATTACGACACCAATCATTAACTGTACTTTTTCCCACATTCACTTCATTACTAATCTTATTTACAGACTCCTTTATCTATTCTCTCGCCTTCAATCATTTTAAAAACGAAGCAACACAAAATACAAGCACTCCTACACTATAGTAGCACAAAATGCAGGTACAGTCAGTGTTGGCCAAAATTTAGTCGCAATTAAAAAGTTATCAATAAATGTGAATTTCAATTGTGATGAATAACTTTGTGATTAACAATTAAAAATACATACACATTTAATTTTCAATGGCAATTAAATTTTGCCCAACACTTGGTACAGTACAGTCAAGAAATTACAGTGATATACCACTACGGAACAGAGTCAAAGTTCACTCGTCAGCAACTATTACAGGCGTCTCAAATATGCAAGTTGAGACTTGACACTGCATCAAAGATTCCGAGAATGGGCCCACCGGTTACAGCGAAGGCCGGTTAAGAGAGGTTGCACTGTATATTTTTTAATTTATTTCAATTAATTACATTCCGATTGCGAACTGGAAGTGTAAATTATATATTTTAGTTCAAATGTTTTGATGTGTTGTGGTTAGGTGCCTGTTTTGTAAAATGTCCGTTGGCCGACACGAGTTTTATTATAGTTTTAGTTTACACTTTGAGCTACGATTGTGGTTTCAAATAAAACCGAAACGTCAGCCAAAAAGTGAGATTTTAATTGACTTCCCAGCTCTCAAAAGCCGAAAAACAAATTTATTATTCTTCATATATTTGTAAAACTTGAACACCTTGTATTTACATTAGACGATAATTTGGTGGCTTATTATTATTATTATTTGTTCAATTACCCGGTAAAGCGAAACACCTTACAATATACGCATCTGCGATTAAAACTAAATGATTATGGATTATATGGAAGTTGGTTGCTACTTCATTGAATTCGTAGAGATGATGCTATTTAATTAGGATTTTCCCTACTGCATTGCAATAGTGTCAAAGATGCCGTCTGTGGATTTGATGTTGAAAAACTATTGATGTGTTTAATTCTAATTTTAGGGGCTAAGATGAGTGGAGAACGCTTCGACATTCGCAGAAACGTCTGGGAACCAATTCCTGAGATGCTCACTACAAGGTTTTGCCATGAACTGCTTACACTGGATGGCTGCATTTATGCTGTTGGAGGATTTCAATTGAATTCAGTAGAAAAATTTGATCCTAATACAAATCGATGGTTTGAAATGCCATCTATGCTAGAGAACAGATTTTGGTTAGGTGCATCTGTCTTGGATTGTTTGGAAATCAAACATCCATAAAACTGAAACCATAACTACAATTAGCTTACATCTCGTGTTTTAGTTGACGTTTTATTATTTTGAATTAGCTTTGTAAATAAAGACACGGTACATAATATTTTATAATATTTATTTGATCATCCCGGTGTCCTTTGATTAAAATTTAGTAAGTACAATAACAAGTTCATATTTTTTGTCTAATCATATGTTCTGGGTATATTTTAGTATATTATAATACAAGTTTTATAAGACAAAAATTGGCACACGTCTTATAAAACGAGTGTTATATACTATTTTTTCTACTTTGCGACATTAATTTTACATACATTTCGAAAATTGTGACTGTCCTCTTACAATCTAGAGTAGTTTTTTGCATATGAAATTTTATAATAATAATAACCCTTTATTTTGCAAAATACAATGTATGGAAAAAGCATCAAGAATGGTAATTAACATTAAGAATGGTATTAAAAGGTAATGGTAATTAAGAAACTATATATTTTTCATTTCGAGCCACTTTTTTACGTCAAAATACATTGCAAAATACAATGTATAGAAAAAGCATCAATTTATATAATTTATTATTTAATTTCGAGCCACTTTTTTACTGCACTTATACGGTTTCTAGGCTGCATGTTTCAACATATGACGTTTAAGATGGCTTGACAGTACCGTAGCATAATTACAAATACTGCACTTAAAGGGCTCCTCCCCAGTATGTCGTAGCCTATGCATTTTAAGTTGATGATTCAGCAGAAGCGTAATCACACTTTGTACATTTATATGGCTTCTCCTCTGAATGTTTTAGCATATGACGTTTGAGGCGGCTAAAATTTGCAAAACCATCGTCACTCATAGTGAACTTACGAAGCTTGTCGTCTGTATGTTTTTGCATATAAAGTTTAAGATTACTTGCGCGTGTTGAGCATAGTCACAAACAGCGCATTTATACGAATTTTCACCTGTATGTATTCGAGCATACAATGTATCCCTGCTATGCGTCACCATATGGCGTTTAAGCCGGCTTGATAGTACCACAGCATAATAGCAAATGGTGCACTTAAGGGGTCTTCCGCATTGTTGGCCGTCTCTCGAGCCTATTTTAAGGAATTGATAATGAAAGAGCCACACAAGATTTATAGACAAAGTTTCTGTTATTCTTTTGTGTTAATATCGATGTATAAAACTAACAATTTCAAAATTAATGTGATAATCTCGGTGACCTTGCAGATTACTTTGTGCGCGCTTTTGTGCAAACATTAATGTGTAACGGTAACCACGATTACACGTGTGCAGGTCGTCCGATACAAAAAAGTTAAACCTTTTGTTAATTGTTATTTCGTTGGATATCGTTCGATCGTTCAGTTTCTCAATATTTTGATTTTTAACAAAATAGCGGTCGTATGCCCAAAAAATTTTCGTTTTCACCACTCTTTTCGTGATATAGAACGCTGTAAAAATTATATAATACAACTCTTTTAAAAATGAACGATCGAACGGAAACTAGATGTGTGCTGAACATAAAAAACAACGAATCAGCTCGATATATGAAATACATTTTCCAAAAACGTGGTTACCAGTTGGAAAAACACGGCCGAGATGATCACGTGATGATCGGTTTAAAACTGAACGAATATATGACAAAAGGTATAGATAGATACAAGTGTTGGGAGATCTATGACTTGGTCGAGTCATATGCTATACGTATATAAGTACATTCGCACGTTCGGAGGGCTTTCTTCCTGATCGACGTACACACAAATCACCGGCTACAACTCCAGAACTAGGTCGAATTTGGCAAAATCCTCTTACAGGACCAATTCTGAGACCTAGATTAGAATAAACCAAAAAAGAAAAATTGATTTTTTTAAAACCAACAAAGCGGAAGACCCCCTTAAAGTACTCCCAAAACATACAGAGGAGGTTATACATTTTAATGTGACATAATTCAGCAGAAGCATAATCACACTTTGCACATTTATATAGTTTCTCCCCCGAATGTTTTGTTATATGACGTTTGAGGCGGCTCGAATTTGCAAAACTATCGCGACTTATAGTGCTCTTATAAAGCTTCTCCTCCGAATGTTATTGCATATGGGATTTAAAATTACTGGCGCGTGCAGAGCATAATCACAAACAGAGCACTTACACGGCTTTTTAGCTGTATGTTTTTGCATACGAAATTTAATAATAATAATAACCCTTTATTTTGCAAAATGCAATGTATGGAAAAAACATCAAGAAAAGGTATATACGAAATAGTTTACTTTTTAATTTCCTGTCACTTTTTTACGTAACTGCACTTATACGGGTTCTAGGCTCCATGTTTCAGCATATGTCGTTTAAGATGGCTAGACAGTACTGTAGCATAATCACAAATAGAGCACTTAAAGGGCTCCTCCCATATACGTCTTAACTTATGCCTTTTAAGATGATATGATTCAGCAGAAGCATAATCACACTTTGTACATTTACATGGCCTCTCCACTGAATGTGGTTAGCATATGACGTTTGAGGCGACTTAAATTTGCAAAACCATCGTCACACATAGTGTAGTTATGAGTTATGAAGCTTGTCGTCTGTATGTTTTAGTATATGAAGTTTAAGATTACCTGCGCGTGTTGAAGAATTGTCTCAAACAGCGCACTTATACGACTTTTCACCTGTTTTCGAATATACAATGTATCTCTGCTATGCGTGAGCATATGGCGTTGAAGTACTGCGGCTTGAGAGTACCGCAGCATAATCGCGAATAGTGCACTTAAAGGACTCCTCCCCTGTATGTTTTAGGTTATGCATTTTAAGGTGATATCATTCAGCAGAAGCTTAATCACACTTTGTACATTTATATGGCTTCTCCCCTGAAAATTTTATCATATAACGTTTGAGGCGGCTCAAATTTGCAAAACTATCGTCACATATAGTGCTCTTATAAACCTTCTCCTCCGAATGGTTTTGCATATGGGACTGTCTCGACAGTAAAATATTAGCGATATTTATAGTCACAAACAGTGCACTTCACGGATTTTCACCTGTATGTTTTTGCATATGAAATTTAATAATAAATAACCCTTTATTTTTCAAAATACAATGTATGGAAAAAGCATCAATTTATATAATTTATTATTTAATTTCGAGCCACTTTTTTACGTCACTGCATTTATACGGTTTCTAAGCTCCATGTTTCAGCATATTACGTTTAAGATGGCTTGACAGTACCGTAGCATAATCACAAATACTGCCCTGCCGTTTATGTCTTAGCCTATGCATTTTAAGGCGACATGATTCAGCAGAAGCATAATCACACTTTGTACATTTATATAGCTTTTCCCCTGAATGTTTTAGCATATGACGTTTGAGGGGGCTTAAATTTGCAAAACCGTCGTCACATATAGTGCACTTCTGAAGCTTCTCGTCTGTATGTTTTTGCATATGAAGTTTAAGATTACCTGAACGTGTTGAAGCATAGTCACAAATATTGCACTTTTACGACTTTTCACCTGTATGTTTTGGAATATACAACTTATCCCTGCTATGCGTCAGCATATGGCGTTTAAGACGGCTTGATAGTACCAGCATAATCACAAACAGTGCACTTAAAGGGCTCCTCGCCTTTATGTCTTAGCTTATGCATTTTAAGGTGATGATTCAGCAGAAGCATAAACACACTTAGTACATTTATATGGCTTCTCCCCTGAATGTCTTAGCATGATATTTGAGGCGGTTTAAATTTGCAAAACCACTTTCACGCATAGTGAACTTTGAAGTTTCTCATCTGTATGTTTTTGCATATGAAGTTTAAGACTACCTGCGCGTGTTGAAGCGTAGTCACAAACAGCGCACTTGTACGACGTTTTTATACGAAATTTAAGAATAATGAAAACTGTTTATTTTGCATAATACATAATTACATGTATGACATATGTCATGTATGGAAAAACATCAAGAAAACGTAATGGTAAATTAGAAAGATTTTTTTTACCTTCCAGCAATTTTTTTTACGTCACTGCACTTATACGGTTTCTATGCTCCATGTTTCAGCATATGACGTTTAAGATGGCTTCGTACTACCGTAGCATAATCACAAATACTGCATTTAAAAGGCCCTGTCCTGTACGTCTTAACTTGTGCATTTTAAGGTGATATGATTCAGCAGAAGCATAGTCACATTTTGAACGCTTGTATGGCTTGTCCCCAAAATGTTTTGTCATATGACGTTTGAGGCGGCTTGAATTTGCAAAACTATCGTCACACATAGTGCACTTATAAAGCTTCTCCTCCGAATGTTTTTGCATATGAGATTTAAGATTACCGGCGCGTGCAGAAGTATAGTCACAAACAGTGCATTCATACGGCGTTTCACCTGTATGTTTTTGCATATGAAATTTAAGATCACTGGCTTGTACGGCAGCGTAATCACAAATAGAGCACTTATGTGGCTTTTCCCCTGTATGTTGAAGCATATGACGTTTGAAACAACTAGGTTGTGTAGCAGAGTAATCACAACTGCTGCATTTGTAAGGTTTCTCCGATGTATGTATCTGCATATGGATGTTAAGATTATCGGCACGTGTGGAAGTATAATCACAAACAGTGCATTTATATGGCTTTTCCCCGGTATGTTGTAGCATGTGACGTTTGAGACATCTAGGTTGTGTAGTAGAATAATCGCAACTGCTGCATTTGTAAGGTTTCTCCGATGTATGTATCTGCATATGGATGTTAAGATTAGCGGCACGTGTGGAAGCATAGTCACAAACAGTGCATTTATATGGCTTTTCCCCGGTATGTTGTAGCATGTGACGTTTGAGACAACTAGGTTGCGAAGCAGAATAATTGCACCTACTGCACTTATGAAGCTTCTTTGCTGTATGTTTCCGCATATGTCTGTTAAGATCAGTTGTTTCGATAGCAGCATGGTCACAGATGACGCACTTATAGGAGTTTCCTTGTAACGTAGAATTTATGCACTTGTCCTTATTGATGTTGGTTTCCAATCTAAAAATATCAATAGCTAATGCGAGTATTATTATCGGAAATCTTTTAAATGTATAATAACAGGCAGGAGTTTTTTTAACTACAGTGAGAGTCGGATGTAACTAACAGGTATAGGCGTACAGGACCATTTCAGTGAACCGGCTTATTAAAAACACTAACAAGCAAACTGCTCAAAATGAATGAGACACAGGACATAATGCATGTAATGTTTTGTTTTGTTGGAACTAGATTGTTTTAATTTAACGTTTTTCATTGCAATTTATGCTGATAGATATTAGCTCTACTCATTTCATTAAAAATGAAGTACTTATACAGAAAAAAATACCGTTTAAGTTATATCTTTTATAAAAACAAAGTTGTGAAAAATTTAAAATCTGCCACAATAATTGATCCTTGAGGGAATTTCAAAAAAATGATTTGTAATCATTTTATCAAATTAATACAACACTTTTAAAAAACACAGATCAACTGAACAAATTGATCAATTTTAAACTTAAAAATATCATAATGAAAGTACAATATGATTACATACAGGCAGGATGTAAATGTAATGTAACAAACATTTTAGTAAACATTTTCAGGTAAAAAATATCATGTTTTACATCCTGTTTGACGAGTTATCTAAGGTCCAACTGCAGTGATGACACTAAATTCTGTCCCCTTAAGCTTGCTGCACAGTCAATAAAGCAGCAAAGCTTAATAATCGCTAAGCTTTCGTTATATATTAAGCCGAAGGTAGGGTTTGGATTAGCTGCCACTAATCAAAATACGAGGTTATGTTTAAATTTTAAAAATCCTATAGCAGAAATACATATAGTTATGATGAGCAGAATGCAATTATTAATGAAACATTTTTATGATAATATGATTAATATCATTTCTTACAACATTGTATATGGTTAAATTGAAAAAAAAAACAATTTGAAAGATCTCGCTATACAAAATCTAAGAAAGAAAAAGCTAATGATAACAGATTAACGTCTTTTCTATTCAATTTTAAAATGTTAGCTAAAGTTGATGAGTAATATTCATTTTAAACTTTGTTATCTATGTCAACTATGTGTCTATTTACCGTAGGTAGTGCAAATTTATTTACCGTAGGTAGTGCAAAGTGATGTTGTATACCAATTTAACTGTATCCGTTTTGCTGTTCATGTTGTACCCATGACCTTTGTATCACAATTGTCGGTCTCAAATATTTCTTATTTAAGGCTCCCGCCTCCGACCGTGAAAACGCGAAAATAACCCACGTCATAATTAGTGATGGGCATAATCGAATTATAATAATCGAATTAGTCGATTATTGAAATATCTCGAGATAATCGATTATTTATATTAGTACTACTAAATTCGTTAGGACTACTAATTTCGTTAGTACGACTAATTTCAATAGTACTCTTAATTTCGTTAGTACTACTAATTTTGTTAGTACTACATACTGATTTCGTTAGTACTACTGAGTTCGTTAGTACTACTGAGTTCGTTAGTACTACTAATTTCGTTAGTACTACTAATTTCATTAGTACTCTTAATTTCGTTAGTACTACTAACTTCGTTAGTACTACTAACTTCGAATATTATCAACTAGTACTACTAATTTCGTTAGTAGTACCAATTTCGTTAGTACTGCTAATTTCGTTCGTAATACTAATTTCCAGCGGTAGCGGAGGAGTTACAACACGCGTCGATGATAGGTGGGCCGATAAAGCTGATGAATTATCGGTGGCGCCTACTGTGCGCCGAATATTTTTCATCATCTGCCTTAGCGCAACTTATTTACCACTAATATTTCGCGCATTTAAGGCTTGCCTGAAGTCACCGGTAAACTGACTCCGCGCAATCGAGTATTCGATCTGGACATTTTTACGTGTTTGATTTGGTTTGATTGCTTAGTTAAGAGTCTACTGATTTTATTAATTAGTTTTTTTTTTACATATTGCTGTCGATGTACAAAGCGTCAATGGCAAACTAAAAGACACAAAATCCAATCGAGCATATTCCCAAGAAAGACATAAGAAATTCCGATTGCACATATTAACTATCCGCAAGAACTTGACAAACAAATATTATCGGCATCCTAATATTAATAAACTAAAGCGCCAATGTCGGCAATGTCTTTGTATCTTGGTCGGCATTTGGTGCCGGCGTCGTTTACTCCCATAACACGCGTAGTATGTTGCAACTTACCCGCAAAAGTAATCGAGCAACTACTATATTAGTAGTACTAATTTTAAGTGCTAAATTAGAACTACTAATTTTAACAACTAAATTAGTACTACTAATTTTAACAACTATATTAGTACTACTAATTTTAACTACTAAATTAGTACTACTATTTTTAACAACTATATAAGTACTACTAATTTTAACTACTAATATAATCGATTATCAATATATCTCGACTACTAATAATCGATTATTAAAATATCTCGATTATGCCCATCACTAGTCATAATTATTGCGCCAATCGCGAAATGCTCGCTACCACTCGATTCTGAAGGTCCTTATGTAACTTCCATCGGAAAGGAATTTTAATATTTATGGAAATTATTTATGCAAATTTTGGTGTGGACTACAAATATAGGAATGCTTTCCGATGGAAGTTGCGTCTGATTAATTCCTGCAGTAATACATTATAAAATATTAAATGTTAACTATAAGAGCACAAGTTATTTTCTTTTGAACTTCTCTAGACTGCACTCTGGAGTATTGTAGTGCGTGTTTGTAATAAATTGGCACCCATGTTTACAATAGCGACGTTTGTGAAAGTACTATATTATCGACTAGCAAACTCAAACACAGTCCAGTTTGAATATTTGAACAAATAGAAAGCAATACATTAATTTCTTTAGGTTATACCATACGTTAAAAATAATAAATACGAAATAAAAACAGACATGTTTATAGTAGCGCCATCTACATCTGGTGATCCTCTTTTTATCTCAAAGCTTTGGAGAGAAGTTTGCTACAGTTCGCTATTTGAATTGGGACGGGAGCCTTAATATTAAAGAAATAAAATGTTATTAATGTTATTATTAACATTAAATAATAAACAATATCATTTATACGTTGCTGAGAATACATTTTTACTCTGTCGAATTTTTAAGTATTACACCTTAGATTTGTTCCAAATTTACATGTCACTATGTTAACATTCTAAAATTAGTTTATGCTTCACAATAATTCAAAGTATAGTTTCGTTTCTGCATTGATAATGTTACCATTTTGTCAACATGGATGTTTACCTTGTCGATCAGTAAGACAGTTTGACCCTAGAATACATGAATGATATACAAAAACGTATTTTCCCTTTCACTCTGCCGCTGTGTGTTACAGTACGCTTTGCATATGCAATCTATTATAACAAGTGTCACGTAATTTCCTTTTCAAGAAATAAATCTATAGTAATCCTTCAGAAGGAATAGTCTAGTCAATATAGATTTGGGTAGAAATATAAAATGGGCGGCTATGAAAATATACCAATAGATTCAGAAAAATATACTGAACATTGTATCAAAATTTTTACTAAATGTTTAATGATATTATTATTGTAATTAATTTGAAACTCTCAGCACAGAATAGTATAACCAGAATATCCACTCTTATCAGTCCTATCCACCTTTGATATACAGTGCTTCTCAAAAGTAACGGATAAATTCTATAAAGTCTTAAATAAAAATATTTCAGGAAGATGCTCCGACACGTCGATTTTTATTTTTAAATTACTATCCTGACATACACTTTTCAATCCCTCACGCGTTCATCCCTAAGGGGTAGTAACCGCAACTTTAAAAATTCAAATAGCAAAGTACCCCTTGCGATACCTCAATTGATAGATTCTTTTATTCTGAATATAACAAAAAAAATATATCAAAATCGGTTGATAAATAACGGCGATGTTATTTATACACGAAATTGAGAGAATAACAAAATTTACTTAATTAATCCTAAATTAATAGTTCAAAGTGCTGCCCGTTAACGACAAGACAATGCCCTAGTCTATCCCCAAAAGCTTGTTGAACATTGTCTAACATTTCTGGAGTGATTAAGTGAATTTCTGCACGAATTCCTTCCTTTAACGCATCAATATTAGCAGGTCTATTGATATAAACTTTACTTTTTAAATAGCCCCAAAGAAAATAATCTAGTGGGGTTAAATCTGGCGATCTTGCTGGCCATTCAATATGTCCTCGTATACCTATCCACCGATTAGGAAATACTTGATCGAGGTATTCTCGAACTGGTCGCGCATAATGTGGAGGCGCACCGTATTGCTGTAACCAAATTCTGTCACAGCTAAAGTAGTTAGTAGTTCATTTCGGAGAAAGTTCAGGTAACGTTCACCATTCAGTGTTCCGTCGAAAAAATATGGTCCAATAATTCTTGAACCCACCACACCAGCCCACACATTAAGTTTTTGAGGATATTGTGTGTTCGCTTCCAGCATCCAATGCTGATTTTGACGGGCCTGGTAACGGCAATTTTGTTTATTGACGGTGCCATTCAGACAAAACGTTGCCTCACCAGAAAAAAACGATGTTTCTAATTAAGTAAGGATTTGCATGAGAGAGTTCCATCATTGTCTCACAAAACTGCACTCGTCTATCAAAGTCATCATCGGACAATTCTTGTCCGATGTTAACTTCTGAAGCGACCTCTGCAAGGGTTGAATGTGGATTTTCTTGCACCATTAGAATAGCATCCAATTGTTGGTTTTCATTTAAGGCCAATGGACATCCTGCCTCAGGTTTATCCCGTACATGACCGAGATCGCGAAATTTGTTTTCGATTCGACTTACTGTCGATTGCGATATTGGCGGACGGTCCAGGTGCGCTTCATTGAACAAACCACGAACTTCTTCATGCTTCTTCATGCGTTCTATCTCCAAAACCAATCATCATTAAAACTTGGATTCTTTCGGCTTCAGTAAGTCTCATTTTGCTACTATTTCCTTAATCACGAAAAACTCGGAATTGTGCTTGACATAAGTAAAAACAAGTTGCAATTGTTTGAACGGTATTGCTATGCCCGCTTCAATAGCGCTTACTCGAATATTGACGCTCTTCTTTGAATACATTTTGGTAAATATCGTCGTTATCAACCGATCTTAATATTTTTTTTCGTTGTATTCAGAATAAAAAAATCTATCAATTGAGGTATCACAAGGGGTACTTTGGCATTTGAAATATTAAAGTTGGGGTTACCACCCTCAGTAATTTAAAAATAAAAATCTACGTGTGAGAAAATTTTTCTGAATTTTTTTAAAGGTTTTATAGAATTTATCCGTTATTTTTGGGAAGCACTGTATGTTGACCAGATTGGGTGACCTCGCGCCACGTTTTCGTGTGGATAGATCAGGGCCGGCTTACGGTACGCGTTTACTGGTTCGCATATTTCGTATCGGATTTATTTGTCTAGTACAGCAAGTTCCGATTCGTACGATTCGGACGCAGGTTTAATAAACCTTTTGAAATTATTACATACATCACTTGAAATAAAAGAACATACAATACATACACCTATATATAATAATAATAATCCACGCCTTAACATCCCCCAACAGCTTTCGCCACTACGGGGGCATCGGCAGGCCCGAATTATCATTATTATGGCCCGCGTCTGTGGCACGTCTTAAGTTGTTTGGCTTTCAGCATTCGCCGTGGAGTAAAGGAAAACCACAGAAAAACCTTTACTCTGAAAGCACCTATAATACAGTAAATTAAGTTTCCTTAATTTATGAATGTACACCTACCTAGTGATGTTAAATGGCATTATCGGTAATTTAGGTAATATTACTTAAAGTTACTGAGGACAGAAAGTACTGTTGGTAATATTACCGGTAATTTAAGTTATATTTCATTAAGCATTAAATTTATAAAATAGAGGCGACGAAAGATCAAACTACATACATCTTCAAACCAGTTCATTTGTTTAAATTGGAGTTTCATTAGTGTGCAAGGTTGTCCACTATCATATAGCATAATTTGTGATGAAATTCAACAATTAAAACTAACAATCAATCTTTAAATATAGTCCACCCCAGCAAAAATTTTTCGTACAATTATGCATTGAATTTATAACCAACATTGTGTATGTTTTTACACGCTTAATAACTTCTCTAGTTTTCTTTGTTTGTTACGATTTAAAAAATGAAAATGTTTTTATTAAGCGTAGTTTAAAAAAGATTTTTTACATAAATTTATTTACGTTCAATTTTATAAATTGTTACTCCTGAAGGCAATGAATAAACCAAGTTTATTTGTTAAATGTAACCTCCTGCTTTTGCCATTATAACAGCTACACTAACGCTAAACTATCTAATATATTGTCCTGTCTTGTTTAGTATCACTATCAACCCAGTAACATTTTACAACTTATGTAGTATTACCACAGAATCTATAATGTCTGAGTACGGCTCTATACCATGCCTATACCTTTCCGTCAAAAACACCGTTGAACAAGAAGCATTAGCGGTAAAATTTTACCGTTAATGATATCTCAAAATTGAGTAGATTGCTTTTTGGTAAGCATTCAGTACAATTTACGTTCAACCAAATGTACAATTTCTATATGCGTTAACTTCTTTAAGCTGATTGGTTACTCAATCGTCAACACCAAAATATAGCGGAAATAGGCGGATACATACGCGCGGCGATATGCGCATTTTACCGTTGTCAAGTTAGCCCCCCCACTTTTGAATTTTAGGTAAATTTTTATGCAAATCGTTTGGGAATCGTTAGGGAGGGTTTGGGAGTACATTTTTTTCGTTTGGGAGTACATGGTTTTTGAGAAAATGAAAAGTGTTTTTTGTACCGTCAAGTTGGCCCCCCAACTTTCACATTTTGTGATTTTTTTATGGGAATGGTTTGGAAATCGTTAGGGAGGATTAGGGAGTGTAGTTTCGATGTTTGGGAGTAATTAGTTTAACTGCAAAGTAATATAAATGTTTAGTACATAACCTCACTTTTTTGTTTACCGTCGTAAAGTTACGCTAACGGGTTTGTTTTGCTATACATTTTACTCATTTCTTCACAGACGGTTAGAATATGGTTAGGGAGGATTAAAAATGCTACTTTTATATCAGAGAGTGCATTATTTGACCGCAAATCAATATAAAACTGAGTACAGAAGCCGTCATAGCTAATGTATTTATCTGCTTTGTTTTACAAAAACTGGTCATATTTCTGCAAAAAACAGTTAGGGAGGAATAAAAAGTCCACTTTTGATGTAAGGGAGTGTATAGTTTTGCCGTAAATCAAAGTTAAAGATTGAGGTTACGTACATAGTCAACTATTTAGCGTTTATCGCTTATCGGCGCTTTCCCTTCGATAAATTGCGCCTATTTCGTCATAAGTCATTAGAAAATCGTTAGAGAGAATTAAAAAGTTTACTTATGATGTACGGGAATAGATAATTGCACCGCAAATCAATATCTAAGGTCGCGCTTATGTACCTTCTGAATTAACCTATTTAAAGACTTCTCTTTCCATAAATGGGAAGTATTTTGTTCATAGTCTTGCAATATACTACCACTCTATTATCATGGCTAAACTTGTAAATAAACAAAACATGGCAAAGCCTCGGTCGACAACATCATACCGAAAATTAAATTCTGATAAATGGGATAGAATTACACTGCAGTTGACAAATGTTAACTGGAATTTGGATTCACTGGATGTCAATGTTTTATATGATGATATATTTGATAATTGTCAATTAATAATCAATGAAATAGCACCGCTACATATTAATCACACAAACAGATGCCACCTACCCTGGTTTAATAAGCATATCAAAGGAAAGTGTTTGGAAAGAGATCGGGCTTATAAGAAATTTAAGGCTTGTACGGATATTGCTGTTGTAAATAACTATTGGAAGGAATACAAAAGTAAAAGAAATGTAGTGGTTAATTTAATCAAAAACTCAAAAGAAAAGTACTACAGTGATAAAATCGAAAAATTTAGCAACAACCCTTACTCAATGTGGAAAACACTTAAATCACTGATAAAGCTTACCGATACAGGCCTGACTTCTATTGTGGACAACAATGTCGAAATCAATGAAAAAACTAGGATCGCAGAGTGTTTTAATAATTATTTCATAGATAGTGTATTGGATATTGTTGGGACGGTTGACGGTGATTTGGACTGGCACCCCAAAATTAATTTCAAACAAATTTTATGTAGCTTTGGCCAATTTAGGGATTTGTCGATGTCTCAACTGAGAAAAGTAGTTGGATCTCTAGATAATAAGTTTCAACCCAATGTAGTATTAAATAACAAAATGCTAAAGAACTTGTTTGAGGTGGCAGGACATGTGATGCTTAATATGGTTAATACTAGTTTGCAACAGGGGGAAGTTCCCGAAAAATTAAAATTAAGTTCAATCACTCCTATTAGAAAGGTAACAAATTCTAATAAAGTTCAAGATTTTAGACCCATAAATGCGCTGCCTTCTGCTGAAAAAATTATTGAGATGGTAGTGTATAATCATATAATGGACTATTTTCAGGAGAATCATCTTATTATGGAACACCAATCCGGTTTCAGAAAAAAAAACTCATGTGAGACAGCTCTTCAGTTTTTATTGACAAAATTAAACAACAACATCTATGAGCAGGTTTATACTGTTGTAGTTATCCTCGACCTGAAGCGTGCATTTGAAACCATAAACAGAAGTATTTTATTAAAAAAATTAGCTTACTTTGGAATATGCGGTACTGTCCTTAAATGGTTTAGAAGCTATTTATGTAATCGTAAACAGGTTACTCGCATTACAGGTGTTTGTTCTGCAGAGAGACAGGTTGATTGTGGTGTCCCTCAGGGGAGTGTATTGGGCCCTCTTTTATGTATTGCTTATATCAATGATATACAATATGCAGCTGATTTCGATTTTGTGAACTTGTTTGCCGATGACACTTTGGTCGCTGTGCAGCACAAGAACTTGGAAACTGCGGTACATAAGATGAATATGGAACTTTCAAAATTGTCCAAATATTTCCATGATAATAAACTCATATTAAATTCAAATAAATCAAAAGCAATGATATGCACCGGGAAATATCAGTACTCACATATTGACATTGCAAATATCAAAATATCAATAAACGATGTCAGGTTAGAAATTGTGGACCATATCAAATATCTGGGGTTTGTTTTGGACAGTAGTTTGACGTTTAAACACCACTTTGAATATATCACTCGCAAAATATCCAGGAAATTGTTTTTCTTTAGTAGAGTTTCTCAATGCATTTCTATGTATACTAGAATAAGAGTATTTTCAGCTATAGTTCAGCCGCACTTTGACTACTGTGCCAGCATATTGTTCCTTCTCAGTAATAATCAGATAGCTATGCTTCAAAAAATGCAAAACAGAGCTATGAGAACAATACTGCGCTGCAACCGTTATACTCCAATTGCGTTAATGTTGAGCACACTAGGTTGGCAAACAGTCGAAAATCGCATTACCTACCTCACGATGATCATGCTTTTTAAAATTCTGAACGGATTGTCCCCGACATACCTTTCGGAATTTATAACATATAATAGTGAAATACATTCCTATTCGACGAGGTGCAGAAACGATGTTTATGTAAAGGTTAGTAGGACTAGCAAGGGTGCCAATTCACTTTTTCATAAGGGATTTGTAAAATTTAACAGCCTGCCTTTAGCCCTGCGGAAATTGAGCCTGAGCACGTTTAAAGGTCAATTAAAGAAGCTCCTGTTATGAATTGTGTTGTGATAATACCTGCAATGTTGTAAATGCTTTAGTGAGAGTTGTATGTCATATTATTTGTTCAGTGTTTTATGTATTCTGAGTTTATTTCTTTGGTGTAGTAATATTATGTACTTTAGTTAATTTATATTAGGTCTTCTATTTTCAATAAATGTTATTATTATTATTATTATTATACCTCCGTCCCCAGGTATATTGCAAGACTATGAACTCATGGAGTTTACTTTAATGTTTAGAAGAACATACTGAGTTTCATCGTAAATGAACGTAAAAGTTTAGATGAAAACCATTATTTTGTTTGCCCGCGGAATGTTGGGAATATTGGCTTTGTTTTGAGATAAATTGTACGTATTTCTTTAACACTGTTAGATTATCGTAATGGAGGAATATCGTGTTAACTTATCACGAGTGTGTATCTTTCGTTTGTTCACAAAATAGCCATAAAGACAAGATATGTAATAACAAGCATAAAAGCATATTGTAACCCTATTCCACCAAAATGTAAGCATTTGTCCTTGTCTGCTAAATTGGGATCTTAAATAAAACTTTGCTTCTTCGGGCGTTCGAAGAAAGTTTATTAGATAGGTGTATTTAAAAAAATATCCGAAACCAATGGGTATGTATGCAACTATATTTGGCTGCATATCTTGCCACAATTTCGAATTGTTTGTGGTTCCCATGGTTCACAGTATAATTCTTACGAGTGTTCATAGATGGCGCTTATGACAATCGAAAATAAGCGTAATAGGTAGTAATATAAAAATAAAGGCAATAAATAATAATAATAAAAAAATACAATAAATAAATAAATACATTAAATTTACAATTTCAATATTGCAAGACTATGTACAAAATACGTCCCATTTATGGAAAGAGAAGTCTTTAAATAGGTTAATTCAGAAGGCACATAAGCGCGACCTTAGATATTGATTTGCGGTACAATTATCTACTCCCTTACATCAAAAGTGAACTTTTTAATTCTCCCTAACGATTTTCTAATGACTTATGACGAAATAGGCGCAATTTATCGAAGGGAAAGCGCCGATAAACGCAATAGTTGACTATGTACATAACCTCAATCTTTAATTTTGATTTGCGGCCAAACTATACACTCCCTTACATCAAAAGTGGACTTTTTATTCCTCCCTAACAATTCTTTAACTGTTTATTACAGAAATATGACCAATTTTTGTAAAACAAAGCAGAAAAATACATTAGCTATGACGGCTTCTGTACTCAAAGTTTTTTATTGATTTGCGGTCAAATAATGCACTCTCTGATATAAAAGTAGCATTTTTAATCCTCCATAACCATATTCTAACCGTCTGTGAAGAAATGAGTAAAATGTATAGCAAAACAAAGCCGTTAGCGTAACTTTACGGCGGTAAACAAAAAAGTGAGGTTATGTACTAAACATTTATATTACTTTGCAGTTAAACTAATTACTCCCAAACGTCGAAACTACACTCCCTAATCCTCCCTAACGATTTCCAAACCATTCCAATAAAAAAAAATCACAAAATGTGAAAGTTGGGCGGCCAACTTGACGGTACAAAAAACAATTTTCATTTTCTCAAAAACCATGTACTCCCAAACGAAAAAAATGTACTCCCAAACCCTCCCTAACGATTCCCAAACGATTTGCATAAAAATTTACTTAAAATTCAAAAGTGGGGGGGCTAACTTGACAACGGTGCATTTTCCCGCCAAAGCGAGTAAATGTTCTGGTTATACTATTCTGTGCTCTCAGTGATTATAGAATATAGACCAACGCCAATAATATTGATAACTCAAACTCATCTCAAACAATAAAAAAAATTATACTACATTGTAGAGAAGCAAAATCTCCACAAATTTGAACTAAGGAAGCAATGGTCCAAGAGAAGATCTTTAACCACTAATATTGCGCAGTAATGCGCTAAGGCCCGCCCCTTTTAGTTAGTCTTAGGGCCCAATCAAAGACGCGATACGCGTAGTGAACTGACGATTCAATGCTTAAAATTTTCATGAAGGATTTTCTATTTATATTACTATTCGTATTTTGTGGGCGCATTTTGTTTCATTAATTTATTTATTTAATATTATGGTACTTTTTTCATAGACGGCCATTTTTTAATGACGTTCAATGATTTTGTGTTTAAATTGACTAGACTAGAAACTGACTCGAACACTGAATTCCTTGACCGTTCGTAATATCCGGTTTCGACTGTATTTATGAACTAATTCTAACTATGATTCTGTATATATACGTACGATAAAGTATTGGTCAAACGATTCTTGTCACAGTGCTGGCAGTTTGTACTACCTGTAATTAATAAATTGTAACTATGAAGAACCAAAACATATGGTACTCTTCTGCCCAACTCACCATTAACTTCTTCCTTGATAGATTTAACAGAGTCATAATCTGAGCCTACTTCCATTTCAGCTTTACCCGCAATTAACTTGCAGCCATTATGCACATCGATGAGAAACTTAGATTCAAGTTGGTTTTCTGCAATGTTTATACCTGGTAATTTTTTTATTTCAATATTCTTCTTGTCAAAATCAAAATCGTTGGTATTTGTTGTCTTGCCACTGTACTCATAGCATGCATCGCCCGAAGCAAAGACAACTTCTGCCTTAACTTGAGGTTCTCCAACGTCCATGTGTGTTTCATTTTTTATTTCATTATTCATTTGTTTAGTTGCAAAGTTGCAATGATACCATAAAAACTTATAATTTATCTGCTGTTATAGATGTAGCAACAAGAGTCAATCCTACCTCATCCTCATGTATCGATAATTTTTTCGTCAATATGTCCCCTAACCACTATGTTGCTTGTTGTTTGGATTTTAATTTGTCGGTGTGTTAATCACTGTGCTTTGATTGTCGATGTTGATTGCGCCTTGACGAAACCATGTGACTCTCCGATTGTTATGAAGCGTAAATTTTCTGTAAACTCCCTTAACCGTTTCAAAGATTATTTGAGTGGCGAGGCATGGCTTGCGGTATGAGTCAAACTGTGCCGATGATGGTTTTAATAAGTTTCTCGAAGTTTTCCAATACTATTTGAATATTTGTTTTCCCTTAAGACCATGTCGGCAAGGCTCAACAGTCTCTCTGTCCTGGTTGACTCCAGATTTGATCGATATTAAGAATAGAATGCTTTTGTTTAAAGATTTGAGTAGTAAGTTTCCGATTTTTAAAGATCGTTTTGTTGAGTTGTCGGGTCTTTATAATGATTTGTTAGCAGTGAGGCAGTGCGAAGCCAACAATATGCGTGTGCACCAGGAGTCAAATAAGGCAAAGGCGGTATGGTCTCTGATTAATGACAAGAGATCAAATGACTCTTCCGACAATACATTGCCAGATGTGGATCCATTGAGTCTCGGAGATCGTTTCGGCAGCTACTTTGCAAATGTTGCACGCGATTTGATAGAGAAATGTTTTGCTGATGATAGGGTAAATATCGACGAAATAGATAAAACTATGACTCAGAGAGCTTGTTCCTTTTTCCTGACCCCGGTATGCGAACTAGATGTGCTTGACGCGGTTCGCAGTTTGAGGTCGGGGGCTGCAACCGGCGAGGACACAATTCCAGCTACTATCGCAAAGCACGCTGTGGGTTTCTTTGCTCGGCCGTTGGACTATCTGATAAATCTACCATTTTCGTTGGGTGTTTTTCCGGATCGTTTAAAAATTGCTTCTGTCAGGCCGCTATTTAAAAGGGGAGATTGTAACGACCTAAATAATTATCGACCAATCAGTATATTGAATTTTTTCTCGAAGCTTTACGAGCGCTTGGTAAATATAAAAATGAATTCCTATTTAAAGAAATTTAATATAATTTTTGAAAATCAGCGCGGCTTCTGTCATGATAGATCAACGGATACAGCTATATTTAATTATATGAAGAAAATTTACTCGTGCGTGGATAGGAAGATCCACAGTCTTGGCTTGTTCATCGACTTGTCAAAGGCGTTCGACTGTGTAAATCATACTATTCTTCTTCATAAGATGGAGCGGTATGGCATAAAGGGGGTGGCAGCGGACTGGTTCAGATCTTACTTGTCGGGTCGACGGCAGACGGTTTCAGTGGGGGGTGTGAGTTCGCGAATGTTCGACATAACTTTGGGTGTCCCACAGGGATCTATTTTGGGCCCCACTTTATTTCTATTGTTCATCAATGACTTGCCCGGTTGCTTAGAGGGCACAGACGTCACTCTGTATGCTGATGATTGCAATGTTTTTGTTTCGGCGGAATCACTTGAGCACCTCTGTGAGCGAGCATCCACCGTCTATGTGCGTGCCTTGCAGTGGATGACTACAAACCGGCTAGTAATTAACGCAAAAAAGACGAAATGTTTGTTTTTTTCTCGCGATAACATGGATACCATCAGACTTGGTGATGACACGGTCACCATTGATAGATCATGTCGGCTTCTTGGCATCATTATCGATGATCAGTTGCGTTGGGGTAGCCATGTAGATGCACTTGCTGGGAAGCTGCGTAGTGTATGTTATGCGCTGTATCCAAGGGCGCGTTATGCCATCGCGGGGCCCTGGGCAATTTTTAATTTTGGGGCCCCATGTACGATGCTGAATTAACAACTTTTTAAGCATATTTCATTTACTTCTTTATATAAAGATGTAACATTAATGAACAAATAAAGAGAACCATTGATAAAAGTGTAGGTATTGAATTTTTGCAATGTAGATATGTACCTACCTACATATTTAACATATGAAGGGCTCAGAATGAAAAGTGGCTAAAGACAATAGGAAACCATATGTTTTTATCCACTTTTCATTCTCATGCCTTCATATAAACTTAACAAATAAAAAACCAAATTTATCAAAAAAACTATACTTCTTTGTAAATAAAAGGGTATTCTTAACAAATAAAAAACAAATAATTCGACCCAAACATAAATTAAAAAAAATTAAACAAATAAAATAATTCTTCACAAATAAAAACGCCGACATTGACAAGTTACAAATCTATTTATCAGGCTTTTTGAGCCGAAAAATGAACAATAAGTTCGTCATAGTTCACCTTATTGCAAATGTCTTTCGTGTCAATGCATAAAATAGATAAATTACACACTTATTCTGTCCAATTGAGTTTCTAATATAATTTTTTATACCTTTTAGAACATTGAACGATCGCTCTGCTGATGAGTTTGAAACTGGAGTTGATAAATATATTTTTAATATATCCACATTAGGGAATGCATACACCAGTCCCGCTTGGATAGCTTCATACATAGTGGCGGCCCGTGGTACATTTTGATGGTAGAGCCACACAGCATAAAAAATATGCCTTTGTTTTTAAAGAAAGACAAAACTTTGTTTAAGGTCTATAATTTCAAACAGTTTTATTAAAATTTAAATAGAAGAAAAGAAACCTCTTATTGATTTGCAAGAATATTTATTTATATAGGAGACATGTTTCGGCAGTTACGCCATTATCGATCCTAAATTGTCGTGTGGGACATTCAGAAGTTGATCCGTTTTTACCATTTGCAAGATATCAAAGGTAGAAATAGCAATACATACAATATACTCTTTCATTGAACCAACTAGATGCGGACAGTTGGACAGTTTATTACTACTTCCTCTGCCGTCCAACTGTCCGCATCTACTTGGTTCAATGAAAGAGTATATTGTATGTATTGCTATTTCTACCTTTGATATCTTGCAAATGGTAAAAACGGATCAACTTCTGAATCTCCCACACGACAATTTAGGATCGATAATGGCGTAACTGCCGAAACATGTCTCCTATATAAATAAATATTCTTGCAAATCAATAAGAGGTTTCTTTTCTTCTATTTAAATTGAAATTTACTTGCAAGTATGGAATATCACACAGTTTTATTAAAGTTATACATATGTATTTAGATAGTACGGATAAAATATTAACTGAAAATAAACTCAAAGTTTTATTTTGCAATATATAAAGTCATTTCTACGTTCTTTTTTAATTGTAAATAACTCGTTCACCGGCTGATTAAAAACTTTCTTTTTAAAGCCTTTCTTCCTTCATCGTATTGCTTTTTACCATAGAAAAATACCGCTCAGCTTCACACGTTGACATAAGTATCGTCACTAAGATTTTTAAAAGGTTTATAGTTTCTTCGAAGGTGTTACCCAATCGTCTTGTAAAATTAGTGATAACATTGATTGCTGCTAGCCTTTTTGATTTTAGATCTGGTTTTTCCCGTTGTCCCAGCTTTTAGCGAGAATTTTTTACATTTTTAAGAAGTTCACTGTGAGTTTTGTATGCCGCCTGCAATTTTGTTTTTGTTGACTTTTGTTATTTTTACCGGTCGGTAACAATTATATCTACCTTTGTGAACAGAGAAGAACTATATCGTTTTATTTCTACGAAAACTTTTACCTGTTTTGCGTCTACATCCCTATAAAATTGAAACAGCTCCAGCAGAAACCCTGCAATTCTTCTCGTTCGTAAAGTACTTGCAGTTCAGCTGCAATCTATTTTTTCCAAAAAATGATAGAAACGAACTATTCCACAAAGAAAATTGCCAGGAAATTGCTTGCGATATTCAGTAAAATTATCCACCGTGAATAAAATGGCAGCTACTAAATTTTCAGTAAAACTAAATCTCGCCACAGTCTGTTTATTCATAACAATAAAACTGATATTCTAAATTCTACCGTTAGAATTTTATTTATTAATTTATAGTTTATAATAGATTCGTTTCGGGGCCCCATCGCATGGAGCGCTAAATATAAAATACTATAATTTTTTGTTTGTCGCAACTAATCTTTAGGGAATAGAATTTCAGAAAACAGGAAAAAGTTTGTACTGAACATCTTCGAAGAACCCGTAAAGTTTTTCTCTTCTAACTTTGTCATGTTGTTTTGGGGCCCCACGGGCAACCACTGCAAAACTGTATTATAAACTCCTAATTACTATGTAATTATTAATTTATAGTTTATGATAGATTCGTTGCGGGGCCCTATCGCGTGGAGTGCTAAATATAAAATTCGATATTCTTGCTAGAATCATCAATTTGTTAAAGATTACTTTGCGGCCTCGCCGAGTAGAGCGCTAAATATGCTACGGTAATACGTTTTTAAAGATTGGTACGGTATAGTATTTCGGTAATGAGTTTCCAAAATACTGGTTTGGGGGCCCCCCTGTCCCTGGGGGCCCTGGGCAAATGCCCAATTTGCCCATGGGATAACGCGCCTCTGGCTGTATCAATTAAAAAAGCATTGTAGTGCGGAGGTGGTAATGTCGTTTTATTTTGCACAGCTTTACTCGCACATGAAATATGGTATTATTCACTGGGGAGCTAACCCTGGCGTGGATGCGATATTTATCTTGCAAAAGCGAGCAATCAGGACGGTTTTTGGACTAGATATGAGACAGTCAAGTAGGGATTTATTTAAGGGTCAAAACTTCTCACTTTTTGGGACGTGTACATCTTGGAAACAGTAAGTTTTGTGCATGCACGTCCAGGTGCTTTCAATCATGCTTATGGTCATGAACACCATACGAGAAATATTGGTTACTTGTTGCCGCCCATGCATCGCCACGCCTCTTATCAGAAGAGTTTGAGTTTTAATGGTTGCAAACTTTACAATGCGCTGCCAAATTCGGTGAGGTCCTTGGCGACCTTGAGAATATTTCGTAGTGCCGTCAAGTCTCTGCTGCTAAATGTTTCATGTTATAGTATTGCGGAGTTTTATGATAGTTTATAATGTTTTGAAATTGTATTGTGTTTGAGTGGTATTTGTATTAATCTATTTATTGACGATTTATGTTCACTGTACTGTATGTTTGGTGGTTACATGAATAAAATATCTATCTATCTATCTATCTATCTATCTATCTAACTAAAAATGGTCAAATTGAGATTTTTATGATTGACAAAGACATTTTTGCCAAATTGGGTTAAAAGAACACATTTGCACGAATTTGCCTCAAAAATTAATAATACAAATAATAGAGAAATCGACAAATTATTTATTGAAATATGTCAACATAATCGATTATGTATTAGTACCTACCGCTAATTTAATGTTAATTTAGAACTAGAAAATTATTATACAGTGTCTCACGTTGGATAGTATGGATACTTTTCTTATGATGTGTTGGTTAAATTAATAAAGTAGTGGGGGTGTGCTCTCTAACAGCCCGTTTAGAAAACCTTTGAATTACTAATGGCTATGGAGCTAATTTAAAAAACCTGAAATGTGTAACTTTTTAAATACGACAATGACAATATTTTGGAGACTGTGGCGAAGTTAATAACAAAATTATGAACCCCTAACCACAACAAGTATTTTAGAAACCTAAATACGTATTTCAGCAACTATGTTGCCATCTTCAGTAGAACCTAAAAAAAGGAAAAGAGAGATTAGCACTTCATAGTATCTTTACTGGATATTGTCTAAGCAAATCACCAGTGGAAGTGACGTCCATGTTAAAAATTACCCTATATATACCCATTTGTTGGTCACACCTCAGTGAATTTTGCTATAGCATATTCGCTGTATAGCATATTCGCTGTATAGCATATTCGACTCATAATAGCATAAAAAATCTTCTTGGAAACCCAAAGGATAAGGTAGATGTACTTGATAAATCTGGTGTATATTGTATCAAATGTCATGACTGTGAAAAAGAATACGTAGGCCAGACTAGAAGAACAATTTTAACTAGGCTCAAAGAACATGTAGCTCATTTTAAATATAATCGTTTTGAAAAATCTAGTGTGGCTCAACATATTTTAGACACAGGTCATAAAGTAGTTGTAGATGACTTAAAACTTGTAAAAGCTGTGTCAAATAATAGGGAACTAAACAGCTTGGAAAGTATCTTTATTCACTTGAATAGAGATAAATTAATAAAATCAGACAGGGGTCCTATACCTAGTTCGCCATTGTTTGACCTGGTTTAATTAAAACTTGTTTTTTACGCTTCAATGATCAAAATTCACTGAGGTGTGACCAACAAATGGGTATATATAGGGGGTAATTTTTAACATGGACGTCACTTCCACTAGTGATTTGCTTGGACAATATCCAGTAAAGATACTATGAAGTGCTAATCTCTCTTTTCCTTTTTTTTAGGTTCTACTGAAGATGGCAACATAGTTGCTGAAATACGTATTTAGGTTTCTAAAATACTTGTTGTGGTTAGGGGTTTATAATTTTATTTTTAAATATGGTCATAATTTTTTATTTGTGGAGTGATCATGATGCCATTTTGGTATCTTATAAGCTCTTCGTACTTTATAATTAGATATCAGTTAAATTTTTGTCCCTCTATGAATTTGCTGGAAATAAATGAAACAATTCTTTTACTTTATCATACGCAGTATGACGAAGTATTGCAATCATGACGAAAATTTTTTTTAGATTTTAGCGGAAATTGGTCTTTTTGGGTCCCCTGAACATTTTTGACCAAGGTACAAAAAATCTCTCTGTGTGTGTGTACGTGTGTACTCGATTTTTGTGGCGACGATTCCGGAGAAACTACTAAAGGTATCGGGACGAAACTTGATATTTAGAAGTTTCATAACCAAACTTAGAGCAGAAAAGCTTTCTGTTGAAAAGGGTCCAAAGGAACTGGAGATTGAGTCTTAGCATTTTTGTAAGATTTGGCAAATAAGCCACCATTTCTGGAATTTTGTCAAAATAGTTACTTAATAAATTAAAGTAGAGGAAACTCTGAAACTTTATGTCTATGAGATTTTTTGGTACAATCAATAGTTTAGCTGCATGAGCAAATTCTATTTCATCGAGATCGGTCGTACTTCATTAAAACTAGTAGCCAGGATATGTCCGATATTTTGACTCTAATGACAGTAGGTAGTATCAAAGGCTAATGTTTTGACAATACCTTCTGTCAATATAAGCTTCGTTCGGATATTGTACACTGTTACACTTTCTACACAAAATGACACATAAGTGTCATTTGACAGTGAACTTGGTGTCAACGGAGTACAATATCCAAATGCAGCTTTAATCGACATATCTGTCTAGTTCTACTAGCTTTATTTTAATGCAGACATAGCCGATATCGATCAAATAAAATCTCATGCAGCTAAACTATTAATTTTATATATAGTATGATAAAGTCATGTGCCTGGCCACATCAGATTTTTTCTTATGTGCGCCATATCAGTTTTATACATAATTGGGACCAGATTTTTTTTTGGTGAGTTACATGACATTCTGTATGTAAAACCATATGAAAAACGTCTACATCAACTACCAACGTAAGGCTCTCAGAACATTTTAGTGGCATCATATTATATGATAAAACCATGCATTCCAAAGCTGGCCATTTTTGTATGTTCTTCACAAGAAAAAAGGAGTTTTATATAAATACCACAATTGTTTTTGATGGAACTCTTCCAAAACTAGTACCCTCTACCAGGGTAAATTGGAATATACCATAGACTAGGTGACATTTAGACCGAATAGATCGGTAGACCGCATAATTCAATAGACTGAAATAAACTTTGCTATTATAACCATTTTTAAGATACTATTAACTATCTATGCCATTCCAAATTAGTTGACATTTAGGCCGAACAGATAGGAAGGAAAGCAAAACGGGTAGGCAAGTTTATTTGTTAGATAAATGAAACCAATGAATTAATAAAACTGGTAGATTAGTATGAGCGTTGTCTTCGTAATTTGTAGTATTTGCGTAGATTGCTTATCTGGTAGATCGTTTTTTGAGTAAATCCTCTAGTTTTGTAGATGACATGAATAAATCGGGTTTGAAATATATTTGCCTTACAGGTGCATTGTTTAGTGATTACTAAATTCACTCCTCGGTTTCAAAATCACTCCTCGGTCCGCTTGTATGTTTTGACAGATTGCATATGATCATTATTTTATTGTCAATTGTATCATAACTTTCAATCTCTACTTTGTAAATCGCAGTACGTATCAAAGTCAATAGGTTTGATAGGTTCGTAGAGAAATCGAAAACTTCTACTAACGTTACATCACAGTTAGTATAAAGCTCATAGCTTAAAATTGGATTGGATACCGACGTTAGTGGCAGTGGGATGCTAAGATCCTAGACATAAAATTGATGCACAAAAAAAGAAATTGCTCCTTAGCCAATAGATCAAAATTTTAATGGATGTTTTCAAGGCAAAAATGCAAAATTTTTTTAAAAATTTGACTAACTGCTGACTTGTCGCCAAGTTGAGAATTAAAGTAGAAAAACGTGTTTACGCATTGAATTGTATTATGTAACCCACATTTTTCGGAGAAGACGTGTAATTACCGATAGTTAAATAAAAACAATGGCTTTACACCCCTTCAGCAGCCGAAATTATCATAGCGTTCTGGAGTATACCAGGGGTCATTGTACAACATCTTGACCGAGCAGAATGACAAAAATCAAATAAAACACTACTTTGATTGGTTGAAATTACTGAAAGCTCCAAACAGATCTGATTTTAACATCTTTGCTACCACTGAGAGTAGTTTTGTAGAAATCTGGAACTTTTAACATTTTTAACAGTTATTATAACGTTCGTAGTTTACATATGCCCATATATGGGATTTTCTTTAAATTGTGTATGACCGCAAAGAAGATTGACAAATTAAATATCTGTTCATTGTCTATATTACGTATAAGCTTGTCTGTAAGCAAGAAGGTCTGTTTCTAGACGCTGGAAAAAATCCCCCGCGCATGGTTAGCTTTAATTCTACTGTTTAAATGCCAGTTTGAAAAATATTGATTGCGCTGCTCTGAATTAACTTTTGAATAAGCATTCTTTGGTTAGAAAAGTGGTTTCAGTTTGCTTAAACATATAATGTTGCTATATACCGCGCCTGGTGAAAAAAGACTTTAGAAATATTAGCGGGCATTAAATACGTAATCATAATTTCTTTCGTCGTTGCATGAACAATGAACATCCGGTATATGGAATGTCAAAGGTTAATTAGTATTTATTTATTATTTAGTATTAATTATAAACTCATACTTAATGCCTCCTAATATTTTGAATTTGAATTTTTTCAAATAATATTTTGACATAGCTTTTAAGATAACAGTAGTTTAGCTAATGTCATTTTTATCTTTTTGACAAAATAAAAAGAGCCGGCATATGCAATGGAAAAAGTGATTGATAAACCTTGGTTATAGATTTGGTAATACCCGGTATATGCAAGCAGATAATTACATCCTTATATTTGCATTTTAAGTTTAAGACAAAAGAAGAATTAAACCAGAAGAAGCTTTTATGAAGAATACAATTTTCTGAAAAATGTTGTCCTATTTGTGTTGTCAAACTTTCTACCGGACACGGTATAATATCTATATGCTGCCCAAATAAAGAATTTTTTAATTAGTGATAAATAATAATTATTGTTAATTTCATGATGGATTTATACTGCTATTCTAAATTAGTAAACAGCTTTTTTTTATTATTTCCATTTTCTATACCTAAATTGATTGACTTATATGTGAATCGTATGATAAATTCGTATTTCGTCGTTGTAATTTATATTATCTCGTGTATATTATGATAAAAAAATTATAAAAAGCATTAAAAACATAATATGTACCTTAAGGGAACCATACGAAGCACTAAAAAAAATTAAAAAAAAAACTCTCGTCTTCTGGCTTTGAACCGTAGCTATTCCATCGAGATGAATATATATATATATATATCTCGAAAGATCAAAATGTCAACACCTTATACCCCTGGGCCATGGTACTAATTGGAAAAACGTTAGAATTTCACGTATATAATCTATGTACGTCTTCTAACCCTAATGATTAAAATCGAGAAAATTGTCTGTTCGTGTCGTTTTTTCTAATAAAAATTGGAAACTTCACTAAACTTGGACACGTATTACCTGCATTGCGTCGCATCGCGTAACAACATTGGATGTTTGATGATCTCGGCATACATATGTATGTACCAAAGTTATTGCGCTTACATGAAACATCGCAATTTTCCTCCGTTTTCTCAGTTTTCCGGGCAAAATTATCCCGATTACGGCGATACATTCACCCGCAAACGTTAGTTTAATCAGTTAACCTATGAAATGCACTACATACACGTATGAACGCGGAAAGATGCAACTGTCAGTTGTGACAAATTAATTTGACGTTTCTCCGAGCCTCAGACTCTGACGTCACAGGCACGTCCGCCATACTTGCTGTATGAGATCTGCACGTCCCCATTCGGGGGCGTTTTTGGGGCACACCCGTGTCGATGAGCGATCCCAAAATACATTTATGCAACTCGGAAAAGAACGACGCGTATTTTGAGGGGTCTGGCTTCGCCGTGCGTGCTCTCCGTTCGGAGGAGATAGCTCGTGAAATTTGGGCGGGCGCCGCCACTACGCAATTATAAAATAAGAAGATAAAATAAGACTAGAGACTAGAACATCGATAATCCAACCGTACGCTAATCAGAATGCTCAAAAAAAAACAAATAATAAAAAATAAATCACTGAGTAACCAAGTAAAAAGCAACTTTTGTTAATTCCTGGTTACAGATATATTACTTTTGCTTTATATCTTGTATCCAATACTTGTATTTCCTACTATTTAGCTGCAATATTTGATAATGCAAACAATTTGATAATCCGAACCACCTTCGGTCCTAATTAGTTCGGATTATCGATATTCTACTGTGTAAGCTACTTTCGATATGACGATTGGTGCAGGACAGACCACAACATATAATTACATATAAGCATAGCAAAAAAACATCGGGTGCTCTGGCTTGCACAAGTAGTCAAATCACAATTGCTTAATTGTGTAGAATTTCTGTGAAAAAACAAAGTGCGTATTACATAAGACACTTTTTAACCTTCTGATGGACATATGCTAGAAATAGTTTCAACTGCATGTAATTGTTTTTCTTATTATAAATGCGCTGTCATGTTTTCAATGACTTGGGTAGCGAAAAGGTTTACCTAGCACATAAAGTTGTTTCTTTAACGTGCTTTTGACGTTGTTGTAGAGAACTAAAAGATTTATACTAATGCTTATTGCAATCTGATGAACAGAAATCAATATGTTGAAAAAAAACTATTCTGTCATCTCTGACTGTGAATAACTGGCAACTCAGACATGATATCGGTGGGAAACTTTTGCATGTTATTAGCAATGCCCAACCAAAGGTGTATACAAAAATCAAGTTCGGTTGTAATTTTTCCGAAGTGAAATCCTAATTTGACTGCGCTATATACGATTTTCAGAGATTCTCAAAGAATACTAATTTTCAGTAAATTAGACAAACCACAAAATTTTATAAAAAGATTTACTTTTTTTTTGTATCTAGCAGTTCTCAGATTTCATTCACGTGATTTTATAAAGAAAGCTTTCCACAAAAATGAAAAAAGTCCGACAAATGTCCAAATACGAGTGTCTCATGCTCTACAGTGATACCTTTTCCCAATAGTATCCAATTATTGTCATAGATGGCCCCGATAATTTATCTGAGCAAATCTTAAAATTACCCAATAAATTGGTACGTGTATTTGGTTATGTGAATGGTCATGTGTATTTGGTTATGTGAATAAATCTTACCATTACATATTTGTTTCAAGCAACTCAAAAATAAAATAGTTGTGTACAGCCAGATCTAGCATAAACTGCTTGCGTAGTAGCGCTTGCCGGTTGAAAGATCAATTTAACACAAATTTATTTCTCCTAACAAGATAGCAACCGCTGAATACTAACGCTTGCACTAAAACATTGTGGTCATGTTACCGCTAGCAACTGTACACCCTCGACGTAAAATACTTACCGAAGATCAATTATTTTGCAGGTGCTTGCGTGACGGCCTAGTAATTTCTCACTCAAAAGGTCATGTTGCAATTATCGCATCGATTACTAGCTATAGAAATGTTACCGCCTTGCGCTGGCATCTTCTCTTCAGTATTCTCGAGGTTCTCGCAAAAGGCGAAGGGTTTAGTCCACTGCTTTGTAGTTGTTTTTGAATCATTTTGGATACAACTCGCCATATTTCCTTCCATTTTTGTTTTTGCGGCTTAGACAATTCTGTGTTGCGTAATAGTTTGTCAACCTACTAACATAGATACAATAATTAACTGAGAACTTTCGGATAATCTGTAAAATCAAAAACAAGAAACAAAACCTACGAACTATAGTGCGAACCTGAACCTCTGAACAAATAATTCTAAGGTTAATTTTCTTAGTTCACTTTCACGGAAGATGTCGCTACAGTTCATATTACGCAGTGTAGCCACCAATAGCAATCTAAATTCAATATTTCGTGGTTGGAGCCACTGAAATACTGTAATAAGTAGTTATTTTCCGTCGATCGTTTATTCAATAATTATTAATTATTCGATATTTATTAAGGCTCCCTTTAAGGTATCCTACGTCGAAAACGCGCCGATACACCACACAATAATTATTGTTTAAATTGTAAAACTATAGCAACTATTCGATTGAATAGGTCCATATGCAACTGCGTCCACAAAGAATTTCAATATTTATGCAAATTATACATGCAAATTTTAGTGTTAAAAAAAAAACTAAACTACAAATATAGAAATGCTTTTTGGTCGCAGTGGCGTATGAGTATTGTGTACTGTAATATATTATAAAAATACATTAAATGCTACGTATAATCCTTGATTATAGGTGTATAATCAAGGGTATAATGATAGGAGTTATCTTTTAGTGAACGTAACTAGAATACCATTCTGGGGGAGTTTTCGTGTCTTGGCTTTGCAACGTTGTTCATCGCAGTTCAACGGTCTGTGGATAGATGGCGCTGTTTCAAATTGAAAATGTAAATACAACATGAATAATTTGTTTAGATATGACCGAAAGTACACTAAAAATCGTTTATACTGAAACCAAGATGTAACACAAAAAATTCCACTTTGGATTTTTTGTGTTCGTGTTAAAAAATATAAATAGTAGCTGTCGTCGTATTTGCATTTCAAAGTTGTTTGAAGTTGTCTTTTTTTAATGTAACCTGTACGAATAATAACTTAAACGTCTGTTATTGTAATCAGCGCAAAATGTCACAAAAAATCTTAGAATCAAACTAAATTCAGATAAACGACCTTCAAATGCAGTATCTACAGGTGTTTAAAAATCACAAATGAGCTGTAAGATAGTTTCCAATCAAAATGTATTCAAAACAAAAACCTCGATAATTTAGTCACAAAGCCCCTTTCTTCGGAGCAAAGCTGATACTATATAGTTATACCGTCATTGTAAAGTACATACTATACGACAGCTAAATAATCATAAGTCAAAACAAAAATCAGTCAGCATTTTATTAGTATTTCCCTATTTTTTATTTTTGTCATTCTTTTTGCTGCTGAATTTGACGTAAATAGTAAACAACGCACAATTTTTATTTATTTTTATATTTACGTACATAATTATTAATCATATACCTTCCTTCCTCAAGGTGGCAGAGTTTATTACATTAAATCGCACAAAGAATTATCTTTTCTAGATAAAAAGGTTTTACGGTAAGCATTATTTAAAACATAAATTCACCCTCAAGATTGCGTAATAAAATATTGAAATATTCCAGTTGCGTCGAGCAACGATAAAACGACGAATGATACGATCTCCATTATATGGCGTTATTTCAGAATAGGCTGCTGCACTAAACGTACTATGATTAGACGAGTCATTTTACAGAGAGCTAAGGTAACAACGTTATGTAATACAACATAATTTGAGTTACAGTCTAATCGTACTTAAGGATATTTAACTCGGACCATCTCTAGTCTAAATTTAAACCAGCTGCTAATGACATCGTATATTCAGACTAAGTATGCAGTGCTGTTGTCCTTGGATGGTAGTGTAAAGTTTTATATGGAAATGGAGCACCTTAAACAATAACAATATTTATTTAGAAAATATGAAAACCACTGAAATTGTGTATGTACCTTACCTATCAATAAATTCCTTATAAACAAATAATCGATCAATATTCATCTGAGAGACACACTCATAAATAAGTCGCTCTCGAAAAGAACTGCTTACAAGTTACAATACCGAACATAACCTTATATCCACAGAGAAGTAGATAACCTCTTCTTGGTATTTTTCGTGGTTGTCATGGTTACGAGACATTGTATACGGTTAGATTTTTGTGGAGGGGTGGATTCTTGCCGCAAATAAAAATATACGGGATAAGTAGAGACAGGGGCGTAGCTACATATTCAACGCCCTGGAGCAAGAAATATATGTGCGCCCCTTGTTTTTCGGAAGAGGGCTGGCATATTTTGAACATGTAATTTAATATATCCCACTTTCAATTCCAATTTTTTTCTTCCAGTTGAACCAAAAACGGTGTTTATATATACAAAATCGTTGAGAAACTCATTTTCGGGTTGTTTCCTTATTCATATACTACAATAGTACACTCAAAAAGTAAATAAATGTGTATTATAATTATTTTACTCAACACAATCATAATTATTTGTAAATAATTCTAGTTACTTATAGAACAAATTGTAAATTTTAACAGAAAACATAAGTTGTTTGACACAAATACACGTTCTTTCTATCAAACAAATGCATTTTTATCCAAAGAAATATATTTCTTTGCCTCTATTGGAACACCAGCTTTGTTTAAGTTATTGCATATTTATTTTAATTACATAAACAATATTTTCTATCTATATATATATATATATATATATATATATATATATATATATATATATATATATATATATATATATATATATATATATATATATATATTTCACTAATTCTTGGAAACGGCTTCTGTATTTACCATAAAGAAGCAGACAAATAAACTGAATAAGGAAGACGCTGCGTTTCTATTTGCATTAGATTCCATTCAAGAAACAGACTTTGTTCATAAATTTATTGTATTTATTATGAAACCACAGTTTCAAAAAATACATTGTTTTTCTAGACTTATTTATTTTGTATTTTATTACTTATTTACTAATTTTATATCGTACAAACATCATTGAATTCAGATTAAGAAGTCGGCCTCTGAATGTTAGTGAACACATGTATTTATTTATTTATTTAATTTTGCAAGACATACTACGTACCATGAATTCATTTTCTTGTCGAAACTAAAACGTATTACGAAATCCCGAAAATAATTTCTTGCCAGTAGAAAAAGGTATTTTTATCCGGAGCATTGAGGCGGAATTAATATGTTTTCGTCAAATAGTCTTAACAAAATGCGGCGTCGAAGTTATTTCACGGCCAGAAAACGACCCCTTTTTTTGTCCAACCAGCCAGCGCAGCGTTTCAAGAACTTGAAATGTGTTTGCATATCCACATATGAGATGTGTCGAATCGAAATTAAATGTTTATATTTTACTTATTTTCACGCGTATCTGACTTATTTTAAAAATGTTAATCTCACATTCCAATTTGCTAAGATTAATAGATAACTAATATAGAAGCAATTTAATCACTTACCTTCAATAATCAGCAATCTATTAAAGGTTAGGTAATATTTAACATATACAATAAAACTACATACGACCTAAGTTCTTATTTAAAATGGTGATGCTGAGTTCAATTATGCCTACTTCCGGTTCATTCCGGCTGGTCTTTTCCCCTAAACCTCTATGTTGCAAGAAATTGTTCATGAGAAAAGTATATTTTCTTCTTCTGGCAAAAATAGTTCTAATAGTTCTAAATATAATTAAAGGTAGGATTGAACGGGGATTTCATCTAAAAAAATGTGACTACTGCTATTTTTTTTTCAGTACGAAATTCTGTTTACATTTGTTACTACCTATCCATTACGTTTTGTCTCTTTGATGGCATTTCTTCATCGTTAGATTCGGCAAACCTTCCCGATTCTAAGTAGATCTTCGAAATCTTCAAGACCATCACCGTCTTCGTCTCCAATATTATTTCTAGTCTGCATTGGTACTTCATCCACAATTTCATCTGAATTACTAACTTTCCCGTAGCTTTTTTCTTCCAGATTGGAGCATTTTTCAGAACAATGACAATTTGAGCATAAATTTGTGCATTTGAATCCTTGTTTTCGGCAGCCACATTTTAAACTGTTACATCCAGTTTCACAGCTGCAGCAGATAGTTTTGAGCAATATTTCCGAAATTAATTCCTTTTCTGTACATGGAATACATTAAGTATAAATACAAACCACCAATCTATATATAAATCAAAATTATGTTAATAAAGTCAAGATCACAAAACATGTAGGTTTTATTTAGCAAATTTGGCGAATAGAAGTTTTTTATTGATCTTATAATTTTGCGCCCCCTATACCTGTGCGCCTGGAGCAGTTTGCTCCCACTGCTCCCCGTAGCTACGCCCCTGAGTAGAGATTTGGTAGTTGTCTTACAGAATAGTATAACCAGAACATTTACTCGCTTTTGCGGGGAAATGTGCGCATATCGCCGCGCGTATGTATCCGGTATCCGCCATATTTTGGTGTTGACGATTAAGTAACCAATCAGCTTAAAGAAGTTAACGCATATAGATATTATTCATTTGGTTGAACGTAATTTGAACTGAATGCGTACCAAAAAGCGATCAACTCAACTTGGAGATATCACATTTCAATTATACCGCTACAAACATGGACAAAGGATCGTTTTATTTCAGTCACTCTGTCTAATGCTGTTCTTGTTCAACGGTGATTTCGACGGATAGGTGTGGCATGGTACAGAGCCGTACTCAGACATTATTGATTCTGTGGCGATACTACACAAGTTGTAAAAAGTTACTGCGTTGATAGTGATACTAAACAAGCCGTACTCAGACATTATTGATTCTGTGGCGATACTACACAAGTTGTAAAAAGTTACTGCGTTGATAGTGATACTAAACAAGACAGGAGTCAGGACAATATATTAGATAGTTTAGCGTTAGTGTAGCTGTGATAATGGAAAAAGCAGGAGGTTACGTATGTGCGGTAAAAGCATATGCGAACCAGTAAACGCGTAGCGTAAGACGGCCCTGATCTATCCACACGAAAACATGGCGCGAGGTCACCCAATCTGGTCAACATATATCAAAGGTGCCGCCGAGAGTGGATATTCTGGTTATACTATTCTGTGGTTGTGTCGCCATCTACATCTAGTAACATTTTTGTTTGGAAGCTCTGGAGAAAAGTGCGGCAACTCACGTTTGAATGGGGGATACGGGAGCCTTAATAGTTATTTAATAATAATAATAATTTATCTAAAGCCCAACAGTATACAGACATACCAAAAAAGGACACATACTAGAATTCTACAACCGCCACACGCTCAAGCAACATTATATGTACGCACATTAGCAACGAATTACAAAACAACCAATATTCTCAACATTATGCCAACCAAGTCAAGAAATACTATTATATATTAGTAGTGTAACAGGCGGGATCCTGGGACACGACCTTGAAATGACCTTGCCACCAGAACCCCGCCTGAGCCTCTCTGACGTCACACTGACCTTGATAGCCTTATCTGACCTTTGATCTCTTATCTTGTTGACGTCTGTGTGTTCGACCTTTGAGCTTGTTGTTGACATGTGTGCTGTTGCTATGCGCGCCTTATCTTATGTGTGTGTGTGTACTGGCTGTAATCGCGAACAAGTCTGGACTTGCAACCTTGGTGCCGACTTGCTGGCGCCGCAGATGACATCATCACACACGCCGAGTTTAGCGGGAGATTTGAAATAATGTTAAAAAACAGGCGTGCGGTTGGATTCGAACCGGAGACCGCGCTAGACCTATAGTTTACAATGCAATCGACTGACCGCACTCGACCACTCGCCCATTTACGTGAAGAAGCGCTTGTTTGTGATTAGTATAAAGACGAGGGGGGGCGGGCAGAGCGCCGTCAAGGTTAAATAAGGAAAAGTTAAAAATGTACGATCAAACTCCACAAGCCTAGACTAGACTAGACTAAACCTGTAATATCTCACTCTCAGCGATAAATAAAACGCATAATATTCTTTTAAAACATATATTTGTGTGTTTCTTAATTGATATGACAACGAGATTTCTGCATAATAATATTCTTTCTAAAACATGTATTTTAATGTTTCTTAATTGACATAACATAAGCTATTTATTGGTAATATTATTGAGGTTGAGTAATACTTTTATTTCTACTTAATCTGAGCTTTCTATTTGATTTTCGACAAATGCTTAGATTAAGTGAATATCTATTCTTCTTCTCTTGACATTGTTCCTCCCTTTCCACACAGTCGTTTATATTTTGTATTAATTTTCGTTCTTTTTGAAGAATGTCATTCATACATTTTGTTAACTTAACATCACAGTTATCATAATCAAATTTTAACATATGTGCATCTAATACAATTTTATCATACAGGCCACGTAATTCCGTTATATTTTGTTTATACTCATTAATGAGGCCGTACGAAAAACTCAGTTTTTTATTGGAGTCATTTAGGGACTTTCTCAATTCTTGTATGGTAGATTCTAGTTGAATACTTTGTTTTATTAAATTTTCACGTTCGATGAGAGCCGTAGATACAGTTAAATTTTCAATTCGTCTTTCGAATCCTGTGATTTTCTTGAAACATTCGTCAGTCAAATCCATTTCGCTCATATGGTCTTCAGTACATTGGTCCAGTTCATCTGTACATTCTTGATGAATAGATAGACTGACATTATACAGGGATTCATAGTCATTTCGCCACTTTTCAGATTCACTCTTGTAATAATCACACTGCTCTTCTTGTACTGAATTACCTCTCGTCAGAGGTAAGAGGAATAGTAAAACCATTAACATCTTGATATAGCTGAAATCATACTAACTATAGATGTGTATTTTATTTTAGTTTAAGCTATCTAACCTGTATTTTTCCCCCTCTCTAGATCTGCTTAGACATTTATACTTGAAGACATATACAAGATAATTAAAACTACGTATAACCCCATGGTTTGGTGTCTGTATATAAATAGTTAACAATTCTTTTGTCATCATGTGCACTTAACGCTAATTTGTTTTGTTTTATTGTATAAACTACATGTTTTTCAGATCTGATTAAATACTGATCAGTCCTATAGCTTTGATTATTAAATAAACAATTAAAATAATGATCAAAGGTTATATGTTTTAGAGAAGATGATTTTACACCTTTAGCTTTCTTTACAGTACCTATGTTCGATACCAATTGTTCAATATGCTTATTATCCTCACCGATAACATTGAGTTTTCTTTGAAGTTGATTTACCTCATCTTCAGTTGTTTGCACTTTGATGGCATACATTTTTGATTTAAGACCAATGAATTCCGTCATGATACGCCCACAATTCTCATCTTTCATTAAGCCGATTACCTTTTTGTTTTCTCTAGGCATGTTATATATGTTCTTTTCAGGGAAATCTGAGGTATCAAACCTGTGAATGTCCTCCTTAATATTTTGATAAATATCATCAACGAATAAATGGTAAATTAATGAATCAGTGTCGCAGTATAATAATTTCGCTTGATTTGGAAATTTTTCAAGCATATAATTATAATGAAAATCATACAGATACGTTTTAGAGATGTCTAATATTGCCATTCCAACGTATATGGGTTTTGAAAAAACCATTTTTAACCGGTTCATTTGAATTAATATCATATTATTATCAATGATTGTACTACTGTGAAAATTTGGTTGAGAAATATAATAGTTTGCACCGTAACGTCCGCGCCATCTCGTAACTAATTTTATATCTCTATATTTGCGTACGTTTTCCATGGTCTTACCGAACACTGCATTGTTCATTAACTTAAAGAAATTTTTCTCAAAGTCGTTGTTACTTTTTTTTCTCATTTCAGTATTTAACTCGATATATTTTCGTAACCAATCTGACTGCCTAAACTTTAACACTTTATGAATTTTATGAACTTTTATACCTAATTTAAGAGCTTGTTGTAACGTTTTGTAATGAATAACATAATTTTTTTTTTCATAAAATGTTGTTAATAATTTTGGAATTTTTGTTTGTGAGCAAGGTGGTACCAAATGTTCAGGACACAAAGGTAAATCTTTATGTCTTCCAAATAGTTCCACTGGATATGAAATATCTACTTCATAAATGTAACCAATGGGACTATTATCAGGAACAGATTCAACACTAGGCAACGAATATATATCACGGTCGGTAATGAGTTCAAATTCTCCACTCGGTAAATGTTGGCTCATTGCTAACCCATATAAATTGTTAATGTCAAAGTACATTAAATAGGATTGTTCATGATTATCATTATAATCTTTCATATACTTATTATTGGCTTTTCCATAACGATTAGAACACTGAGAAATGCCACCTCTGATTCCCCGTTCAATAAACATTAACATATCGACGTCAGTGAGTAATTCTAAGTTAACATTGGTAATTTTTAACATGGCATCGAATGTTAAGCCAGGCGCTGTACAATAGTGCAGCGGGTCTAAACCATAGGTAGATTTACAAATTTTTCTAAAATTTTCAAAAACATCACTTAAAATTAAAACATCAGTTTTCAAGTATAACTCTGCATACTGTTGAATATTTTCAACTTTGAATTGATTCCACACATCACAAGCGTGTTTATAATCAGACTCTGATATGCCTTTATTATTTAACTTACTATAAAAATGCTCTCTAGATGGTAAAGATGTTTCGTCAAGCTTATCCCAGTTATCTAAATATTCATAAGGAAATATACCTTTCCGTTGAAGTAGTTTAAATTCCTGATCACTATTACACATTTTTCTTGTTATTATCTTTTGATTGTCATTTAAATAAGACCCCAGTTTGTCTAGACTGCTTGCCATAAAGCGAAAAGAATCTATAAATTTGATGTTTACCTTTGTATTGCTAACATACTTTGTGAAAGAAATGTATTTTTCCTTATTCAGTGGTAATAGATTAGTTTTACCTGGAATATTAACTGTGATAGTGTTATATATTACGTTATACCTATTATATGTTTATATGTGAAATGTGTCGCCATCTAGTACCGAATGTAAGTTGTCCGTAACCGGTTGTATATTGTATCCAGTTCATGTGTAAAATGTATATATCCGGTCTATTCGAATAAATGCAGTTGAAGAGTACAGACGTCTTTTAATAGCAAGTTACAAGTTCTGAATAATTAATTCAATACAGTCATACATTTACAATACAATTACGTACAAACACAACAGTTGGCGACGAGGATAACGAAGAACCTACGCAATTACAAATACTACATACGTACGTAGAAGCAAGTGGCGTATTTCAGGTTTTTTACATAAAAAAAATGCCGAACGAAGGAAACGTGGTCGGAACTACACCTATTACAATTCACACGAGTTTCAATATAGAACCATTCGATGAGGCCAAGAACAACTGGTGCCGATGGGTTAAACGACTGGAAGGTGCGTTTAAAATTTTTAACATCCAAGGAGACCAAAAACTACAATACTTATTACACTACATGGATTCCGAAGCATACGATATTCTATGGGACAAAACTGCACCTTCTGAGCCGGATTCGAAGACCTACGAAGAAGTCATTACACTAATGAAGAGCCATTGGTCCCCAGAACCACTCGAAATTGCAGAGAACTTTCGATTTCGGAAAAGGGAGCAAGCCGAGGGTGAGTCGATACGTGAATATGTTGCTGCCTTACAACGCTTGTCAATTCACTGCAAATTTGGGAGCTATTACATACCGCTCTCAGAAACCAATTTGTCTTCGGGTTGAGAAGTAGCAAGATTCAGGCAAGATTACTGGAATCCAGCGACCTAACGTTCGAGAAGGCCATGGAAACCGCTGTAAGCATGGAAATGACGGCCAAGGATTCGGCGGAACTCCATAAACGGGCAGATTCTTCGCGAGCATCAAACATACATGCGGTACGTTCAAATCCAGATTTCAATCAGAAAAAAAAAAATTAATAATTTTAATAATCAGTTAAAAATTACAAATCATAATGCACCCAGGTTTTCAAATACTGGAAATAAATATAATTTGCAATGTTATCGATGCGCTTCAGTTAATCATTTAGCAAACGCATGTAGTAAACGCAACTTGATTTGCAACTTTTGCAGAAAAAAAGGTCATATTGCTAATGTTTGTCTTAAAAGAAAGAAACAAGAAAAATTTGCAAATCAGGTTGAGGTAGATAGTCAACACGTGGAAGAAATTTTGTACTTGTACGAAAATAGAAACTGCGGAGATCGTTTTTTACAGGACATTATAATAAATGGTGAAAAAGTTACTTTTGAAGTAGATAGTGCTGCAGCTGTTACACTTATGACAAGTTGTGAATTCAATCGTTTATTTCCTGATTTAATTTTACAGCAAAGTACATTACAATTAAAATCATACTGTGGTAATAAATTATCTGTCTTAGGTTACGTCACGGTAAAAGCTGCATTGGGCCCGGCGATTCATGACCTGAACCTGTACATCGTGGATTCGGATAAAAAAGGATTCCCTTTGCTTGGTGGAGAATGGATTCGTCGGTTGGAGGTGCGCTTGGAGGTTTTACGCGTGAAGGAGGCGATTTCTACTCAGGATAAATTAAATACGTTGCTTGGTAAATATGGAAATTTGTTTAACGATGACATTGGTAAAATAAAAGGTATTCAAGCTAGTATAAAGCTAAAAAACGATACAGTGCCAGTATTTTGCAAAGCCAGACAAGTTCCGTTCTCTTTACTAAATAAAGTAGAAGCAGAAATTAATTTATTGGTTAATCAGGGGGTATTAGTCAAAGTAGACCGTTCACAGTGGGCAACTCCTGTAGTTCCTGTTACAAAAAGTAATGGTCGCGTACGTCTTTGTGGTGATTTTAAAATTACACTTAATCAAAACATACAGGTAGATAATCATCCATTACCAACTATTGACGAGCTTTTTGCTAGTATGGCTGGTGGGAAAAAATTTTCCAAACTTGATATTGCTCAAGGTATTCCGGGAGTTTCAGTTTTTCTTGACGATATTAAAGTAACGGGAAAAGACGATAACGAACATCTGGAACGTTTAGAACTTGTTTTAAATAAACTGCAAACTTACAATATTCATGTAAATAAAAATAAATGCGAATTTCTTCAAAATAAAATTCAATATTGTGGTTACGAAATAGACAGCCATGGAATTCATAAAGTTAAAGCAAAAATAGATGCAATAAATAAAGCAGAGAGGCCTACCAATATTACACAATTGCGTGCATTTTTGGGATTAGTTCAATACTATGGTAGATTCTTTGAAAATTTGAGCACATTGTTACATCCCTTACATAATTTATTACATAAAAAGATACAGATTTTACGTGGAATACAGCTTGTGAAGCGGCATTTAATAAAATAAAGTTTGAAATACAGAGTGAGAGAGTACTGGCTCACTATGATCCCAATCTTCCCTTAATTTTGGCGACTGATGCTTCATCTTACGGAGTCGGAGCTGTAATTTCGCATATTTTTCCAAATGGTGATGAAAGACCCATTCAATTTGCTTCTCAAACATTAACTCAAACTCAGCGAAATTATTCGCAGATCGATAAGGAGGCTTATGCTATCATTTTTGGGGTACGTAGATTTTATCAGTTTTTATATGGAAGAAAGTTTTTTCTTGATACAGATCATAAACCGCTGTTACAAATATTCAGCCCAAAAAAATCATTGCCATCTATGACTGCAACTAGAATGCAACATTACGCGTTGTGTTTACAAGCATTTAATTACGATATTCGTTATAAAAACACGAAATGTCATGGTAACGCAGACGCTTTATCTAGATTGCCAGTAAGTGATGAAAATGAAAGTTTGTTTGATGAACCCGATGTTTTTGAGATTTCTCAAATTGAGACATTGCCTATTACATTAAATAAATTGGCCAAAGAAACTGAAATAGAATTTCCTGAATTGTTGCGAGCTTTACAAAATAAGACAAATTTACGAAGTTTTCTTGGGGTAGGCATAGAAGAATTTTCTTTACAACAAGGCTGTATAATGAGGAGACATCGTACTTTAGTTCCTAGTACTTTACAAAAAAATATCCTTGACGAATTACATACATCTCACTTAGGAATTAATAAAATGAAATGTTTGGCAAGGGGGTATTGTTGGTGGCCAAATATCGATAAAGATATAGAGAACATTTGCAAAAATTGTTATGAATGTAGGATCAATTCTAATGTAGCGAATAAAATACATCATCCTTGGGAAACTGCTACTAAGCCATTTGAACGTGTACACATAGATTTTGCGGGTCCTTTTATGGGTACTTATTTTTTCATTTTAGTAGATGCCTATACTAAATGGCCAGAAGTTCATGTCTTGAAAAATATAACAACTGAAAGTACAATATCAGTCTTACGAAAATGTTTTGCAAGTTTTGGATTACCAATAGTGTTAGTAAGCGACAATGGACCACAGTTGACTTCTTATAAATTTAAGGAATTTTTACGGGCAAATGGTATTTATCATAAATTAACTGCACCTTACTGTCCAGCAACTAATGGCTTAGCCGAACGTTATGTCCAAACATTAAAACAAGCACTTCGCTCAATGAAATGTACGTCAGCAACGCTTGAGCATGACTTAAGTAAATTTTTATTGCACTACAGGAAAACACCACATAGCGTTACAAAAGTTAGTCCTTCAAAATTGATGTCTGGTCGCGAAATAAGATCACGCTTGGATTTTATAAAGCCTGAGATAATTAATAAGGAAAAAACTACAGATAAAAAGGAAGTAAAAAGATTTTTTAACATTAAAGATAGGGTAGGAGCTAGGGATTACTTTTCTAAAAATAAATGGCAATTAGGAACGGTAATTAAACGATTTGGCAATTTGCATTATTTGGTGGAACTCGATATTGGCACTGTTTGGCGCAGACACATTAACCAATTAGTCATGGTTGGGCAGAATACTCCAAAAACCATTGATTTTCATACCACGCCTCCCGATCGTCAGTTAACTCGCAGTGCAAATTCACCTGAGAATATTTCTCCCGATGTACAGACTTCAGATCATATTGCACAAAACAATGATAACAAAGTACACATAAACAATAAAAATGTAAATCCGAACGATGATACAATTGTAATTAGTGATTCCCCGATTTTGCGTCGATCAAATCGCGTAAAAAAAGCACCGGAGAGATATGGTGTGATTTAGTTTTAGTTTGTGTATATGTATGTAGTTACAATTGTATATATGAATAAAAAAATTATTTGATACATGTACGTTAGGTAATAAGAGTTGTATTATTTTTTTTCTACAAGGGGAGGAGTGTTATATATTACGTTATACCTATTATATGTTTATATGTGAAATGTGTCGCCATCTATTACCGAATGTAAGTTGTCCATAACCGGTTGGATATTGTATCCAGTTCATGTGTAAAATGTATATATCCGGTCTATTCGAATAAATGCAGTTGAAGAGTACACACGTCTTTTAATAGCAATTTACATTTCTGAGTAATTAATTCAATACAGTCATACATTGACAATACAATTACGTACAAACACAACATTTTTCTTTAAGAGAAGTAAACTATCTTGATTATTTGTCTAACTAAAAATACTGTCTTCTTAAAGTGAACTTGTCCCGGTTTGTAGCAGGGCAAATACTTAGATTAATCCTGCTCTGGGATATTAAATTTATGGGTTCTTGTCCTGGAATCTTGTTGGAAAATACTGGCAACAATTAATAATAACGGTAGCGTTAATTGTTTACTAAAATTCAATGCTTGTCTCATGTGCCCCTCGATATTTGACCCTGTGTAACTTCTAATTAAAAGACGGTTGTTCTCAAAACAATATATATTAACAGTCAAGAAATAATAGGATAAACTCCTTTATATAAACCAATTGTTAAAAACTAATACGAACACGATGTCAGAGAGATTAGCCCTTGTGATTTATCACTCTAGTGGTATTACGACGCTGTCTGAGATATTCTTAAACAATACAACTTTTCTAACCTTTTATGGAGCTGTGGAGGTACGTATGCAGTTACTCGTGTTGAAACTCTCTCGATCAGGAAGCTGTAAGGAGGTTGTGAATTCTATTATCTGGTATTGGTTGTAGTCTCGAATATGGCCCCTCTGGTATGCTGATTGTAGCGGAGTTTTGAACTAAGTCAAGAACCCCTACCGCAAATTCGCACGAACAGAAGGAAGCACAAGTAAACGTTTTGAAATCTACTTAGAGACTAATCTTTGAGGCGCTGTCTCCGTCCCAGGAAGACCTTATGGGCTGCATCATCTACACCCAAACCATCCAATCATTGCAACCAAAATCTAATTAACCAACCAAGGAAACTTTGCAAAAAAAATGTTCCTTCCTTAGAACCGCCCCCCTCGTGTTGGTTCTCCATGGAATACCCTGTTCCGAGAAGTGCCTAAATATATCACTACAAAAGGTCAGAACGTGACTTTTAGCAGTTTCTCTATACGCATTTTTGAATATACATAAACAGCCGAAAGTTTGTCTCTGTTGATTCAGACACGAACTGAAACCAAATATTTCCGCTCTTTCTGCATGCAGACAAACACCACCACAAAACAATAAACTATACCAATACTTTATGACTGCCTTAAAGACACGCTCAAAGACAGGACCCTCCACAAAGCTCTATTATTCTTTCTTATTCAATAAGATACCCAAAATGGCCATCATTACACGAACGCTTTTCGGAACTCTCCTATTAACAGGATGGTCACGGCTTGCAACCGAGCGGAGATTGACATGTTTGCGTGCTCCACCGACCGACTGAGGACCGCCTTGTTGCGTCGTTGTCTAATATAAGCCTTTGTTGTATTTTGTGCTTTAGATTATTTGATGATTTTTTTTTACTTTCGTGTGTATGTATCGTCGCGCTTTGTCACTGATTGGTTTTGCCTTGACTTTGCGTCTCCGATTGAGGTCTGATATTGTCGGTCAATTTGTATTAATTTCTTTATATTAATGTTCTTCGAATAATGAGTACTTAGTTATGTATATGTCTAGCATAGACGACAATTTTTTTTTTGTATAATATGTTGGGACCACTTTTATTGGGATTATTTCCTGTTAGTGTGTCCGTGTGTTAATAAATAATAATAAAAAAAAAACACATATGAATGACATAAGAGAAGTAATAATGGACTGGAAATAGAATTGGGCAGGACACATTATGAGGACACGAACGATGGTCGAAGAAGATGATTGAATGGATTCTATGGGGAAGAAAGAGAGTTAGGGGAAGACCTCCACAAAGTTGGGAAAAAGAATTTAAATTAATTTTTTGGAGGGGCAGTGTAGCATAGAGTTACCTGGGATCGGAAAGAATGGCAGAGAATGAAAGAAGTGTATAAAAGTGAGTGGTTATACAAACTATGAGAATTTGGTTATATTTTGGTTAAAGGATTGTGCAGCTTTTGTTTTGGCATTGTGTTTTCTTTTTTTTTTAATTATTCATACAGCACACGTTTTTGATTGTACTTTGTTTTATTTAAACTCGTTTTCTTCAAACTCAAACCTCTTACAGGTGCCACGGTTGCAATCGAAGTTGTTATAGATATAAAGTATTGTATTACATGATCTTTGTTTATTGAAATTTATAACAATAAATGGCTATTATTATTATTATTATTTGAGATAAGTTCCAATTTAGTATAGATTCATTTTAAATGTTACTGATCACTATAATATTGTCCAATACTGTATAAAAATATGCTCTGTCAACATTTGCACAAGTCTTTTTTAACTATTTACAAACTCATTATAACTAATCACATGCATAGATACGTACAATGAAGCATTAGTCAATGCAATGTTGTTGCAGCGCCCGCATTTTGTACTACCTGTAAATAATAAATTGCAATCGTCAGAAAACAAAACATAAGTCATACTTTCCACTCAACTTACAACTAACTTCACCCTTGATAGATTTAACTGAGCCATCATCCGTGTCTATTTCCGGTTCAGCTTTAACCGCTATGAACTCCAAACCATTGTCAGTATCCATGGCAACTTCAGATTTAACTTCTTTTTCTTCAATATTTGCACCCGGTATGTACTTTATTTCAATGTTTTTGTTATAAGAATCAAAATCATCGGTATTTGTTATCTTTCCACCGTACTCGTAGCATTCATCACCAAAATCAAAGAAAACTTCAGACTTAACTTTAATTTCCCCAATGTCCAGTTCAGTTTCAGTTTTTATATCAATATTATGTTGGTTGGTAGAAAAACTGCAAAGATCAAGCAAAATATTACTACAAATTTTAGATTGCTTTTCAGAAAATAGGTAATTGTCATTTTTAACAAAATTGGATTGAAAGAACACCAGTTTTGCGTTCAAAATAGTGTAGTTATTGGTCAGTTTTTTTTTTATGTTGAATATTTATTTTTTTCATTAAACAATATAATTTTATATAATGGACAATATACAGAATAATAAGTTTAGTATTAAATAATAACTACTAGGAACCTGGATAAAATATTTATGTATAGATATAGGTGGTTTCTTTTGAACTTACAATTAAAATACATACATCACAAAATAATTTTAACTAATTGTGGCTTTAATAAATAGCAGCGTACATTTGGATATATTACGGAAAATAATTTCAAAAACTCATTTGCGCTACAACAGCCGCTTCATGGAACGTCTGTGATGTTATTTCTCTTGTCTCTTGCAATTTATTTCACTAACCTTTATAATCAATTTAAACTATGCTAATATATAATATATAGCATAAATCTGGAGATTGATCTCTCACCACACGAAAAGCAAAAGATTGGTATTTATTTATTTTATTTTAAATACGCGTTTCTATTTTGATCATTAAAGGTGGGTTGGTTACATTTGAAATTTGTTTTAAAAGTATATAAAATAGATACTGCTATATTATCATATCAATTTTATTATAGGGACATATATTTTTCTAAATCGATGCATGCATATTTTTTAAGGTATTCAACAAAAAGCTAACAAAAGTTAATTTTAAATTACTATCTTCCAAAAATGTAATGGTTTTTGGTATTGCAAAGAAAATATGCGTGCTAATACATTTTTACTCCAAACACGCTATCCAGATTGTGACAATATGTTAGGTTTTGTATGTCGAGAATATTTTCTCCATGTTTGACATGGAATATCTTGTCATACGTTATGTGTACTACTTTCAGTTCTTATTTGAAAATACTTTACATAATATGGATGCTTGTTTGGTTTTTACATCCTATATATTCATAGTCCAATATACAACCTTATACTGCTCTGTAAAACAAATGTACATAATTGAAAAGGAACCACAAACAAGTACAACCGACCTTATCAGGGACTAGACGAATAAAGTGACAAGAAGAATTACGATACATTGATAATGATAACCTAATACTAACACATTGTTGTATACCATGAACTAATGTGTAAGACACTAATGTGTAGTGACAGAGACTGATTTGTTAAAATATATATTTGCTAAAATATTGTAAATATGTTTTGGTCCGAAGCTTACTATTGCTTGTATAACGTAATGCTGTTTAAAAGCCACATGTCCTTATTCAAATATCCCCATTCGCTAACGTGGTGCCGGAAGCAGTCCTAAGAAAGTTAAGTCTTGGACCCACGCTTGATCTCTAGGAAGATTCTCTTTGCATATCAACCTCCAAAGGGATCTCGTCCCTACTCAAGATCCAAGCATCTGTCCATATTCAAAGCAAGCATTATAACTAACAGCCATCGGCTCGTATTTTTCAAATTATTTGTTATACCTTTAAACATCATTGTCCAGGACTTTCAGTCAAATTAGCCAGACGAACAGTGACAAAGTAATTAAGAGTGGGACGATTAAAGCAACCGCTTTATAAGAACACGGTAGGAATCCAACAACATATTAAGAACCTACCTAACAATCAAACATTAATTTTTATAAAGATGCGAAACATGTTGCCCTGTGCTCCACTCTTAAAACTATGCGTATACTCATGAATAAGAAATGTGACTATCTTGTCGACTGACTGTCAATGTTACCCTACCCTATGCATGGATAGCATCTAGCACTAATTTTGGAACGCAAATCTATAGATACGTGTACAACAATGAAGAAGCAAGGATTGAATCTCCAAACGTGTTAGGTATTTAACAAAAGTTTTGAGGGAGTTTGCACTAATTTGCGGGCACCTGTGATCTGGAAAGGTTTTGACACAGCAATTGCCTATGAATGCATAATATTCTTTTACATAATTTCTTCATAATTCTTTTACATAATGTTCTTTTAGGAACAATAGGAGCTTCTACGAATCTGAAAATTCAATACCAAGACAAAGTAAAGAAATTTAGTGCGCAAACATCAATTACCAGTAATATAGAATTAAGACATTATAAATTACTCTGTATATTGCCCTCTTTTACGGCCTTCAGTATTGTCAACTCTAATCCAATACAAAATACTTACTGAAGATTGGTTATATTACAGGTGGTAGCAGGACAGTCAGGTAATTTCTCGCTCGAAATGGTCTCATTGCCATCATCACTGGCTTTTTGGATAGAACTCGCCATATTTCTCTCCGATTATGAGACGATTTTGTGGTGCTTAATAATTTGGACCAATTAATATTGGTACTTAATAAATTGAGAACCATCTGAAAACTTAAATCAGCAAAATATTAAACGCGAATAATAGATGCAAAAGCAGTATTTGAGGTTAGGTTCTAACCCAACTTTAATTACAGATGCCGCCACGTTCACCCACAGATGTCGCATCGCATTATTCAATGAGATGTTTTTTGCACACGTTCATGCCATTCGGTCACACATGCGCAGCGGTGCCAACCCTACCGATTTTGCGGTAGATCTATCGTAGTATTACGGACTACTCTACCGATCTACCAATATATGTACTTATACTACCGATTTTTGTTGATCATAACATTGATAACTAATCTGCTGCACAATATTGAAACGTAAGGATTAAGACGTTCAATTTATTAGGCTGAGAAGTCCCAATCTAGTACAATTTGTTCTTTGGAGGTAGTAACACTGCCTGATAGGGAGAAGAACACAGATTGACAGAGATGGAAAAACACCCTGGAGGCAGGACATCCACAATTGTTTTTTGCACACGCTCATTTAAGAAAGTAAAACTTGTATACATAGGATACATAGTTTATAAACTAAAATGGTGACATACTGCACGGTCTGGTGTTGCAGGAGCAGGGGCTATGTTAGAGGACTTCAATACTTTGGGTGAGACTGATAAATAGGAAATTCATTACATACCTTTGAAATAAAATAATTCATGTTTATAGAATAACCAATGGCCGAAAGTATGCATGGATGCAAGCCCTAAATAGAAACTCTACTAATACCACGCGGCAACAAAAAATCTGCTCGTTACATTTCTTACCAGATGATTATTATGTTAAGAATGGACGTCAACGTTTAAAGCCAACAGCTGTTCCATCAATGTATTTAACACCTTCTAGCAACGGTGTGCAAATGGAGTTGTCATTCGCAAAGTAAGTAAATAAAGTATCAATCTTCGTAATAAATTTGGTACAATAGTGCTTTATAAGTTTTTGATTTTAGAGGCAATTATTGTGTGGCAACACGGTCATTGCTTGAATTGGGCATTGACCCATTGGACATTGATCCTTTCGCACCATCCAGTGGAGCTGGTACCGTAGAATCTGTAGAAAGAAATACTGAAATAAATCCATGTATTTCTAATCAAGTTTAGATGCATGTATTGCTTCATCATCAAATACATCATCTTTAATTTCATTCAAAAATAACGGTAAATTAATACATCTTTCAAAGAATGTATGCAAAGAATTTGAGCGAGTTTGTCGGCGGTTATTGATTATTAGATCCAAACTCCACTAAACTGAAGCGATATACTTGAAAATTTAGTTCACTGTTTTTTGTGCGTATACACACATTCATTCAATTCACTTCAAAGCCACATTATAAACTATTAACTTGGTAATAATCACATTAATATTATTAATAAAGGACATTGCGAAAATATATTTGTCGTGCTGACTGCATTATATTGCAAATTGTCACAATATTCATGTTAGAAAAGCAAGTATAACACAAAAATATACAAAACTTTTGCTTCTTAATAATCAATTGTATAAAAGATGCTGTTTTATTTTATTATTTTTAATAACAAACTTTCATGTGCATCATGCCTGAGCTGTACTCATCCGAGGAGAAAGAAATTTTATGGCGATATATCATCCACAATAACGTGTACGACAAAGCAATGGCCAGAGATGGAGCAATCCAGCATTCTGGACCGTACGTGGCAATTGCTCAAAGAGCACTACAAAAAATGATATCCGACAATTAGATACTCCGCAATTTGACCTGACGGCCAAAACTTGCCCCACTGCCGCCAAGATCGACAGTGGAAATCAGATTCTATATAGTTGGTTTGATGCCATACATGAACTTCCCCCGGAAAAGGAGGACAATTACGTGATTCCAGAACTGGATTTTGTGATCGAAATAGGGTTGTCGGACGTCAGTCTTGTCCATGAAGAGTAGACAGTAGAGAAGCCGTGTATAGCTGTTATGGCGAATAGTCGAATGAGTCGCCATTATTATTCGACATAAGCAATCAAATATCAAAAATAATTTCTTTGCTATCAAATAATAATATCACGCTTGTAGTAGTCTTGAACTTACCAATCATTTATTTGTTACAGTAATCTAATTTGTTTAAGGTTTTGAGAAAAGAAAACAATGAATTTAAAGAAATCAGTCTCATATTAGAATTAGACTGATTTTACATTTTTAAATGCTGGCAAGCCTTTTCTTGTACCTATTTTATGGGGAATACCTCGTTTTGTATAACCCAGCGTTTAATACTGTAGGGGATTTCCCGGCCACTCCATTTTGCTTGTGTTTAGGGTTGAGCGGCACGCATTTGTTTGTCATTCTTGCTTGACGTGACAAGTTAGATTATTTTTAAATCTATTTTTTTTTGTTCATTACTAGTTTATTTTAGACAACTATTCGCCGAATGTCAAATAATACTAGCTATTATTCGGCATTCGACGACTAACAAAAAACTGTCTAGTAATGCCAAATACCGAATAATAACGAGTATTTGCGGCATCTCTAGTAGACAGTAACTGCCCAGAAAAAGAAAAATGAGGGAACAATGACTGAATACATCAGTAGAGTTTTATATTTGTTTAATGTTGAATTAATAAAGAATATAGACTTTTTGTGTGGTTTTCTATTTAACGTTATTTTCTATACTGGATTTATTTATAATGGAGAGATAGATCGGTAACGAGAGAGAGAGAGAGAGAGAGAGAGGGGGAGAGAGAGAGAGAGCAATATGTCTAAAACTAAAAACGGTGACGTTTCTTTTAACAAGGTGTTATTCTATACAGATTTTGCTGAAAATGATTACTATATCATTAAGACTAGTACGAAATCCATAATAAACTTATTTGCAAACAAAAGCCTTTTATTCAGTCAAGTTAACATTTTGTCGACAATTTGAGTGAATTTAATACTTTTTATTTATGGGTTGATTTTGCAATTTTTTCTTTTAAACTATTCCAATATGTATCCTCATAGGCAGTCTCAGATTAGAACGATATTAGATATACATATATGTACTAACATAATCGCAGCTTGTGAACAGCATGCACTAACATAGTTACATATGGTACTTTTGCACTGTTCATGTTATAGTCAGAGCCAGCAACGGATTTTGTTACATCATAGAGAATAAGGGTAGAGCTTGCAGAACCGGTCTCTTGTAGTGTAACAATAAGATAATCGCAACTCTGACAACCTTCCGGGATCAACCTTGCCTTTTGTGCCAATACTCTTAAATGGGAAATAAAACACAAAAAAAAAATAACATCAGTCTGTCAGTTTGGGATATCAAAGATAAGAACGTTTTAAGTGAAGAAAAGAAAACACCATATCGGTGGGTGGGTGGAAATTCTGTCCAAGAGGGGCCGAAGTGGCGCACAAAATTGCACATTTCCAGTAAAATAATCAGGTTTGGTTTGATTATTGATTTTCTAAAGTTATTTCAGTCTTTGTGCATACTATTTTACTATTGCACGCAATCTGTCGCCACTTCGGCATCCTCTTGCACCCACTTTCACTCACCCACCGGTCTGACAATTTTTTTCTTCACTTGTAACGTTCTCAACTAAGATATCCCATAGCGACAGTCTGATTATAATTTATTTTCTTTTATTTATATTTCACCCTTTAAAAATTTATGGGCCCAAAACCCACCCCCGGCAACTTGCCAGACTTGCGATTATCGTATTGTTACGCTACAAGAGACAGATTCTGAAAGCTCTAGCCTGATTATAAATAACGCAACAAAACCGTTGCTAGCTCTTGGACTATTATCTATGTTTTTCATGTGTAGCTTCAGAGAAGACGGCTGTGCAGAAACATAGTTACAGACGGTACATTGAAATGGTTTCTGTCCCGTATGGGTTCGGATATGTATTATAAGACGACAACGTTGTGTACTAGCATAGTTACATGTAGAACATTTAAATGGCTTATCTCCTGTATGTTTTCTCATATGTACAGTCATGGAAAAAAGTATGTTCGTATCGCTATCGCAGGATTTGAAAATAGTATGTCGGTTATATATTCGGTTATATATTCGGTTATATATTCCCTCGGCCCGGCCGCTTCGCAAAAAGTTGTCCGTCACGAGGTGGTTTTTCGATGGATGTAATGTAACGGAATTTAGTTTATTTTGAGCGTGTCCGATCTTTTCCTTAATGTGATACCTTCATTGCAATGTAATAAATGTAATATGGCCACAACATTTAAGTTTACGAGTAGTGCATTTAATTAAATATAAAATTACTTTTATAATAATATTAATAAACATGAAATTTGATAATATGATACGAAAATCTGATATTAAGATATTACGTAATATCACGACACATTATTTAAATTTATTTTATCTAATACACATATTAATTACGTAAGTAAATGCCTTTGCCCAGCAGTGGGATGACGGGCTTAAGTAAGTAAGTAAGTAAATGCACAAATCATCGTGTTGCCAAGGATTATCACTGAATATAGACTATTTCAGAATTGTAATATTAAAATATATTGACTAAATGTAAATAAATTCTCTAAGTTTAATTTAAATTTATATTTAGGACGGAGCATGTATTTTGTATGAAAGGACAATAGAAATATATCTGTATTTACTTTATAGCAGTTAATGTTTCAATTATCTTTCATGAGATCTAATACATGCTTGACAACCAAAATAATATAAAATTATAGCAATAATATATGCAGACTGTCCCACGTTTCTTCTGCAAAACATTTCTTCAGTAAGAAAATTACTTTTTCAATTTATTAAAAAGTTACAGCCGTTTGAATTATTAACAATATCTTATTTTAAACGGCTCCAACTTATGAAGGAACAGAGAAAACCAATAAAACCATATGAAACTTATTACTTTCTACTTTCTAGAAAAAAAAAACATTCTAGTTTCATCTTTTGTTCATTTATAATTCGAATTATTAAAATTTTACTTATACTTAATTAACTAATTACTTAAGAATACTTAAAATTAGGTTATTATGTCAATAATGATTAATGTCAAATCTTTTTTCAAATCTCAAATCTGTAGTAGTTTTGGACATAGAGGGAACTAATTTTAACAATAATGTCATCTAAGTGTTCTTTTAGATGGTCGTATATTTTGGTTTATTTATTTTTTAATACTAATTATTTCATATTGACATTCCATCAAAATTCGTCGAAAATTTAGAGCTTGCTTCTACAAGCAATTATCAATTTTTGTAAATTAGTGATATACATAATTGTCATTATTTTCAGTTGTTAGATATTTGAAAAATATTGCTGTAAAGCAAATACAAAATAATAATATAAAAAGATTGTAATGATACATTCATGGTATACAAAATATATCCTTTCTGGTTATTAAGTTAAACTGCAAAATATCGTTGAAGCTAAATATCTCGAAAACACCAGTGAATCACAAGTAACAAATTACCATAAATACAAATTTAAAGCAATTTAATTTTATTAATTTATTTCTATATTGTGAATAAATGTTAATACATAAAAGTTCTGAAATAACCTTCAGTAAAAATATTCACCACAAGAAACTGATTTTTGTATTTATTAACGAATAAAGCTATTAGATGCAATAAGTTTGTATAGTTTGTTGTGTTTCATGCAATATCTTGAAATGAAATTTTCATTTTATGTTATATAATAAATTATATTTAATAAAAACACAATTACATTGCAATGTAGGAATTACATTAATTTATTACACATTAGGCTAATAAATAGAAATATATAAATCATTATAAACCAATTCAAAGCATTCGAACAAGGTTTCTCAAATAATAAATTTCCGATATACGAGTATGCAGCGTAACCAGACAATTTTTTGCACTTAGCGGCCGACCGGCCGACTAGAGTAACAAAAAACTCGTACATGGATGTAACATCGACACACTGCTGAAATACGGATCAGAACATACTTTATTCCACGAGTGTACCTTCAGAGAGGACGGCCGTGTAGAAGCATAATCACAGACGGTGCATTGAAATGGTTTCTGTCCCGTATGGGTTCTGATATGCATTATAAGACCACCACGTTGTGTACTAGCATAGTTACATATGGCACATTTGAATGGCCTCTCTCCTGTATGCCGTCGCATGTGCACAGTACGTGCATAGCGGGTATTAAAAGCATGGTCGCAGATCATGCATTTCAATGTCTTTCCACGAGGCTTTCTTATGTAAGGCTTGCTTTGGTGTTTTAACTTTTTATGTGCATGGAGGAATACTGATTCCGTTGTAGTAAAGCCACACGTGTTGCACCTATATGGCGTTACAGTTCCAATATATTCTATATTGGCGTTACAGTTCCAATATATTCTTCCATATGATCTGAGCGTGGTATTGACTGCCAAGTTGTCTCACCCGTCAAGGGTATAGCACTAAAAATAGTAGTTTCCGTAATTTCCAATTCTTCAGTTTTTATAACCAAGCTGGAAAATAAAAACTATAACTTCAGCGATCTAATCTTTTAAACTAAAATAGTGACTACCATAATTATTTTTCAAATAGAACGAAACATTTGTAAAAAAATGACAATAAAATTGATTGGGTTGCATGCGAAGTACCTAATTATGTTGTTCTGTAAAATGTGCGCACATGTCTCAAACCAGATCAAAGTTCTGAGGAAGTTTATCAGCTATTTGTCCGTAGAATCTTAAAAGCAAGACACCAAATTAAAGGTGAATGAACATGTTTCAGTCTCATACTGTATTTTTTTTGGATTTATTATTTTTTGATTTTCCTATTTTTGTCGTTACTTAAACACAGCTTATGGCTATTATTGTGACTCAGTTAACACAGCATTGTGAATGTACTATTAGAAAATGCTGGTGTATAATTTATTGTTAATAATAATGTCGACTAAGATCAAATATTTAAATAAGAACAAAACAAATATTTAAGATAAAATATAAAACCTGATATAAATATTTGATATAACTTCTCTGCATTAAAGACAATTTAAAACAACTTTTCCCTATGACATTTTAGGTACAATTAAATGCAAAAAGCTTATACATTAACTTTTTCACGATGTCTTTCTTTCACAACCAACCCCTGTATGTTAAACCCCTGTATGTTAAATCAATATTCTGACAAGATGTGGTGTTTTCAGGACACACTTACTTCGGTTCTGTCACATCTACGTCAAGTTTTTCCAACACTGGTTCATCAGCTTCAAGTTTAACCATGTCTAAAATGAGAAGCCAAATTTGTTGAATTGCAATCTCCAATTCAGGAAAATCTAGAACCTGTATTGGCACCTAATATTTCCACTGGATTCTTGGTGTCGTCCTGGCTTAGCTGGAAGTGGTTTTTTAAACACTTTTCTTCGGTAAACCAAAACCCGCATACACAGCAAAGAAATTTCTCGATTGGTGGCACTTCCTCAACTTCCACTGTGCCTTCATTTTGCAATGCCGGATGTTCATGCAACATATTAAGTTTTGAAGATGTTATAATCTAAACAACGAAAGTAGAAGTTTTGATATATAATATAATATATAATATTGTAACAGAACGCGACTTTTGGGGAGGGAAGTCCTCCCTAAAGTGTTTCTTTGCCCTGTGAATACTTTGTGTTTTCACCGATTGCCTGCGACAAAACTGATATCGCCATCTTTTGGCCCCTTTGCACCTGACAAGATTTATATTTAGGTGTCTCAAGGTAAAACGACCACACTGACAGTATAGCACTGTTTGAATATTTTGTATGATATTGTTGCATTGAATTAAATAAACTTCATCACAAATATCTAAGATCACACCACCCTAGTTAATACCAGCAATGCTTGCTTTTGCTAAAAAATAATTATGTTGATACGACACGGTTGATACTTACTACAGAATTATTATTAAACTTCCTGGAGTGGCTTTTTACGTGGGTCCAGCGATAAGTTCTATTCTTCTTTGGCATGCTAACTAATACATGAAATGGAAATTGGTAACTTCAGTTTGTATGTATCACTTTTATGGCAACCCCTCTGTCAGAGAGAAATTATTACAGAAAACAGAAAAAATCAGCTTTGAAGAAACAGTGAAGTTAGCAATTACAATAGAGAGTTCTAAAATAGAAAGTAAGCAGATACAAGGAATGCAAAATACATTACCCATGAATTACATAGATTCAAAGAAAACTACAAAGAAGAAAAGTGATCCTAAAGTTAACCTTGCCAAGAAGAAATGTTACAAATGTGGAAAACAAAACCATTTAGCTGGTAAGTGTAGGCTGACTGGGCTAAAATGTGATTATTGTCATAAGGATGGTCATGTGAAGGCTGTCTGTTTCAAGTTCAAAACCTCTAGGCAACATCAAATTCAAGATACACAAGATGAACAAAACTACAGTGACAGCAGCAGCACCAGCGACACAGAGGCACACGAAGTTTATACAATGAATCCAATTAATTCTCTAAGTTCCGGATCAAACCCAAAATTCTTTATTACACTACGGATACAAGGAAAACCATGCAAGATGGAACTAGACACAGGGGCAGCCCTAAGTACAATTTCCTACAAGAAATTTAAAAAAAAATTTCCAACTACAAAATTGAATAATACAGAAGTACGACTCAAGACATACACCGGAGAAATTTTACAACCTGTAGGAGAGGTGACAGTTACAGTACAATACAGAGAAAGAAAAATAATAGGTACTTTATATGCCTTGGAAGAAGATGTGGATACAATCCTAGGAAGAGACTGGATAAGAAAACTTAATATAGGTTGGAATGAAATAAATAATATCACAGAGGAACAAAACACAGTATACAAAACTGGATTACAAAGCCTATTAAAGAAATATGAAGAAATATTTCAACCAGGACTAGGAAAAATACCAGGAAGAAGGTGTTCAATCAAAATTGCGGAGAATTGTTCACCAATTTTCATAAAACCTAGAACTATTCCATATGCACTAAAAGAAAGAGTCGAAAAAGAGTTACACAGGCTGGAAGAATTAGATGTGATTGAGAAAACCACCCACGCAACCTGGGGAAGTCCAATAGTACCCGTTGTAAAGGGAAATGGAAGTATAAGACTCTGTGCAGATTACAAAACAACGATTAACAGGTATCTATTAGATGATACTTACCCAATTCCCCGAATTGACGATATTTTTGCGAAGATGAGTGGAGGAAAGTATTTTTGTACTCTCGATATAAGTAGAGCTTATCTACACATGACGGTCGATGACGAAACTGCCTTTCTTCAAACTATAAGTACCCACATGGGTACATACAAGGTAAAAAGACTAATGTTCGGTACAAAAGTGGCACCTAATGTTTGGCAGAGATTTATGGACCAAATACTTACTGATTTAAAAGGAGTTTCTTGTTTCTTTGATGACATACTGGTACAAGGAACAACTCATGCAGAACTGTTGAGCAATCTAGAGAAAGTATTTGGAAGATTACATGAAAACAACTTACATCTTAATAGGGAAAAGTGTCAATTTTATCAAGACTCGATTAAATATTTAGGACATCGAATTGATAGTGAAGGTTTACATCCCTTGACTGAAAAGGTGGAAGCTTTGCAACAATGCCAAAGACCGAATAATGTCAGTGAAGTTAGAACATTTTTGGGGTTAATCAACTACTATCAAAAATTTTTACCAAATCTTTCTTCAAAATTAGCTCCTATCCACCAACTACTGCAAAAAGATGTGGATTTTCAGTGGACACCAGATTGCCAGAGAGTATTCGAGAAACTAAAAGAAGAGATCAGTGGACCAAAGGTTCTAATACCCTACAACCCATGCCTACCGTTGATTTTAGCCACTGACGCCTCACCAACTGGTCTAGGAGCTGTAATTTCACATGTCATGGAAGATGGAAGAGAGAGACCGATCGCGTTCGCTTCACGCTCACTCACAAAAGCAGAGAAGAATTACAGTCAAATCGATAAAGAAGCTACAGCAATAGTATGGGGTATGAGGAAATTTTTTCAATATTGTTATGGCAGGCAGATCATATTACTGACCGATCATAAACCTTTGACACGCATTTTACACCCTAACAAAGACCTACCAGCTACATCAGCATTGCGATTACTGCATTATGCAAATTATATGGCAGGATTTAACTATGAAATTCAATATCGGAACACAAAAGATCATGCAAATGCTGATTTCCTATCAAGATTTCCTTTGCCTGAAGAAAAACAAAAGGAAAAACCAGATTGTGACAATAAGTTCTATCTTAACCAGTTAGACACTTTGGCGGTTACACGGAAGGATATTCAGAAAGAAACTAAACGAGATAAGGAATGTACCCTGATTATACGACAACTACAAGCCGAAGGAGACACAGACATGTCAGACCATAAGGTGACTGAATTCACATTAGAAGATGGCTGCATTTTCAAAGGAGTTCGAGTGATGGTTCCAACCTCTCTAAGGAAACACATATTAGAAGAGTTACACACCGCTCATACAGGAATGGTTAGAATGAAAGAACTAGCCAGAAGCTATGTATGGTGGCCAAGGATAGACAAAGACATCGAAGATTTAGTAAGAAGCTGCAAGAGCTGCGCTTTAATTTCAAACAACCCACAGAAAATAAACCCAACACACCCGTGGGAATACCCAAAGAGACCATGGCAGCGTATCCATGTTGATTATGCAGGACCATTTTACGAAAACTATTTCTTAGTGATTGTGGACGCTTACAGCAAGTACCTAGAAGTCTATATAACAAAATCAATGACCTCCAAAACCACCATAGGGAAACTTAGAGAGACTTTTGCTCGTTTCGGATTGCCTATTACTTTAGTCAGCGACAACGGCCCATGTTTTCGGTCAATGGAATTTGAGAAGTTTATAAGAGCAAATGGTATATTTCATAAGTTTGTAGCACCATACCATCCCGCATCAAATGGGCAGGCAGAACGTTACGTCCAAACATTAAAAAGGTCGTTAAGAGCAATGTCATCAGAACAAGGTGATTTACACTTGAAATTATGCAGATTTCTTATGCAGCAAAGGAAAATTCCAAATGCAGCAACAAATCAGAGCCCAGCAGAATTATTATTGAAGACATCTTTTCGAACAAAAATTGATTTAGTAAAAAGAAATCTAACTAGGGAAAAGGATGGAGAAATTCCTATTGAAGAACCAGGAAGAAAGCTTATGGAGGGAGAAGCGGTACTTACCAGATTCTACGGGAATAAGGATGAGAAATGGAGAACCGGAAAAGTCCATAGAAAAATTGGGAATTTACATTATGATATTTTAATAGACGGTGCGATGCACAGAAGACATATTGACCAGATAAGGAATACAAGTTGGACAGGACCAAACATAACCAGACCAACATCAGTTATCTTAGATAGCTTAACCTCAGAAGAAGCGTTCGCTGATCAATCAGAAAATATGTCAAATGAAAAGGCAACACCTGTTGATGTCCCGATACCAAATTTGACACCAGATCGCAAAACTCAGCTACAAGCTAGTGAAAAAAATGTGGAAGGTAAACAAAACGAAGAATTACCTGAACCAAGGCGTTCTAATAGAATAAGAAAAGCGCCCATACGTTTAAATCTCTGAGGAGAGGAAAGGTGTTAGATACGGAGATAAGATGGCATCCATTCCAGTAGCCTACTATCACCTACTATACTTTAGATTACTATAGTTACTGTTAGACATTCTTCACTTGTCAATTATAAATAATTTGTATGTCAGAGTTATTATTAATATACCAATTAATAGAGTGCAGTTCGTTCCCTTACATACATAACAAGTAATATTATTATTTTATGTTCTGTTACCTTCATATGCCTTCATATGGACTTTATCCACTGGCCGCTAATTCAGCAATGTGACAATCTGTCACTTTGGTTTGTATCACAGCACAGACCTATATTATCAGTTATCTATCACGTTTAATTAGGTAGGCATCTGAATGGTGACAGAAGTGATAGGAAAAGTTTTTATCTACAGCAGATACAAGAATCGTACAGCAGATAAACCAACGTATAGGTAATACAAGTAGCAGCGTAAGGTGTCGGCACTCGGCTCCTTTGATGTCGGCGTCCCAACTTTTCAGAAGTCACGTGATAGAGTTCAGCCTTGGTTCGTTAAAGGTTACTAGATGGCGCCACATAAAACGACAGCGTTTAAAAACATTAAAATTGAATTGATTGAGAATAAAGTGATTTTTCATTCAATTATGATATAAATTCTTCTAATATTGTGAATGACGTTGTAATACGGGTTTAAATATTCTCTCTCGCCCTTCTGGATTTGGTTCGTGAAAATGATACTGGATGGCGCCACTACCAGAACGCCAGCACAATAAACATGACATAACCAAGAAACGACAGTTGCTTTGCTACCATGCGCAATGACTGACAACTGTTGCCAACGGAAACACAAGAAAACTATCTAAATACACCTTCAGAGCGAAGGAACAACTTGTTTTTTAAAATAAGCTTTTATAACTCAAAATTGCATGATAATTGCGGAAAAATGCGCGACTTCCTAGAAACTGTAGGCTGCGCGCCTACGGTGCGCCAATACGTCTTATAAAGCGAGTGTAATATACTATTTTTTCTACTTTGCGTCATTAATTTTATATAAATTAATTTAGAAATTGTGGTTAGTATATTGCGCTGAATTAGAATCTAGGGTATTTTGCGGGTACCACGTGGCAGTATTGTAGTAACTGTCACCTTTGTAAGGATGGAATAAAATCATGACAAAACTAGTTATGAATAATTTTACTCTACATTAGCCTCCAAGTTTTAATAAATAATCAGCGAGGTCGCAACTGTAGTAGTGTTCGATTGCTGGCCGCGCTTAGTTGTTCAATCGATTCGCTAATCGATTGAACCACCTGATCGCTATCAGGTGGCAAAAGTGCAGTTCGATTGCTCGTTTGACGTCTGAGCCAAACTGATTCCACCAATAGGAACCAGTGATTTCAAATTTGCGCTCAGATTGAACAGATTGCAACTGAGCATGGCTAGCAATCGAACATGACTTATGATCATAATGGAGCAATAAGTACATGAAACATAACCTAAAAGCGACTTTAAAAGAATTGTTTCATAAGTATAACATTCTGAATAGACGTGTTTGGCGGTAACTGATTACTTACTTTAAAGAATAAGCACTTACTAAAGAATTGTTATAACGGCTAACAATTAATAGCAGTTTCTACCTAGTACCACTGGCTTATAATTGAAACCAAATTCTAATTTCGGTGTTTATTAGACTAAATTATACTTAGTAAAATTACATGTAATGGATGTAATACAAATAAATAAGTTGCACACAATCAGCACAAAGACGAAGTCAAAAGCGACGGACACAAACGAATACGGTATTGAAACGAGCACAATTCGGTCCAAAATATTACCGAAAACTTATACGTTAAATAAACTAAGAAATCCTCGACACTATTAATGTATGAATTAGAAAGGTACCTTGATTTAAAGGTACTTTAAATGTACTATAGCTTCCTATGTGTATGCTGATATTCAGTAAACCATTTATTGGGCATATACATGATATACAATCTCGCAGCAGTAATTAAAATCGTTCATATCTACACCTCTGTGAACTTAGCCCCCCCATATTGATTTTTTAGTTTTTTTTGCTTAAATCGTTTGATAGGGTTTGATAGTCTATTCCAGAGGTTTGATAGTTTTTTCGTTTTTCCGGAAAACAGAAAATAAAATTTGGTGTGAAGTTAGCCCCCCCATGTTCGAATTCTCGGTTTTTTTAAGTTGCAATCGATTGGTTATGTTTTGGTTAGGTTTGATGAGGGTTTGATAGTCCATTCCCGACGTTTGATAGTTTTTCGTTTACCTGAAATCCGCAAAATTGGAATTTGTAGGTTATGTTATTGTGCGAATGTATTCCTTTCCAAAGGCTATTTTAAGCGGGAGTTGTTTGATTGTTGTTTCATTTTGTTCGCTTGTTAGTTCTGCTAAGTTCACAGAGGTCATATCTACGATGTAGGTATGATCTTCGCATGATACCTTAATATTAAAGTAGATGCGGTCCTTGAATTATATCTGAAAGTTGAAAAGAATTATTGCGATTATTTACCAGAGTCGTAAAACATCACCGAAATGCCATGCTGGCGTATTTTAATGAACACAGCAAAACTAGGAAAGCCCCAATCCTTTGGCCATACCATTGTTTATATATAAACAATGTTCGTACTATAGGAGCCTCATAAATAAATAAGAAGACACAAGAGTGTATTACTATATATATTATCAATACTCTCACATTAAAGTGCAAATGTGGTCTGTCCGTCTGTATTTTCAGGTTCCCTACCAAAGGGGTGCCCAGAAACACTTCGTCCTAGGACCTAGGGCGCCAAGGAGGCTAAGGCCGGCACTGAATAGGCGCCCATGCCTCTGTTGAATAGCTTGTTGAATCTAGCATTTAATTAATTTTTCTTTAGTATGTGTTGTCACATGCAATTTAACTGTATAACTGCCAACAAAGCTATGTATCGACAATTTTTGTGGAGGATTTAATGATTTAGAAATGTCCTAATATCGCTCATTGTCGTCTCAGAAACCAGGAAATTGTTATTAAACTCAATTTGGTGATCTTTGACCGTGAATGACCCGCACCGAAGATACGATGTCGATGGGGAATTTCTACAAATTAGTTGTTGTGTTTGTCCAAAGGTGTACACAAAAATCCAGCTGGGTTGCAAATTTTCCAAAGTTAAATCCTAATTTGACTGCGCTACACACTAATATTTTGGAATTAAGGACTGACGATTAATGGAATAATAACATGGTGTTAGTATCTCACGTTCTGGATTTAATATCATACGACTCAAATCAGACAGTCTAAAATAACTGTTTTTCGTACTATAGGAACTTCATACATAAATAACAAGACACAAGGGTATATTACTATATATTATCAATACTCTTAAATAAAGTGCTAATGTGGTCTGTCCGTCTGTATGTTCGGGTTCCTAGCAAAAGGGGTGTCTAGAAATACTCCGTCCTAGGGCGCCAAGGAGGCTAAGGCCGGCACTGAATAATGCCCATGCCTCTGTTGAATAGCTTGTTGAATCTAGCATTTCATTAGTTTTTCTTTAGTATGTGTTCTCATATGCACTTTAAGATAACCGCTTTGTGAACTCGAATAATCGCATACGGTACATTTAAACGGTTTTTCCCCAGTATGACTTCTTATATGAGCTTTAAGCGCACAACGAGTTCTAGAAGCATAGTCACAAAGGTCACATTTAAATGGCCTCTCTCCGGTATGCTTTCGGATGTGCACCTTAAGATTACCTGGATCCCCAGTCGAATACTCACAAATCTTACATTTATACGGTTTTTCTCCGGTATGTTTTCTCATATGCAGTGTAAGATTAGCGCGTTGGTTACTCGAATAATCGCATATGGTACATTTATAAGGTTTCTCGCCCGTATGCGTTCTCATATGCTGCGACAGAGTACCACAAAATGCAAAGACACTGCCACATGTGACGCACATATGCGAGTTCTTTATTGTATGCGTTGCCCTGTGAAGTTTTAATTCATCCGAGTTCGCAGTAGAAAAGTTACACAGCGAACAGTAAAATAGTTTTTCTGCGCTATGCGTCCTCATGTGACGTGTTAAAGTCGTACGATTCACGCAACGGTAATCGCACAAGGTGCATTCTAATGGTTTTTCTCCTGTATGCACGCGCATATGCTTTTTCATGTCAGCACTTTGTGCACAAGTGTAATCACATCTGATACACTTATATGGTTTCTCTCCGGTATGTAGTCTCATATGCAGTATAAGACCACTACGTGTTGCACTAGCATAATCACATTCGGTGCATTTAAATGGCCTTTCTCCAGAATGTCTTCTTATATGCAGTTTAAGGCATGAAGGATATGCAGTCGAATAATCGCATATGGTACATTTAAATGGTTTGTCTCCTGTATGTCTTCTCATATGCAGCCTCAGTTTACCGTAGTCTGGAAGTGCTTTTCCACATGTGGCACACAGAAATGATCTCTTTTTTATTGTATGTGTTGCTTTGTGAAGTTTCAATTCAGCCAAGTTTGCAGCTTGAAAATCACATGGATTACAATAAAATGTTTTTTGTGCAAAATGCTTACTCGCATGTCGTCTAAGATTATTACGAGTTGCATAACGATTACCGCACAAATTACATTCAAATGCTTTCGCTCCAGGATGCTCTTTCATATGCCGTGCAAATTGAACGTGCTGTGTACAAGTATAGTCACATAGGCTGCATTTTAATATCTTCTCCTCGGAATGTTGCGTCATATGTTTGGTAAGATCCGTGGATGTTAGGCAAGCATAATTACAAATGATGCATAATAATGCTGCGTCTTTTCGACATTTTCTTGCCATAGACTCGACTTGCCTTTTACCATCACGTCGCCCATACGTACGTGTGGTTTGCACGCTCATAACTGTTCTAAGTGACTTCCTCCGTGCGTGTTTTAGCTTGTGTGCAGTTAGGGTTTGTGGTCGCGTAGCAGTAAAGTTACAACTTTTGCACTTGTACTCGTTCTCTCCCTTACGTTCTTTCGCATGTTCTTCAAGCAGAGAAGCTTGCGCTGCAGCTGTTTCAAATCTGAAAAATACAAAGTAAGTATAAGACACAGCAATCCCATGTAAAAAATAATATGTAATTAGGATTTTTTTTTTGGGATACAATGAAAGAGAATCCACACTCTCTCCCCCACCATTATTACTGTAATACGTTTGCGATTACAAAAATGTATCTCCAGATAGTTGTGGCTGGTATAAAATAAAATAAAAAATAATATGATTTGCTTATATCTAATTTTCTTCATTTATTCGTGCAGTCCCCCAGTACAAACTCTCACAAGCCGATAGATTAGATTCATATTTTTATTCACGTTTCATACTCAACATGGTACCGCGATTATTAGTGAAAGAAGAGAATATGTTTAAATTTGGGGACCGTCTCACGAGTCCTAAACCGAACAACTCGGAGACATTCGGGCAGCTTCGTAACGTTGGAAATGTCATTCATAATTTTGTGGGCGGGTTGCGTAGTAAACGGACGCGTAAATCTGGTTACTTACTAAAGTCACTATTTACCATTTAGGTTATGTGTACAGTGAAATGTCAATGATACTAAATTATGTATTGACATTTTATATGGTATGTTTTTCTATCATAATATGAACATGAGGAAGTAAAAATGAATTGAAATGGTTGGAGGAAATTATACGTCATTCTCTAACCTACACATCCATCACATAGTGGAATGAATAACATACCGATACCAAACTTAAATATGTATCTTTGCCGATAACTACATACTGTAGATACTTGTGTGTACACCGTATGGTGTTTCTTTATAATTTATTGAGTTTATTTTAGCCCACAAATTTTAGGTTGCCCAAGGGATTATATATTAACCTAAAGAAATACATTTTTATGAAATAATACCACATACTTACAACGTGCGTTGTGTACTGTTATTCAATGCAACGTTCTAAAAGAAAATGAGGAAGTAATTTTGACGAAGTGTGCTTGAGAAGCTACGTACTAGTTAATTTGAAATGAATTGATAGTTTTGAGGAAAAAATCATTAGCTAACATTGCAACAACTGGCCTGAATTAATCTGTCTTTGGTATCTAAAAATGCATTATTTTCTCATTTTAACTCATTGTATGCAAGCTTATTTTTTTAACATTAATTTTCATATTGCAGAATATTAAATTCAAATCTAGTTGATACTATTTTCAGTAAACTATTTTTACCGTGGTGATTATGTTGGTACCTAACTTGGGATAAGGGATAACCTATGATGGAGATCTTCGACACGTGTCCCTCATGGCATCTGTACCGGAGCATCACCTGTCCTCCTGCGAAGATCTTTCACTTACTTTGCCACATATCTAATAAACATCATTCTGAATTCGATAGGTTTCAGTAATCATGAGATCATTGAAACATACTCTATCAATCTTTGCAATATTAATATTTAATTTCATTTTAATTTATTGAAGGGTAGTATTTTAAATCACTGCTTAGTGTTATATTTACCGTTTGTACATTAGTATGCAACAAAGTTTATTACCATAGTTTATTATCACTATTTAGAAATCATTCCGACAATAAATGTCGGAATGATGGTCCTGCGGAAGACTATTATCGAAGAACAATTATTGTTCTCCGATAATAGTCTTCCGCAGGACTATCAAAGCTCCAAAAATATTACTATATAAGTATGAGAAAGAAAATACAATTTAAAATGTTTACACAATAGATTTATTGAATATAATTATAATTAAATGTACAATAATTTTATCAATGAAACTAAATAAAAAATGTTAAATGTAAAAAGTATTCTAACAAATTAAAAAATTTGAATATCTACATAAAAAAATGGTTTTTATAGTTATTTTTGTAGGAATTCAACATCGTACAAATTATCTCAAAGTAAGAAGTCAAGGTGTTAAAAATGAATAAGGTTTTCTGTTACGTCTCACGCCAATTTAACAAATTATTTTAGTTATTTGTTCCGACAATCGATATCATCTCAACGATAGGTTTCTTTGCCAATATACAGTGTCTATTGGGGGGTAGCTTAGACACACATTTTGATATATTTTGATTTGCACATAAGTGGATAACAGCATCGGCAGGTGAGCCACTCTTTGATTCCAGTAACTTGGGTTGCATAACTATTCCTTCGTTGTCTTTCGATATTGATATATAACAACAGAAGCGTGGCACTATACGCTATACAGGTGTTATTAAAAGAATAATCTCTCAGGCTTTCTGTTTCCAAAGGTCAGTTTGTCCAAGTTTACACTGCTATGAGAGTCCAGCCCGCATCGTGTATGGTTATACAAATAGCTTTGCAATGTCTTTCTAAGATTCTCCTTCCTGGACACGTCTAGTTCAATATAACGTAGGCTAGGAACTTATTTTGAAGGGCTACCGGAGACAATGCCATTAATATCGTAAGCTGTATCCTGGACTGTCATACTATTATGGTATAATCTGCAAAGAATAATGATGAGTATACAACCAAACAATAATCGTAAACTTACCCAAACAACAATGCGCATATTCACAACAGATAATACATAGTCGTATATTTTCCAATTTTTCCCTGACTGTTATTTGAAATAATGATAAAACTGTTATGCTTTTACCTGCATCAAACTTGCATCAAACATACTGAACATAACCTTAAAAATTCAGGGCATGCCAACCGTAGATGCTAAACATACACTATAGAAGATGGACAAATGCGACAATGCTACTTTTGAATGGGCAAACGATGATTCCCGATGAGTGCCGAAATTGCGGCGGGCGCGCACGACCGGCGCGCGTTAGGACTGATGCGACCGTCTCTAAATTTGGCTAAAGTTGCAAATATAAAACCAAAAGTCATGAATAGTCACACACGTCAAAACATCAAATAAAAACAAATTTTATTTATCTCAATTGCATTGATTAAGCTGTGCTCGTAATTTGGCATCTGCCCAGTCTCATTTTCAATTTTGACCCAACCAATATCTTTTTACTTTCTCATACGCCGTATGGTAAAGTGTTGTATTCGTGGCGAAAGAAAAATTTTTAGATTTTAGCGGAAATGTCCTTTTGGTCCCCCGAACATATTTAACCAAGGTACAAAAAATATCTGTGTGTGTGTGTTTTCCCCTTTTTGGTGGTGACGATTCCGGAGAGACTACTAAAGGTATCGAGACAAAACTTCATATTTAGATTCATTAACAAACTTAGATCTGAAAAGCTCTTTGTTCAAAAGAGTCGAAAGGAACTTGATGTTTACTCTAGGCATTTTTCAAGGATTTTGCCAATGAGCCGCCATTAATGTAATTTCGCCAAAATAGTTAAATAATAAATTAAAATAGAGGAAATATTGTATAGTTTAAGTCTATGACAGTTTTAGGTAAAATTGATAGTTTAGCTGCATGAGCAAATTCTATTTGATTCACAGTTAGCCAGGATTTGACTGATATTTCCATTCTAATGACAGTAGGTAGTGTCAAATGCTAATGTTTTGGCAATACCTACAGTCAATAGTATCAAATATCTGTCAAATCCTGGCTAACTGCAGACACGACCGTTATCGATAGTATAGAATTATAGAATATCATGCAGCTACCCCATTAATTTTATATATACAGTAGAGCGTCGATAATCCGAACTAATTGGGACCGAAGGTGGTTCAGATTATCAAATTGTTCGGATTATCAAATATTGCAGCTAAAGAGTAGAAAATACGAATGTAGGATACAAGATAGATACAAACGCAATATTTTTCTGTAAACAGGATCGACAAAAATGGCTTTTCCCGCGGTTACTCTGTGATTTATTTCAGTATTATTTCGGATTAGCGAACGGTCGGATTGCCGACGTTCGGATTATCGACGGTCTACTGTAGTATGATAAAGTGATGTGCTTGGCCATATCAGATTTTTTTATATAAATTAACATATAACATCTAGTTTGATAACTATCTAGTAGGGTGGGCAAAAAAAAATGTTTCTTCTCGACGCTATACCGAAAAAAACTTGTCTCTAGTTTAGGCAATTAAAACGCAACTGTGATAATTGGCGTTATTTTTGTTTCTGAGATCAACGGTATCGCGCGTCTGTGAGAGACGTTCAACATGTATTCTTATCACATGTCAAACTTTTTAATGGTTTTCATTCGCATGAATCTAAGGGCGTTCTTTGGTAATAGATGTATGAGTTTTGTCATAAACTGTATAATAAACTGCTATATAATATAATATTTATGCTCGTAGGGTAACTGGCTTACCATCTACACATTTCACTTAACTTGTCGTGTGGTCCTTTTTCTCCTAATATCAAGTCAAGGAGGAGGAAGTTTTAATAAATAGTTAAGGCGTAGATTCGTTGTCTTTCCGAGAGTGGTTTTGAGTTGTAAAACAAACCAGTCGCAAGTTTCCCGCTTGTTTTATATTAAAATGTAGTTTTTTAGTGTGTGTATTTGTAAATGGTAAGCCGATCATTACTTCCTTACTTTGTGTTTAATTTTAATTTAATGTTTGGTGTAATCTGACAACTCCTCAAAAAGATTTGGTAGATTTAGAGTTTCAGTTCAATGTTTTAATTCTTTTGTTTTAATTGTAAATAAATATTTGTTATTATTTCATTGAGATTTGAGTTTTACTTACGGGTAAGTGTCTTTTAGTATAAAAAGTGAGCAAACCAGCTACAATTTAATGGTAGAGATTTCTGTCACACCTCATCACAAACTCGAGAAGTTTTAACCGAGACGCAATCTACGGCGTAGACGCAACCCATGACAGAGAAACATCGTACCTAAATACTTGATTTTTCAATTTAAGGCAAAATCCTTAAGCTGGAAGAAACTTGAAAATCTGAACAGGACATAACATCGTTCGTTCTATTGTAGTGAACCATCGAACGATTAATAGCAAATCACTTTTGGTACAATTTGGTTTTCATTTTACAGTTAAATATATCGGGATTAATTTGTATCTTTATTTTATACTTATTTACAATACAGATTTTTTTGTTTTCGCTGTATTTTATACCTATTTACTAATTTTATATTCTGTATGTAGTACATCTTTGGGATGTTGGAGGTTATGTTAGTGTAAGCATATGCTAAGTTTGATCCTGTAAAGTAGTTTGTGATAAACCTTGCAGAACAAATACAAAGTGCTATCTTTTCAAGCCTGCAGACAAAGAATCTACTGAGATACAGAAAATCTACCTGGAGTAATCTGAAAGTTTCAATTTCCTCCACTACCGCTTATTTTCTTGAAAGTGAGGTTAGGCCAAAAGAAAATCCAAGAAAAGTCAAGATATTTTGGAGTATAGCAGATGAAGTGACCTGCAGAAATGAATTGCGAGACCAAGAGCAAATAGTGTTTCGACGCTGGCTGATTATTTTTTTTTCTTTTTTTTTCTTTTTTTTTTTTCTTTATTGTCATTAAGATCTCATGGAGATATTGACATAGTCTCTTTTCACAAAAAATAAGTATAAACATTAAACATACATAAACATAGCACATACAAAATTAGAATTAATTTTATGTCGACAGAACACATCAAAATCAATAAACTCAAGCAAATATAATGATAATAAATAACAAAAAAGCACCGAGTAAATATACCTATATATGTGCGTACACACTCATACACACACAAACAGCAACAGCAATGTAATATGCATGCAGCAACAAACATTCAAAGACTTCCGTGCACCTCGGAAACAGATAGTCATAAGCCCATATATTCATCAGTCGAATAGAATGCTGAATCAACCAGATATTTACGGAGCATCTTTTTAAAACCCATAAGACCGGTTTCAGAGACTATCGAGAGGGGTAAAGCATTGTACGTTTTCACCATCATGTAATATGGACCCCTCTCAAAGACCGATGAGACGGGCCCTGGCGTGACTAGTCGCAATGCGCCGCGCGTGGACATTGACCTGGATATGTCAGTATTTCTGGTAAAGCTAGAAATATTTTTTCTGCAATAGCAGAGAAGACGGAATAAATATAAACATGGCAGAGTCAGAAGATTTTGCGCCCTAAAATGTGGTCTACATGGCTCACGATAATCTAGGCGTAGCATGCATCTGATAAATTTTTTTTGGAGCTTGAACAATGTTATCATTTGAGGTGATGATCCCCACAGGATTATTCCGTATGTCAGAACCGACTCAATCGAGCTTTGATAAAACATTCTTAAAACGTGCAAATCTACAGCAAATCTCAATTTATACATTGAATAGTACAAACTAGACAGTTTTTTTCTAATATTATTTATCTGGCTGTCCCACTTCAGGTTATGCTGTAAGAGCACCCCCAGAAACTTAACCTCCCCACTTAAAGCCATTGATTTTCCATTGGTCTTTACCAGTATGGATTGGCTTGGGGACATTAAAGAAAACTGTAACAAAGCAGTTTTGGTTTGATTTAAGATCATTCCATTTTCCCGGCACCATATCTGCATTTGCTGTATAGCCCTGTTCGCTAACATAGAAAGTTCTGCTAGATTGTCATGCTTTACTATAAGCGTAGTGTCATCCGCGTACTGGTATGTCACCAAAAGACAGGCACTCCGAGAGATCGTTCATAAACATAAGGAACAGCAACGGCCCCAAAACAGATCCCTGAGGAACACCCACCTTCAGTTCTGACTTTCGCGACGAGTACACCCCACCAACGCACACTGACTGGCTCCGACGCGCCAAGTATGAACCAATGATCTTTAAAGCATTTCCTCTGACTCCTAATGCTTCCATCTTTGATATTAGTCTCACATGGTCAATGGTATCAAAGGCCGATGAGAGATCAAAGAAAATCGCCGCGACGTGGCATCGCCGATCCACATAAGGCAGAAAACTGACCGATGCGATAAGCGACTTGCGATACGCGATTTCTATAGAAACATATAGGCTGTTGTGTATCGCCGATCTATGTATCCATAGAAACATATAGGATGTCGCGTATCGCTAGTTGCTTATCGCATCGGTGAGTTTTCTCCCTAAGACAACGTCGCTGTCATCGCCTCAAAAAGGGCGCCCTCGCATGACCGGCCGGGCAAAAATCCGTATTGATTGGACGATACCACGGAGTTTGCCGTCCAGAATTCGTATAGACGGTCAAACAACACTCTCTCGAACACTTTAGAAAACGCGGGCAAAATTGAAATGGGTCGGTAGTTATCGATATCAGAGCGCGGCCCACGCTTATGTACGGGGAGTAAAATTGCCGGCTTTAGACAATCGGGAAACACACCGCTCTCAAACATTAGATTGACCAGATAGGTCAGTACTGGCGATAATGAGTCCGCTGAAATCCCGACAATGTAAGGTGGAAGAGAATCCACACCACACGAAAACTTGGGTCGAATAGAACTCATCACCCTATGAATCTCTTCGCATGTTGCCGGGTACAGGAAGACGGTAGCCGCGACGCCATCACTTCTTGGCAACGCAACCACCGGTCGCCCCGCACCAGGCCCAGCGGGACTCAAAAATTTGTTCTGAAACAGTTCAGCGAGGTGTCTCGGATCGTCCACACATTGATCACCACCAGCGATGGCCAGTCGTATTGGGTTCTCACCAGCAGCAGCCAATGCCTCGCTTTTTATAATTCTCCATACGGTCTTAGACATATTTTGCGACTGCAGAACTCTGGCTTCGTTATAATGTCGCTTAGCATCTCCAATCGCCCGTCTTAATGCCGCCTTTCTGTTTTTATATTCCGTCCAAAGTTGTTCTACATTAATTATGGTACAGATATGAAAGAAATCTCTAAGGTTGATACTCTGCGCCCGGATGGCCTCATTGTACCAAGGGTAACCAGGCGTCTCACAAGAACGCATCTTAGTCAGCGGGAAGTGAAGATTAAAATAGTAACAAACGACATTAATAAATTGATCGTATCTTTCGTTCACACTTTTTCCCTCGTCAAAAACGTGCAACCAATTTTCCCGGGACAAGTCATATTGAAATGCCTCTTTTTTTCGGGCTTATAGACTCTACCATACCTCGCGGCTTCGACGGACGGCTCCGCCATTCCTAGACCACAAAACAATGCCAAATGGTCAGACAACCCAGGGTCACCAGTCCAGGACTTCATCTCATCAGTCCAAAAATTTGTAAAAATATTATCAAGGCAGTTGCCCCTTCTAGTAGGCTCATAAAAACATCTCGTCAAATTATAAGAACAGAACACTGATAACACGTCTCGACTCACATTGCAATCGTGACCGAAGCGCACATTGAAATCTCCACAAACAATCAAACAATCAAACCTCATACAGACAATTTCCAACAGACTTGCCATACAATTCAAAAATACATCAATATCACCGGACGGAGCCCTGTATACACATATTGCTAATAGTTTCCTGTGTCCACTTTTGAGACTTGCTCAACAATATTCAAAGTGACTCTCTATGGGGTCTATTGGAAATGTTTCACTTTGCAAACACACTGACCCATGAGAAAATATTGCGCAGCCCCCTCCCCTTGTTTCAGTACGACAGTAGCTAGTTACTAGTTGGTAATTTATTAGTTTCTCAAGCATGACAGAATCAACCGCCAGCCAGTGCTCCGTAAAACATAAAACTTTTACACATTTATCCTTTAAATACAAATCCAACAATTCTGTCTTGTTGCGTAAACTCCTGACATTATACAACATTACACAATCACCCTCAGAAATTACCCGATTGTTTCCCTGCTGAGCGGGCTGCTCGTCTTTAACATTCTCGTGAGCCACGAAAGGGATGATCGCCCGACCCAAGCCCGCCATCCTCAGTCAAGATTATTAAATTATTCATATTAACAGACCGCGAGGCTGAGTCAGCCGCCCAATCCCCCAAGCGCATCGCCGCGTCATGTTGCATAAAGCTGAGAATGCTTTCGCAGAATTTTTTCTTCCCAGAAGCCGCCAAATGTACTCCGCCAGGTAACATGTCCCTGTTAGAGATAACTGAATTGATGTCTATGAAGCTAAAACTACTGGGCAAGTGGGTATTTACGTATCTATACATCTTATTATTAAAATCGAATATTTTTTTGTCAAGATAAGGATGGCTGTTCAAGTAAGGTACCGACGCTACAAACACATTCGTATTGTTTACACTCGAGAGCGCACGAACAACATCCCGCCTGCTCAGACCACGCCCCCGCAAGACATCGTTGGTACCGGCAACCACCACAACGTAATCATCCGCACCAAACGCGCTCGCCAATGACGGCAGGTCCTCCACAACCTGCAGGAATGCTGCACCCGGCTTAAAAATTACTTCCACATCAGCATCCAATACAGAAAGCTTCCGCAGCACAGTTGCAAAACCGCGGCATTGACTATCTCCCAATATTAGAAGTCTCCTCCTTATGTTTTCTTTGTCCGGCAATGATGGCAGCTGCATCCCCTCGCCGATAGATGGCCTCATGTTGTACAAGATATTATGTTTGTTTACCTTTTGTTGGTCAGTTGATAGACATTTGTGCGAGTCTACGGGCGCATTCTCTAGCATTTTTTGGCTGTTTAGCATAATTGTACATAGCTCACTGAGTTGTCCAGAAATCGTATCCTGGAGCTCCTTCACTTCCGCAAACAGGGACGCAAAACCACTGAGACAATCGTCCATCGCCTCATTGTCAAGTAAAGGGATAGGGACAACCACATCCTCCACGCCATCGATATTAACCTCAGCCAAAGACTGATTTAGTGCCTTCTCGTTAAGGGCGAATAGCCTGCCCTTTAGTTGTAAAATTTCGGACTTGTTTTTGTCACATGTGCACACATTTGAGGTTATCCCCGAACAACAATCAATTTTGCCATTCGCATCAACAAACATTCCCGTCACCTTTAAGACACAGGTAGGGTGATATCTACTCCCACAGTTTCCACACAACACAAAACTTCTAACACCCACAGAACATCCCTTACACACGATAACAGAAACTCGACTTTTAGGAACCGGTGCCATTTTTACTATCTTTAGTTGTAAGCGGAATTTAAAGCGGAAGCACAACGAAGAGACTCCGGAAAGTTTTCACAAGTCGGAGGGAGACCAGATAGTCTTTCAGAGAAGACAAAAAACACCAAGAACACCTCGAAGGAAAGACATCGGAGAGCAACTAGATCTGACATACACCGAAATGGAAGCTGTGCTGAAGAAGTTGGATGAGACGACCGCAAATTGTAACAGAAAACAGGACGAGCTAAAGGAAGAACTAAAAGCTGATTATGGCAAGAAGCAGGATGAGTTAAAAGAGGAATTAAAGGCTGACTATGGTAAGCAACAGGATGGGTTGAAAGAAGAATTGAAGGCTGATTATGGCAAAAAACAAGACGTGGATGAGGTTGAGTTTAGGAAACTGAAGGCAGAGTGGAAACGGAAGGAGGAGGAGTGGAAGACAGAAAAACTAGTCTTGGAAGAACGTATAGGAGCTTTGGAAGATTGCCTGGAACGGGAGGACAAGGAAACGAGAAAACTGAATATAATTGTTAAGGGTCTGGCGATAAATGAAGGAAACGTAAAGCAGAGTGTTGAACGTTTATTCAAGGACACTTTAGGAGTTACGCCCAAAATTAAGGATGCTTTCAACATAGGGAAAAATAAGGAGAAACCCATTATTGTGGTTAAGCTGCATGACTGGATGGAGAAAATGTAATTGATGCAGCAAAAAAAGATTTTGAAGGGATCACAAATAACAGTGGAAGGAGATTTGACAAGAAGAGAAAGGGAGATACAGATGAAGATCAGGGAGGTGGCAGGTAGGGAGAGAGAAAAGGGGAATACAGTCGGAGTAGGATACCAAACGCTATATGTGAACGATGCAAAGTATAAATGGAACAAAGCGGCAGGCATGTTGGAAGGTAATAACCACCCTGCAGGTTCAAAAACTGATTAAAAATAACGCGGACTGCTTCTAGACGACGATTTTGGCGAGAAATAGGAATATGCGAAGGAAATATGAAAGAAGGGACGGAAATCAAAACATAGGAACATAGAACATGCAGGGTTTGAACAGGGAGGGGAACATTAAGCAACTGGCAAGGGAGATTACGGGTTATAATGTGCATGTTCTGGCAGTGCAGGAAACAAATATAAGGGGAGTGAATGAAACCAGTGAGGAAGACTATATATACCTAAATGGAGGAGAGAGGAATCGTTTTGGGACTGGCTTCTTGATAAGGAAAACCTAAAGAAGACTCCCGAGTGATTACAGATAGAATTAGTTACATAAGAATGAGGGGAAAATATAGAAAGCTGGGTATATTTAATGTGCATGCTCCAACGGAACCAGCGGACAGATACGAAAAGGATGAATTCTACGAGATGTTGGAGGAAGAAATAGATAAAACCCTAAGCTTCGATATAAAAAAGGTGATGGGAGATCTGAATGCAAAGGTTGGCAGAGAGGAGGAGTATATGGATATAATAGGCAAAGATAAAACAAATGGGAATGGGCAAAAGCTTATAGAACTGGCGGCAGCGAAGAGGATGGTGATCAAGAGCACCATGATGAAAAGGAAAAACATGCACAAGATAACATGGATAGGCCCGGAGGTAGGGTTAACAATGAAATTGATCACATCCTCATAACAAGAATACATGCGAAATATATCGTTAAAGTAAGATCTTGTAGGGGAGCAAATATTCCATCAGACCATATATTTGTTAAAGCCACCTTAAAACAGGAAATTCCAAGACTAGTTAGACATACAACCAGGAAAAAAGTATGATGTGGAAAGCTTTAAGAATGGCATAGTCAGACAGACCTATCAGAATAAAACAAGACATGCAGTAGAATCAAAACCAGAGACGGGAAATATAGAGGAAGAATGGAAAAATTTATGTGAAATGATCAGGATGAGTGCTGTGCCTGGAAACATCAAGACAGAAATAATGAGTGGTATGATGAGGACTGTGGGTAAAAGGTAAAAATGAGAGGGATTTTAAGACAAAAAATGATACAGAACCCAACCATAGACAATGTAAGGGAGTACAACATAATGAAAAACCAAGCCAATAACCTACGTAGGAAAAAGAAGAGACTGTTCCACCAAAAGAAGTTAGACGCGTTACAAAATGCATACCGTAACAAGAATAACAACGAATTCTACAAACGAATAAAGGCAGAAAGAACAACACAAAATAGCGGTATAAGGTGGCTGAGAAATGAACATGGAGACCTGTGCAAACAAGAAAATGATATGGTTGAAATATAGGCAAGATTCTATGGCAAAGTGTTCACAGATGAGGATATCACGACACAAAGTAGCAATACCAATATACCCTATAATGGAAATGAAGTCGACGAACCATGTTTCGAAGAATATGCGGCAACCATTGCAAATAGTAATAACAAGAGCTCTGGAACAGACAATCTGCCAATAGAACTGTGCAAACACATGGACAGTGTTTTGGCAGAAAGGGTACCTATACAACCTCATTTTAGCAACATGGAGGCAGAAAAAGATGCCAAAGCAATGGAGAGAGGCTGCAATCTGCCCTATCTTTAAATATGGAAATCTACATGCACCGGAAAATTACCGGCCCATAACCTTGCTAAATGCTGCGTATAAGATTTTGACACACTTTATCAATAGTAGACTGAGAGAATTAGTTGAAGAACAAATAGGCCAATACCAGGCAGCTTTTAGAAAATCGGTTATAGATCACATCTTTCTTTTGAAGCAAGCACATGAGAAATGCAGCATGAAAAACATCCGAATACATGCCATGTTTATCGATTTTAAGCAAGCGTACGATACAGTCAAAAGAACCGAAATAATCAGAGCTTTGGAGAAATTGAAGGTCCCCGCAGAGCTTATTGCGCTGGTAAACATGACTGGTAGGGACAACAAACACAGTAGGTATCTCACAGAGGCAAACAGTCGAAACATTTTACGAGCAACATCGGACTGAAACAAGGCGATCCGCTATCCACTATACTATTTAACATAGTTCTGGAAAACATAATGCAGGAAAGTATTATGGACACAAGAAAAAACATCCTGAGAAGCCCATACCAGTGCCTGGCCTACGCAGATGATGTCCTGCTTGCAACAACTAAGGAAGAACTGAAAAGGATAGTTAGGGAAGTGGTCTATAAAGCAAGTCTGACAAGCTTAAAGATTAATCCGGACAAAACCAACTACCTCATCCTGGGGACATGCAACCAGCAGCACAATCAATACCTAAGTTTTAGAGATGTACGCAGTGATCAGAAGTATAGTTTCAAGATTTCAAATAAAGCCGTGTACCTGCGGTGTGAAATCAGTGATGATGGGCGCAGTGACTCCGATTTAACAAGAAGAATAACAGCAGGATCGAGAAGTGCGGGTTCTCTCCACAACATCCTGACAAATAAAAACCTACCACAATCCTTGAAATTGAATCTGTACAAGACTGTGATCCGTCCAGTGGTGCTTTACTCGAGTGATACGTGGACCTTGACAAGAGACGATGAGTTGAGGCTGGATGTATGGGAGCGAAAGATTTTGGGAAGGGTCCTTGGAGGTGTAAAGGAAAACGTGTGGAGGAGACGTACAAATGCCGAAGTGTACGAGGCCTACAAGGAGAAAAGGATCTCTAACATCGCACAGGAAAATGAACTCTGATGGTTTAGACATGTATCCAGAATGGAAGACAAAAACCTCACCAAGAAGATCTATGCTCTGAAACTGGGTGGCAGAAACAGACAAGGAAGACCTCGAATAATATGGAGAGAACAAATTTTTGCGCGCATTACTGGTTGCTTTAACAGCATTTTGTTACTTTGTTTTTAATTTACCTGCAGTTGGTAATGAAAGCATGGTACATTTAAATAGCTATATTCCAACCCGACTAGTTAAGTTGGCCCGACTATACCATCCAATTGTTGCTATTAAAAAAATAGGTATGTCAATGTCGTCATAATTAAAAAAACAATTTAAGGTCGGAAAATTAGTTAATGATAAATATCTGTATTTTGATCATTCAAAATTGAAACGTACGAGAATATTTTTTTATGTAAAATTCTGTAATTTTGAGGCGTTTTCATAGTTTGCATGCTCACTGATAATAGCCGTGTTACAGTATTTAAATGGAATTTATCGTAGAAAAACCTGTATAAGTTTTGATGCAAACAAAAACTTCGTAGTTCCCAACAGAAATTACATTTATATTCTGTTCACACGTTGGTGTACATGGTGTTCAACGCAATTTCCATCTGTCACTACGCAATTTTTGATTGCTTAAAAAATTGTAGATCTTGTGCGATAACTTGCGTAGTGTAAAACAATAACATTCAATTCCGTCAAAATGTATGCCGCTCCACTTGAACAATATATGGCATATTCAACAAAAATGTATGTCTGCGTCTGCCGATATTATTTACAAGAAACTACTTTCATCTTGTTTCATTTTGCTGGAGACCTGATGAGCTGAACCTTAAAATGCCGCAGACTCCGGCGAAATGCCGGAGACTTATGTTATAACAGAAATTTTGATTGTGGTGTAATACTTACTTTAGTTTTGTCTCTTCTTCATCAAGCAATTTGATGCTCTTAATCTCCTCTCCACAAAGTGTAGTTGATATAGCTACACAAAAAAGAAAATTACAAGTTACAATTTAAAAGTGAAACAATAAATCAATGTGCTTACATGCATTTGCGCCTAGCCTGTCGGCGGGATTCTCCACATCCTTACAAAAATTAATGTGATTTGTTAGATACTTTTCTTTGCTAAACTTAAACCCGCATAAGCAGCAAATAAATTTCTTGATTGGATGCAAGTCCTCAATAGCATTGGTTCCGCCCGGTGCCATTGATTGATGTTCAAACGTGGTCATATTTCCTTCGCAATTACCCAAAATCTGTAACTTTAAATATGTGGTTACCTCTAACTTAAACTCCCCAGTTATAAATATCATTAAATTTAATATTCTAGCTTGAATGGCACTAGTTTGTGCTATAGTTTCATCTACTAGTGGCTGTACTGTCCTTTGTTATACATGCATTAGCTTACCTTCTATCGTATGTATTTTCTCTTAAATAAGTTGACGAAATTTCTTATAGGTATAACCGTTATTTGACTAATTATCAAGCATTATCAAGCAAGATGCTTTATAGGCTTTGTAGAGCCAAGTGCCAACTGTCAGAGCCAGTGTTGCCAACAGTTGTAACTAGTGCTCCGCTAGAAATGCCTTGAAAAACCGCCAGAAACCCGCTAGATCATATTATTGCAGTAATAAGAGAAACAAAAACAACAAATATATTTACAAAAAATACAAACAATATGCAAATTTAAACAACATGAATAAATTATAATTCTAAAATAATAGATAATATTCTGTAAAGAAACAAATAACACAAGTAACATTCTTGTATTCAATTTTCATAAAAAGTCAACAATAACAATATCTTTTTAACATATTGAGACTGATTGAATATCATTAAATATTTCAAATATAGTACATGTTGCACCCATGGAGTAAGGATTAGAATGGTGTGCGCAGAACTCTGCGCATTCCTCGAGAATTACGCTAACAATTACCGTCATGCCACCACGAAAAAGTAAAATATTGTCCCTTTCGTGCGAATGTCTAAACATGTACAAATTAACTGTTTTGTTTGTTCTTGGTTTGTGTTTGTTCATAGGTTGATGTAATTATAGATAATGTGCTTAAAACTCAGATTCCATACTTAATTTTCAGGGCTGAGAACACCAACCCCCAAAAAATTAAATTTTGTTATCTGTTGTGAACCATAGAAATTGTGATTTGTGAACGTTGTGACCGCCTACAAACGCTGGCCTTTCGAACGTATTGGAAAATTAAGTAACATTATACATTTAATTAAAATGATTTTATTCGTAGATGTGAAACCATTTGACAATAGTCACAAGAAAATTTGCTGTAGCGTTGGTGGATAACAAATTCATGCTCTAGTTTGTAGAACCAACGTAGTCCTTCGTGCAAAATTATCCCGCTGGGCTTTAAAAGAAAATCTGTTCAAAAGATGCATACGGAGTACAAACATACCCCAAACATATGAACTACTAGAACGTATAAAAAAATTGAGCATCCCAACTTTAGTATGTATAATTCCAGAGTGCAAAGATTACCGAGACGTTTTGGTACATATTTTAACAATGTTATCACCCACAAGTTTTTAAACAAAACAAATCTATACCCTATTCACGATAAGAACATAGTAGTGGGGGGTGGAAACTGAGCCCGATTTACACTGAAGCAATATGCTGTCAAGAGCGGCAAATAGAAAGGTTATGTCACGACAATGGTGTTTGGAAATTAATTTCAGATGATAGTTAAAGGATGTTTGACAAACGGGAATTAATTTCACTACTAATGTAGTTGTGCGTACGAGTACCTGCGTCGATTTTCTGATAAGTATACACGGTTATAACCTAAAGTTGGATAAAATAAATATAACCTATAAATTTATTGGTTGTATAGAAGAGTGAAACGTGATAGAAGCTTGTATATTTGCACTTTTCATATTGTTTACATAATGTAATTGTTAGGTGGACGAGAACGGTATTAGTATGGCTAGCAATAAGCAGCTGCAGCAATAATTGTAATGAGTGCCGCTGACTTTTACTGGACAAACGAAATCATTGAAAATTGATAGACCTGAAACGACAAAGAAAAGTATAGATAAAGAATTGGTTGAGACGTTGTGACCAGAGACAAAGTACATTATATGTAGTCTGTACACAATACCATAGTTTTGTTGCGACAAGTGCCATACCTCGCACTGATTTGTCATTTAGCCATTGTTATGTAATGTAGTGCGTTATATTAACACGTTATACATGCATATTAACTCTTCTATCTTTTATTAAATATTAGTACACAATAAATACTTAATGATACCAATAAAGAATAACAAAGAAAGAAATAAGACACTAAAAAAAGGAATAAATTATCACTGTTTATCCTCGTATATCTCTACGAGCAGCAATTTGCTCCGACAGCAGTTCGCAAGCGTGAATATAAGGAGTACGGGACACATTTTGCGCAGCACTCCCGATGCAATGTCTTGCTTGGTAAGGCATACTTCGATAAGGTGCAGCACAGTGGTGAATTTCACTTCCAAAATATCTTTATCTTCAGTTATGTTAAGCTTTGTGGTTATGTATTTTCCAAACATTACAATATCTGAATGCTGCAGTACTTCCTCCAGTTTACGTTAACGATGTATTTGATTTGTTATATCCCTCAAAGCACTGGACTGTTTTGATAATACACTACATATTGATAGTACAAAGGAAATTTCGACATTTTTTCGACCGATATTTCATTTGACAATTCAGTTGTTGGCGCGTGTTGGCTGGTGTAAACTTGGTTCAACTTTCAGCCAATCACAAGCCGCAAATTATAGCCCTATCTTATTCAACGCTTTATTCTTAACGTGAATAGACTATAGGACTGCAGTACGTTTATCCGAAATTTGAACATATAAGGTATTCAAATGTTGATAATTTCGTAGTAGAGGAAACACCCCACAATTGAGAGGTTAGTAAAAATAAAACTTTCTATTAGTTGCGTTCGGATATTGTACTCCGTTGACACCGGGTACACCGTCCAAATGACACATGTTATTGGGTGTAAAAAGTGTAACGGTGTACAATATCCGAACGCAGCTATTATTATACATATAACTTATTTATTTGCAGGTCAAGTCCCAAAAATGGCATAAGAGTTTCATTTGGGTTGGCTTATCGTGGCATTTAATTGCCTCTTATAGATGAATATGTCTATAGTATTTTTTAATGGTCCGTATAAAAGCAACAAAAGTATATTCAAAAAGACACCAAGGCGTATACTTACGTTGAAAACGAACAATATCCAATGTTTCTGCACACTATATGTACTGTTAAATGTCTATGCTTTTCACAAATACACACTTTAGTAACCATTTTGTTTTTTATTTTGAAATTTTTACATCTTATTTTGTATGTCGTTTTATCACAGTGTAATATTTTAACGTTAAAACTTAAGATTATTATAATTATGACAAAACGTAATCTCGTATACATATATCATGGAACTGAGCTTAAAACTTTTTACAAATTATGAATAAGCCAAATAATGATTAACTGGAACATTTCACGTTATTGAAATAAGAAACAGTTTAAAAAATGAATTAAATTTAATTACTTCCGGGTTGTGTGAAAAGTAGTAAATGTTGACGTTTGGCGAATTATGTTGCTCGCTTCTTCGGAGGTAACTGAAGTTTTCGAATATCTGAAAAAATTACTAATAAAGTAATAAAGAAAGATATAAACATTGATATTAAGAAGAGATAGATTACTTTAAGGAAAAAATGTTTATTAAATACTACAATTAATAAGGTACAAATCAACAAGCTTAACATAATTTGTGTTATTTTTTGAGAACACACAACCATCCCTTCAAAACTATCACTTTCCATGACAGACTATGCTTCAGCTTATTATTATCATTATCAGCAATTGGCGGATGAATCCGATGAGATTGCCAAGGTTTCACAGTTCAATGTTGACATCCCAGTGGTTTTTTGTTTTGTCTTATCACAGTTTTAAGTTGCTTAGTCTATACAGAATAGTGCACAAAAACGAATGTGGTCCAACTTTTCATTTGCTGGTCAAGGCAATTTTGGAATTGATTTCCAATAGTTTACACTGCTGGCAGTCACATTGCACGGATCTGCACCTACATCATCCAATGATTCATCGATTATATCGAGCTGACTGATCGCTGAATATCTGTTGATGCCGCTGGATGCCGGAGCATTGTAAGTCGTTGGATCAGTAATTAGTTTTCCATCTTTGCTGTTGCCTGGTTTGGCAATGAGCAATGGAAACTCTCGCCGAATTACAAAAGGTACGTAAGGGGTAACGGGTGTAGCATGCAACAGCAACGTCGGTACAGCATGCGGAACAAGTCTTCGTAATTTGCTGACACTTCCACTGTGTGCATTTTTTTTTTTCGTGGTTGTTGAAAAGATTTTTCCGAAAAATGCACCGAACATACTCGTGCTATAAAAATATAATATAATAAAATACATATAGTATCTATTACTGAAATAGAATTTATATTAAATATTATAGCAATAAAACATTATAATAATCGTCAGCGTAACTTACCATGCTTCGGAAGTAAATCGGTGCGTCCAATGTTACGTACCCAGGCTTCTAGCACTATTGGATCTTTCGGGAACATATGTAGGGACACATTTGTCACTAAAATGTCTATGTTGTATTGGCAACCACTTACAATGCAATGCTTCATTGTAAATAATGACCGTAAAATAAACTTATAATACTTATTAAATAACCTATAAAATCTAACCAAAAATCTAAAACTAAGTTATCTAAATGTTGACTTAAAAATAAAATAAAAACTGATCTATTATACTTAATAAACTAATAACCTAAAGTGTAAAGTAAGGGGGCTCTCTCTTGGTAAACACAAAGCAAGGCAAGAATAATTCACTTGATATAGATACGAAATTATCAAACAAACCAAACTGTAGACACTCTAGATTGCATTTGAATTAATTGGAATAAATAGAACACGTGTTTAAAAAAAATTACTTTTCGGGGTTGGTATTCTCAGCCCTGAAAATTAAGTATGGGATGTGAGTTTTAAGCACATTATCTATAATTACATCAACCTATGAACAAACACAAACCAAGAACAAACAAAACAGTTAATTTATTCATGTTTAGACATTCTAACGAAGGGGACAATATTTTACTTTTTCGGGTTGGCATGAGGTCCCTTCCAGCCGGATTTGAGGCATATTTTAAGGTAATGCGCAGAGTTTTGCGCACACCATTCTAATCCTTACTCCATGGTTGCACCATCTAGCGGTAGTAGCTTGTACGTGCGGCTATGTTCACTTCTTACCGCCAGTATTAATTTTTAAAGGTGCGTTTTCATTAGCAGACGCCATTATAGTATTTCTAATAGATAATTGCTAGTGACTCATGTTTATGTACTATGCGCGCCAAAAAAAAGTCGTACAGCTAATTTTGACATCATGTAATACCTCTGTGAACTTGGCCCCTCTTTTTTCGAAATTTGGAATTCTGTTTCTACAGATCGTTTGCAATTCGTTTGCAATTGTTTGCACCCTTTTTATTTTCGTTTACACCCTCACCGTTTCCGAGATAAAATTAAAACAAATTCGGAGGGCGCCAGATTCACAGTAGCCCCTCCTTTTTCGAAATTTGAAATTCTATTTCTACAGATCGTTTGCAATTGTTTGCACCCTTTTTAGTTTCGTTTGCACCCCGCCGTTTTCGAGATTAACTTAAAACAAATTCGGAAGGGACAGATTCACAGTAGCCCCTCCTTTTTCGAAATTTTAAATTCTGTTTCTACAGATCGTTTGCAATTCGTTTGCAATTATTTGCACCCTTTTTAGTTTCGTTTGCAATCCTACCGTTTTTGGGGTAAAATTAAAACAATTTTGTGAAGCGTGAACCTGGCCCCTCCTTTTTCAAAATTTCAATTTTTTTGTCTACAGATCGTTTGCAATTCGTTGGCAATTGTTTGCACCCTTTAAAGTTTCGTTTGCACCCCTACCGTTTTCGTGGTAAAATTAAAACAATTTTGTGAAGCGTGAACTTTGCCCCTCCTTTTTCAAAATTTCAATTTTTTTTTTCTACAGATCGTTTGCAATTCGTTTGCAATTGTTTGCACCCTTTTTAGTTTCGTTTGCACCCCTACCGTTTTCGTGGTAAAATTAAAACAATTTTGAGAAGCGTGAACTTTGCCCCTCCTTTTCCAAATTTCAATTTTTTTTTCTACAGATCGTTTGCAATTCGTTTGCAATTGTTTGCACCCTTTTTAGTTTCGTTTGCACCCCTACAGTTTTCGTGAAAAAATTAAAACAATTTTGTGAAGTGAGAATTTGGTCCTCTTTTTAAAATATATTTTTTTTCTTCACTGGTTTGCACTCTTTTTAGTTTTGTTTCCACCCCTACTGTTTTTCAGGTATATTTCAAATAAAGTTTGAAATAAAAAACCCCTTTTTACAAATTTCAAAATCATTTTCTATAGACTTATTACCATTGTATTGCATATGCTTGCACTCTCTTTGTACTTGCACCATTACAGTTTTTGAAAAAAAAAATACAAATTAATAACTGTGAACCAGCCGACACTTATTAATTTAAACAAAAAATAACAAAATACAAATTACAATAAATTGAAGGAACAATAAATTAATCTGAATTGTACAGGCTATCCCATTTTCTCTCCAGCACAATGTTAGTTTTAGACAGTTATAATTTCATACTGCATAAAAAAGATACATGGAGTTACTGTTTTTCCAAATCCTTAAAAGTTACAGCCGTTTGAAACATTAACAAAACCGTGTTATAAATAGCTCTACTTTCTCAAGGAATCGAAAAACCAATAAGTCTATTAGAAACTTCTTACTGAGGATGACAATAACTTTCGAGAAAAAAATAAGTTTCAGTTTTATTTATAATAATAATAATAATAATAATAATAATCCACGCCTTAACATCCCCCCAACATCTTTCGCCACTACGGGGGCCTCGGCAGGCCTGAATTATCATTATTATGGCACGCGTCTGTGGCACGTCTTAAGTTGGAGTCCTTTTAAGGAATTTATTATTTATTAAAACCCTTCTCAACTAATTGACACCCGATAAATTAACAGAATACTCGCTGTGGAAAGCAGTGAGGAAGTACAAGAGGCCAGTGGCCCATGTCCCACCTATAAGACGAAGAAACTGCAGCTAGGCAAGAGAGCTAAAACAGAAGGCTGAAATTTTGGCACATCTAACAGAAATCTGCCCGTCCCACAAAATCAAATCAGAGCCAGTACCCTATGAAAAAGAAGGCATGCAGCTACTTACTCCAAAGGAAATTGCCAGAGAAATCAAGACAAACTTGAATCCAAAGAAGGCACCTGGATATGATCTTACACAGGGAACAATAATCTAAAAAAGGTATTGTTATGCTGGCGTATCTAAAAGAAGTTATCATGATACCAAAACTAGGCAAACCACCGAATGAGGCCAAACCATATCGCTTAACATCGTTGTCACCAATGACATCGAAGCCCTTTGAAAAGCTGCGCTTCTAAAGAGAATGAAACCTATCATTCAGAGAAAGGAACTAATTCCTAATCAACAATTTGGTTTTAGAGAAAAGCATTCCACTATAGATCAAGCCCATAGAATAACGGATATCATCGAGAAAGCATTAGAAGAAAGGCTGAGCTAAAACAAAGAAAACATATTTATTTATTTCATCATCTGTTTCTAAAATCTTTTTCTATTTAAAATTTTTTTGATGTTCTTTTTGGGTTTATACGTATTTTATTTAAAAATATCTTTATTGTGTTACTTCGTCAAGCGGCTTCAAGGGAGTTGAAAAACAAATTCAAAAAGTCCATTGACTTTTTTGTTCAGTATGACATAACTATCTAAAAGAAAATTTTTGAGGAAGAGAAATTGGGATACCTCGCTGTATAAGAGCATGCGCTTTTCTTTTTTTTTTAAAACATACAGACTTGAAACATTAGAATATGTATTAAATTTATAGCAGTTCAGTCCCAAATTTTAGATTAATGCCCAGGTTAATTTATTGTCCCTTCAATTTATTGTAATTTGTATTTTGTCATTTTCCTTATAAGTTTGGTGTATTGCTATCCAAACTGTGTTGCTCCATTAATGATACTTGTAAATAAAGTTGTGTTTAAATTAATAAGTGTCAGCTGGTTCACACTCATTAATTTTTATTTTTGTTATTTTCCAAAACTGTAAGGGTGCAAAACCAAAGAGAGCCAAACTAATGCAATACAATGGTAATAAAGCTATAGAAAATTGCAAAAAGAGGTAAACGACCTGCAGAAAAGAATTGAATTTTGTAAAAGAGGGGCCGGGTTCACGCTTCACAAAATTGTTTTAATTTTATTGCAATAACGATAGGGGTGCAAACGAAACTAAAAAGGGTGCAAATAATTGCAAACGAATTGCAAACGATCTGTAGAAATAGAATTTAAAATTTTGAAAAAGGAGGGGCTACTGTGAATCTGGCCCCTCCGAATTTGTTTTAATTTTATCTCGAAAACGGCGGGGGTGCAAACGAAACTAAAAAGGGTGCAAACAATTGCAAACGAATTGCAAACGATCTGTAGAAATAGAATTTCAAATTTCGAAAAAGGAGGGGCTACTGTGAATCTGGCGCCCTCAGAATTTGTTTTAATTTTATCTCGGAAACGGTGAGGGTGCAAACGAAAATAAAAAGGGTGGAAACAATTGCAAACGAATTGCAAACGATCTGTCGAAACAGAATTCCAAATTTCAAAAAAGGAGGGACCAAGTTCACAGAGGTTCATGTAATTCTGGTTTGTTAATTTGACAGTTGCTGCATGTTTCATATCTATGATTAAAGGTGCATTCGCATTATGCTAATGGCAGTGGTAGCAGACGCCATTATTGTATTTCTAATAGAAAGTTGCTAGTGACTCATGTTTATGTACATGCAAACTAATATGTGTCACTATCACGAGATGTGAGAAATACTATAATTTCGTATGCTACCACCGCCATTACCACCAATCGGAACACACCTTAAAGGTGCGTTTCCATCGATGGCAATGGCAGTGGTAGTAGACGCCATTATAGTATTTCTAATAGAAAATTGCTAATGACTCATGTTTATGTACATCCAAACTAATATGTGTCACTACCACGTCACCACGTCACTACCACGTGATACGTGGTACGTGGTGATACGTGACACATATTAGTTTGCATCTACATAAACATGAGTCACTAGCAATTTTCTATTAGAAATACTATAATGGCGTCTGATACCATTGCCATTAGCACTAATGGACATGCACCTTTATGATCACCAAATGATCACTGTCAGATACCATAGTGGACTCGTCAGAAAGGGTTACGTTCCTCCATAATAATATTTTATCTCTTCGAGCATTAATTTGTTATAAATACTATATTTATTTTATTTTATTTAACATATGAGAGATGATTTTCATTTGATATTTAGATAATGGGTTATTTTCATTTGATAATATATGGGAGGATTTTATTATTTGGTATATTATTTTTGTTATATTTGAAAAATTATTTTTCTACATGTTATATTTATAATATATACAGTAGTTTAAAACATGATGTCTTGTCAATATTTTATTCATGTCCAATGTCTTTACCGAGACTAAACAAGACTTTCAAATCCTCATTGTTTCAATTATAAATACTATAAGAACTACTATAAGAAATACTATAATGGCGTCTGCTACCACTGCCATTAGCATAATGGAAACGCACCTTTAAGGTGCGTTCGCATTAGTGTTAGTGGCAATGCCAATGGTAATGGTAGAAGTTAGACATATGGGAGCGCTGCATAACCGTTCGGATTGAGTGGTAATGGTGGCTAACACTAAAGGTGTGTTCCGATTGGTGGTAATGGTAGGTAATGGCGGTGGTAGCATACGAAATTATAGTATTTCTCACATCTCGTGATAGTGACACAAGAGTTTGCATGTACATAAACATGAGTCACTAGCAACTCTCTATTAGAAATACTATAATGGCGTCGGCTACCACTGCCATTACCACTAATGGGAACGCACCTTAAAGGTGCGTTCGCATTAATGTTAGTGGCAATGACAATGGTAATGGTAGAAGTTCGACATACGGGAGCGCTTTATAACCGGAACGCACCATTAAGGTGCGTTGCGATTGGTGGTAATGGTGGTGGTAGAAGTCGAAATTATAGTATTTCTCACCAGACGTGATAGTGACACATATTAGTTTGCATGTACATAAACATGAGTCATTAGCAATTTTCAATTAGAAATACTATAATGGCGTCTACTACCACTGCCATTGCCACTAATGGAAACGCACCTTCAATGCGAACGGTTATACAGCGCTCCCGTATGTCAAACTTCGACCATTACAATTGCCACTAACGCTAATGCGAACGCACCTTTAGAATGACAGCATATAGGTTATAAAAGAACCATTTACAAAGCAACAAGGCAGTGGCGTAACTAGGAGTCGGTGGGCGAACAGAAACAATGGGCCCCCACTTTATTTAATACTTTGAATTGAAATCCTTAAACCCTTATTTGCCTGCCCACTAAGACTTTTTATACGTTTTTTATACTTTACACAGTAGGTGCTTTCGATTTGGGTGCGTTTAGCACTGGTGCCACACATGTGCCACACTGGTGCTTTTTGCTAACATTACGAACATTACGCACTTGGCAAAACGAACGTTTCAAAACCGGCGTGAAACGCACCTGAGTGACTCAAATGGTCAAATCGAAAGCAGCTAAAGTGTCTCACGGGACGTTGGATTGTATGGGTACTTTTGTTATTATTGGAGATAAAAAATCAAAATATGTTCGCAAAACAGATGAATTCCAAATGGTTTCCAAGCTATTTTGAAAAATCAAAAATGTAATTTTTTAATTATGATCATAACTTCTTTATTTGTGATCCTATCAAAAAAGCGTTTTGACATTATAAAGGCACTTTTTTCCCTACAATATTATTATGTCTGTTTAAAATTTTTTCGCTAATGAATTTGTCAGAAACAGTCGAAACTTTTGTTTTTCTTATGGACGTCATATTGGTTTTATACAAGTTTAGATTCATCATTTCTTTCTGTGTAATTTGGTATGCCACATGCCATATTTTGATTACAATAAGATAATAGAAACTAAACATTGAAGACTGAAAATTGTACACTTCGAGAATTGCTGAAAATCGCATGGTGCCATGGAAGACGTTTTGTGAAATAATGTGATATCTACCCATCTGTAACCATATGTTGAAGAAAATTGGTGAAAACCTAGAATTTATAAAAAAATATAATGGTCCGATGAAACATATTTTTTCTACTCCTATTGAGGAATGCATTCATTATCATGGCAATTTATGATAAGTAATACTAACCATTCCCCACACACATGACAAATATTTCATTCCTGGCTTCTCATACCCCGCCAGTAGTGAGAAATATTTCATTCTTCACGGCTTTAGAACCAATCACAGCTCTGGATTTTTCATATCCAAATTGTTGATACACTGCTTAGCGACATTGTCAAGGCATTGACAACGTCACTAAGTGACAAGGCTCACCAAACAATTTTAATCTGTCAAAATCCTGTAAACCGTCATAGTGACATACAGCTGTCCCTATATGCACAAAAATTAATTTATAAAATTTCGTTGCATGGTCGTAGAAAAAGTATAGTATTCCATTCGCAAGTAATGGCAATTTCTTAAATTGCTTACATTACTTGCTCATAGAATAATATACTATTTTCTACTCCTATTGAGGAATGCATTCATTATCATGGCAATTTATGATAAGTAATACTAGTGGCCTATAGACCGCCTATTGGGTAGATCAGTGAATCGGTACATGGCAGGAATCGATAGACCGCATATACACTACTGTCTTATGTTATGTGATAACTATAAAGTTGTTTCTATGGACTCATATATATAAAACAAAAATGGTTCAATTAAAAAAAAATAGTCTACCGCAATTGAAAACAAAAATATAATTTGTCGCAATAAATTTGATTTATTTTTTGGGTTGCTTTTTCTTTTCAAGTTGAATAATGTTAACAATACGTATGGTGTGAAACAAAAGTTAAAAATATAGTATTCTAATGCAAGGTACACTTAAATTGCATAAAATTTAGTAAATTTAACAAATTTACCTTACTTTCATAATTATTAGATTATATAATCAATGCAAATTACGACGACAAATCTAATCTAATGTAATCTTTTTTTCAAGTGGCAAACATGATCTGAATCAAAATGTAAAAATATTTTAGACCACTTGTGGAAGACTCAGATTGCTTCCAATTGGGCAAAATTTGTTGGTGGTAAACGTGGGTCCGTAGACACACCTTTTTATCAACTTATATAATGATTTTTTGTATAATTGTCTATTTGTCAGATTAAACACTAAATAATTTTTCTTATAATGGCATGTTGTTGGCCCAGCAACTACAATCTACACTTATATAGAGAGCTTTAATGAAAAAATAATGACTTGTTTTTGTTTTATTTTAGATTTTATTAAAGATGTTTGTCACTTGAAAAAAAAACAATTGTTATATTTTGTTCCCAGTTATTCCATTACTTGAAATAGAAAAAAGCTTCAATTGTTAAAATTACTCAATTTTATGCCAAGTGCAGGAAATCTAAATCTGGCAGTAAAGTAATATTTTTAAGCTATTATTTCACAAAATATAGTTAGAAATTTTCAACTTTAAAAATACTTTAACCTAACTACAAAAACAATTGAAAAAAATTATAAATATTAGGCCTCTTGTGGGAGACATATTTTTTTCTTAATTGGGTTAATCTTGTTGATGTTATATATGGGTTCATAGAGATAACATAAATCAACTTAAAACTTTGATTTTCCAAAAAGTTCTTTTTATACACTCTACTGCTTGGTTGGTCACTACTTATACAGATTGGTATTGTAGATTAATAACATTGTACACATATTGCAGAATATGTAATACATGTATAATAACATTAGTAGGTATTTTTAAATAACAAATAAGCAATGATAATTAAGAAACTAAAACATGATTGAGGCTAAAAATTAAATTAGTTCCTTTACAGAGACTGTGCATATAATATATATTTGTAGAACATTGCACATCATTGTTGTATACACGTGTATATATTACAGAAAACAATAAGTAAAAAATGGATTATGAACAAATTTAAATATTTCTTCGTAACATGTAACTGTTAATTTGAATAGAATCTTTTTCCATAATCGCCCCGGAGAAAACGTTTTGTCAATTTACACATAGGTGCGTAGAATCCCACCCTTTAGCCGTACAAAATGCCACATTTAGCTGTGCAAAAACGTGTTGAAATAAATAGATTTTAACTAAATCCAAAGTTTGTCCTAATTTATGGTTATAGCAATACAGACCTTGATTGGAAATTGTATTCTTTGTAATATGATTGATGCGCGTATGTATATGAAATTGACAATAACATTACGGGTGACCGAGAGTTACGATAGACGATAGACCAATGCGATATTGCGATAAGTCTACTTCAATAACCCTTCCAAGTCACCAATGTTGATATTCGTCCCATTTGTTCTGATTCATACAAATCTGTTTTGTTCGAAGTAACAGATAACTTTCTTTAACCCAAAATTAGATTCCTTGTTCCTCAGGCTATTTATCACATCGTATATGTTACCTGCGCAAAAATCGAATTAAAAGAAATTCAACTAAAAATATAATAGTTAATGTAACTTTAAAATAACGATAAATAGTTTCATTCGTTCAAATTCTCGTACTAAATGTTTGATTAGAGGAAAAATTCTTGTTTATTTTCTTTCGAGTCATCCCCATTTCTGGCATAGTAGGCTGATGTTCACGTTCTAGGCTTCTCTCTTGCGCTCTGTCAATTCGCACACTACTTTAACTTCGGCTTTCTTGTAGTTGTAGGGGCTCTGGAGACTGAGGCATCTATGTCTTTCGATATACTTTGACCTGGAAGATCTATTGTATGTGGGGCTAAATACGTACAAATTACGTACGACAGTTTGTTTACATCCTGAAATTATTAATAAATAAGTAAATGTGTTTTACAAATAATCTGCAATAAATTCACCTTATGCTATGGGTGCGGTTGTTTGGGAAATTTCACCATCAAAATATTAGATTAGGTTGTTAGGACGTTAGGTTAGGTAATGGTTCTTGACATTGGCGCTGTGCGCAGACCCGACCTGACTGGTCGACTGGTGTACATTGATGCCATCTAACAGCTACCTCTCAAACTGTAATCAATTAGAGAGGGTAAGTAAGGGGCCCTACTAAACGAAAGTCGAAACGCTAATCCGGCTAATCATCTCTATTAATTTACTTACTGTGTTTTCGTAGTAACTTACCTGCGCGGTTATATTCGCAGTTTGTCAAATTTTACATATCTTCTAACGCAAATTAATACATATTTTTATACGATCAACATGGTTATAGGTTTTTCATATCATACTTGTGGGGAAGTAACAAATCGCTGAGCTCTGTAGATACCTACTGCAATGTAAATAGGTTTGAGGTTATGATAAGGTTATGTCTGCACTTTTGACGTTTCTAGCTGGCAACCATGACAACGCGTAATAAACTGCTGTTGGAATGTTGAGGCGCGTTCACCAAAATCGCTCGCTTTTTGGAAAATTTTGAAGCAAAAACGCCCTAGAGGCCCTTTTGCGTCGATTTCAAAAACTCACGCAACGTAAAATTGTCCATATAGCGGATCGCGCGCGCTCCGCGCGCCCGAAAGGGGCTCTCCAAATTTTCCATAAAGAATTAAGAAGCCACTTTTTCGCATGTGAAATGGTGAGAAAAAATACGTGAAATCAGTTTACATAATATAGACTAGTCATTACCCACACACATGGCAAATATTTCATTCCTGGCTCCTCATACCCCGCGAGTAGTGAGAAATATTTCATTCCTCACGGCTTTAGAACCAATCGCAGCGCTGTATTTTTCATTTTCATATTGTTTTGGTACACTGCTTAGCGACATTGTCAAGGCATTGACAACGTCGCTAAATGACAAGCGCACCAAACAATTTTAATCTGTCATAATCCTGTAAACCGTCATAGTGACATACAGCCGTCCCTATATGCACAAAAAATAATTTACAATATTTCGTTGCGGTCGTAGAGTATAGTATTCCATTCGCAAGTAATGGCAATTTCTCACTCGAACGTTTTGCAGCACTCGCCTACGGCTCGTGCTGCAAACTTCGTTCTCGTGGGAAATTGCTGTCATTACTTGCTCATAGAATAATATACTATTATCCTACACGATGCGAAAATGTCATTTTCGCGTCTCTATGGAGACACGAACGATGCTATTTGCCAGCCAGCCCCAGCCCGGCCTGTAACACTTTTCGGGGCTAGCCCGGAAAATGAAATATCTCTGTCCAATCAAAATACAGTTTCGATTCGGTTTGACGTTTGTGATTAAAACGTCAACGGATTTTATTTGTCAAAAGTCAATATGTGAGAGATTAGTCTTTAGAAACGGGTGATTTTATTACGATATTGTTGTGTAGGATAAAAAATTATGTGTGCACCACGCCCAGGAAGTGGTTTTCCGGGCCGCAAAAAGTGCCCAGGCTCGCTACGCTCGCCTGTGCAACTCTTCTCTCGCCTGGAAAAGAACCACTTTCTCGGCTTGGTACACAATATACTATTTCTAACTGCCGTATTTTTAACTGAAATGCACTGGGCCCGCAAAAAATAAAACTTTTTGTACCGCGCCATAATCGGGTGTGATTTGGTTTTAATGTATGGTGTGGTATAGTGGCGAACCGATTAACCGGACCAATTTTTTATAACAAAAATCTAACTTCTGAGATGTATCGGCAATATTGCTCTCTGAAGACGTGGAAGATAGAATGGACGATCTACTGTTGGCCTTACGATAAGGTATGTGGCTCTTACAAGACGAAGCAACTGCACATAATGCCCGAATTGTGAGGAACTATTTAGATGTGACATAAACGGAGAGTAATTGCTACCTATTCAGAAGTATCATGGCCACTAAAATTGTCGGATCTTACTCCTTGTGATTTTTATCTATGGAATGACTTAAAAAATAAGGTGTATGGTGTTTATAATTTTGGAAACGTTGGGGAGTTTACATGACACTGTCTTCGCCGCTTTCTATTCGATTGACAGAAGAACCCTCGGTAACGTCACCAGATTACGGAATGCTGTGAAAAAAGCCTCCGTGGAATGGCGAGATTATTGAAAACATTAAAATGCCACATAATGCAATCTTGCAACCATAATAAAATAACGTGACTTTGCAACTATTCTTTTCCTATTCCCTGTAAGATAATTATGCAGTTCTCTGATTTCAACACTTCTGTCAGTTAAAAATCCGAATTTGTGAATTAACGTTAAAAATACAAATAAATCAGATAGTATCAAATTACTTTCATCAAATAACTAGGTAGGTACACAAAACATGGAAATACAATCATAATGAATTTATATAAAAAGTACATTGTTTAAAAACTACGTTTTGTAACAAAAGTACAATTTTTGAAAATTTTCCAATTTTTATTTGTTTTATTTTTTCACGCATTGTCACCGCAAATCTGGCTACATACTTATTATACTATATTATACTATATATTATATATTATTATTATACACAATTTCAACTCGATTGGACAATTTTTCCACATTTACCTAATTTTTTTCCAAATTTCGGAAAATTTTCCATTTTTTTAATGCTTTATGTATTGTCACCGGAAATCTGTCCACATGCTATCAACTCGATTGGACATTGGCAAGTAGAGCGCCAGAACTTAGTGTGATATCGACAACTGGTCCCGTTTTTATTTGCAATAAAAACGCATTTTATTCATGCATTTCCAACCGCAGACGGGCTTCAATCGAACTCATCTGATAATAAACAAAATAGAGTAATTTGCGAATAAAACAAAAATATGTATTTTGAACCAGGTTAACTTTATCTGCGTAACTAGAAATGAACACACACACATATTGTCAGGGCTCAGAATGTCAATACTTCAGAAAAAAAGAAGACTGTTCAAAGTTGGATATCCGATTTCACAAATAGAATTTAATAAAAAAATGTAAGCAAGAAAACAATGGTAGTTAGAAAAATATAAACACAACACAATTTTCAGTAAATTAAAAGACAAAACACTTCCTTTATTATAAGGAAATATTCATATTTATTATTTATTATCTACTATCTACTATCTACTATCTACTATCTACTATCTACTATCTACTATCTATTATCTATTATCTATTATCTATTATCTATTATCTATTATCTATTATCTATTATCTATTATCTATTATCTATTATCTATTATCTATTATCTATTATCTATTATCTATTATCTATTATCTATTATCTATTATCTATTATCTATTATCTATTATCTATTATCTATTATTTATTATTTATTATTTATTATTTATCCATATGACTAAAAAGAATAATTGGAGTGGTAAAATGCATTTTTTTGACAACTGTCATTTGTAAGTTTTTTATAATGCACAGTGTTCTGGTTTGACACTGACATTTTTCCAATCATTGTAATAGTTATGTCCCCCACCACCTGGCACATTCTGTAACAGGCTTATGCCTCTATTGAATATTCACAAATCTAGCATTTAATTGGTTTTTCTCTAGTATGTCTTCTCATATGCACTTTAAGAGAAGTGGGTTGTGAACTTGAAAAATCGCATATGGTACATTTAAATGGCGTCTCCCCAGTATGCGTTCTCATATGCATTTTAAGCGAAGCACGAATTGTAGAAGCATAGTTACAAAGGTCACATGTAAACGGTCGCTCTCCGGTATGTTTTCTAATGTGAACCTTAAGAATTCCTGGATTCCGAGTTGAATAGTCACAGCTCTTACATTTATATGGTTTTTCTCCCGTATGTTTTCTCATATGCATTTTAAGATTACCGCGTTGTGAACTCGAATAATCGCATATGGTACATTTAAATGGTTTCTGTCCTGTATGTGTTCTCATATGCTGCGTCAGCGTAGCCCTACTTGCAAAGACACTGCCACATGTGATACATAAAAATGATTTCTCTCCGGTATGCATTTTCATATGCCTTCCAAGATTACTACGACTTGCACTAGAAAAGTCACAGCTGGTACATTTAAAAGGTTTCTCTCCAGTATGCCGTCTCATATGCAGTGTAAGAAGATAATTTTCTACACAAGCATAATCATATAAGGTGCATTTATATAGGTTCTCTCCAGTATGCATTCTCATATGCTTTGTAAGTTTACTACGAAGTGCACTAGCAAAATCACAGCGGGTACACTTAAATGGCTTCTCTCCTGTATGCGTTCTGATATGTATCAGCAGCGTACAACATTTTGAAAAGAGTCTGCCACATGTGATGCATATAAATGAGTTGTTTGTTATATGCGTACCCTTGTGAAGTTTTAATTCTTCCGAGTTAGCGGTCGAAAAGTCACACAGCTTACACTGAAACGATTTTCCTACATTATGCTTCATCATGTGTCGTGCAAGATTACCGCGATTTACATAGCGGTTATCACACAAAGTACATTGAAATGGTTTCAATGCAGGATGCTCTTTCATATGCCATACAAGTTGACCGCGTCGAGCAGAAGTATAGTCACATAGACTGCATTTAAATGTCTTCTCCACGGAATGTTGTCTCATATGTTTGGTAAGATTTCTCAATGTTAGGCAAGAATAATTATGCATTTAATTGCTTTCTCTCTTCGACGTTTTCTTGCCGTATAGTCAACTTGCCATTTACCATCACGTCGCCCACAGGCATACTTACGTGTGGTTTGCACGCTCTTATCTGTTATAAGTGACTTCATTCGGACGTGTTTTTGCTTGTGTGCTCTTAGGGTTTGAGCTCGTGTAGCAGTAAAGTTACAAATTTTGCACTTGTACTGCTTCTCTCCTTTAGGTTCTTTCGCATGTTCTTCAAGCAGAGAACCTAGGGCTGCAACTGTTTCATATCTGAAAAATACAAATTAAGTATACTTAAAAGAGAAACGTCATGTATATAATAAGAACTAGGAATAAAATTAAGGTGAAGGCGCGCTCTCTCCCCCACCATTCCCACCGTTACATGTTTGCAATTAGAAAGATGTATCTCCAGATAGTGGGGGCTGGTGAAATAATACTAAAATTCTTTTATTATTATGTAATTTTCTTGAATGCATATTAATTTTTACATTTATTCGTGCAGTCGAACAGTACGAACACTCACAAGCCACCACAGCCTACAGGTTGATTCAAATTTGAGACACAACATGGGGATCACGCTTATTAGTGGAGAAACAGAATAAGTTTAAGGCTCCCGTCTCGATTCAAATAGCGAATGGACTGTGTTTGAGTTTTCTACTCGATGATATAGTACTTTCACAATCGTCGCTATGGAACATGTTTACCAACTTACTAAAAAGCCGCACTTCAATACACCAGAGTGCAAGTCCAGAGAACTTCGGAAGAACATAACTTGTGCGCTTATAGTTAACATTTCATTATATTTTATAATGTATTACAGCATACAATAATCAGACGCAATTGCCATCGCTAAGCATTTCTACACGGTGTCTCACAGAACTGGTACATTAGAAGTTTCTCATGTTCTACTATTGCTGGAAACATTTTGGAATTAGAATTTACTCAATTTGAACTCTTCAGCTAAAATATTCTCAAGTTAAACGTCACGTCCGGTCGCCGGAAGTCGGTATCAACTTTGTTATTTTAAATGGAATGATATAATTTTTATTTATTTTTTAGTTTCTACGCATCAAAATGCATCTTTTTTGATAAGGTTTCCCTATACCTAAATATTACCAGTTTTGAGTTTTTTCATTTTACTAATTTTTTGATGATTTTCGCAGTTACTTTTAAAATCGAATATCTCGGTTATTATTGAAACTAGAAGTTTCATGATTGGTGGTCCAAAACTAGAAACATAACCAGACAAGACAATGTTTAGTTCATCATGATATATTATACAGAGTGTTCAAAATTTACAACGCAAAATTGAATATTCAAACGTAAAAACTCATTTTTTCAAATGTAACAGCCTGTATACCGATACTGCATTTGATAGGAAATTATATTCCCTATCAATCAATATAAGGGTTCCCTATATCAAACTTTAGTAGTTTTTGAGACATTGCCGCTTTTTCTTTAAATCAATTTTGAATACTCTTGGGTTGTATAAGGAGGGCCTCATAGTTTCTCAATCATAAATAAGAACCAATCGACCGATTTCATTTTTTTTATCATGGTTGAGTAGAGAATTTTGTGCCCTTTCAAATGATGTATCACAAGGTAGGGGTGCCTTTTGAAATTTCAAAGTGGGGTGGCTTGGGGGTGAATGGATGAAACCTAAAATTCTCTAGATACCATTTTTAAACTTGCCCCTCAATATCTAAATAGACGTGTTTCCACTCAAAGCAATAATAGTATCAGATCAAGAGTTACCAACGCTGGATACTTTTGAACACACTGTATACACGGTGCCTCACGGAACTGGGACATTAGAAGTTTCTCAGGTTCCACTTGAAAAAAAAAACAGGAAACTTGAAATTATGGAATTATAATTTAATCGATCTGAGCTCTTCAGCTAAAATATTCTCGTTTGAACATTCAATTGTTGTGTTGTAATATTTGAACAGCCTGTATAAGATATCATGATGAACTAAACATCGTCTTATTTGGTTATGTTTCTAGTTTTGGGCCACCAATCATGAAACTTCTAGTTTCAATAATAAGCGAGATATTCGATTTTAAACGTAACCGCGAAAACCACCAAAAAGATAGTAAGATCAAAAGAACTAAAAAATGGTCAAAAATGTTCAAAAATATTTTGATACGCAGAAAACAAAAATAAAATAAAAATTACATCATTCCTTTTAAAATAATAAAGTTGATACCTACTTCGGGTGAGCGGACGTGACAGTTACCTTGAAAATATTTTAGCTGAAGAGCTCAGGGAGTCAATTCTCACCCTACCGCGAGTTCTCACCTAGCGTGAACTAACGTATGACCTTGGATGCAATCAGTTCGAACCTCAGATAAATAAAGAGATATGGATAGCCAAAGGCTATAGTTAGCATGTTGGTTTGTTTGTAACAAACATATCGCCCTAAGAAGTAAGGGGGGAGGTACGCGAATGTAAACAAAACAGGTCGTCGCGTCATTGGCGGGCGCGTGTTTTAGCCAATGGGTTTGTTTATATTTAAAATAACTAAACTTTTCAAATCTGAATGTACACCTAACTATTTTTAGCTTAAAAAATAATAAATAACTATTCAGAATAACAATTAACTATTTGTCTAAATGTTTTTTCCCTTTGGGATCTAATACTAATACACCAATAAAACCCTTAAGAAACATTTACGGACGCCCATGAAAATTGAGGTTATATGGTATTTACTGGTAAACGCTAATTATACCTGATAAATACGTCTTCTGGCACACAATACAATTTCTTACCTTTATAATATAATATAAATGGCAAATACAAACTTAAAACTGCCTATTAACGTTAATACCCGCGAAAAAAATATTTTGTATGTAAACAAACGGTACGTTGGGCAACGTACCAAAACAAACAAGTGGTTGTATATGTTCGCTACACTTTTGCTCCCCACTTTAGCTATCCATGTCTCTTTATTTATCTGAGGTTCGAACCGTATTCTATGGGCAGTGTCGACAATGCAGTGTCCTGTACTACTAATCGCAATAACATGAACATAACGGACGCACTCTACCGGTAGTAAAGGACACTGCATTGTCGACACTGCCCATAGAATACGGTTCGAACTGATTGCATCCAAGGTCATACGTTAGTTCGCGCTAGCGAGAACTCGCGCTAGGGTGAGAATTGACTCCCAGAATATTTTGATTGGATGGTTTCATTTGAAATTCGATTGTCTATAACAAATCATGCTTTAATAGAAATCGTGCATTTATATAGGTGTTTAATAAATGATTTCTTATTAACAGTCTCGATCATAACTCGCTCTTTTTAAAGGTTCTTATTTTACTAAATTTTTATATCACACTTAAGCCAGAAAGTAGAATAATAACTTATAGATTTTAGGACATTCTGAGGCTAAGAGGTAAGATATATTGAAAGGAGGGAACAACCCTAAGGAAGCAAGCGTCCTATAGAACTCTAATCTATAATTTTCCACATTGTTACAGGCAAAAAATAAATGATTTAGACTTCCACAGTTTCCAGAAATGCAAAAAGGAGATTTTAACAAACCTATGCGAAACATATGAGCTGGAAAAAGACCATTTATACCAAGGTGACATGTCTACTTTTGATTTCTGCTGCTAGGAATGTCTCCCCTTCCGAGAGGAAGAAGATTCCCATTCCATATGCCAAAGCCCCACTCATTCCCCACGGAGATACAAATAACATAAAAGACACGTCTTTTTTTGTAATAAAAGAGGCATTATACGAACCTCCCGCCAAAAAATCAGCCCTCTCAAACACCAAACAGTGAAAACAATCTCGGTACAAGTAGTGTCAACACCACGTGCACCTTACTGCCTCACCCTAAAATCTAAATGATAGTAGAATGGGAAAGTGTCAAGTTAGCCCCCCCACTTTTGAATTTTAGGTAAATTTTTATGCAAATCGTTTGGGAATCGTTAGGGAGGGTTTGGGAGTACATTTTTTTCGTTTGGGAGTACATGGTTTTTGAGAAAATGAAAAGTGTTTTTTGTACCGTCAAGTTGGCCCCCCAACTTTCACATTTTGTGATTTTTTTATGGGAATGGTTTGGAAATCGTTAGGGAGGATTAGGGAGTGTAGTTTCGATGTTTGGGAGTAATTAGTTTAACTGCAAAGTAATATAAATGTTTAGTACATAACCTCACTTTTTTGTTTACCGTCGTAAAGTTACGCTAACGGGTTTGTTTTGCTATACATTTTACTCATTTCTTCACAGACGGTTAGAATATGGTTAGGGAGGATTAAAAATGCTACTTTTATATCAGAGAGTGCATTATTTGACCGCAAATCAATAAAAAACTTTGAGTACAGAAGCCGTCATAGCTAATGTATTTTTCTGCTTTGTTTTACAAAAATTGGTCATATTTCTGTAATAAACAGTTAAAGAATTGTTAGGGAGGAATAAAAAGTCCACTTTTGATGTAAGGGAGTGTATAGTTTTGCCGTAAATCAAAATTAAAGATTGAGGTTACGTATATATAGTCAACTATTTAGCGTTTATCGCTTATCGGCGCTTTCCCTTCGATAAATTGCGCCTATTTCGTCATAAGTCATTAGAAAATCGTTAGAGAGAATTAAAAAGTTTACTTATGATGTACGGGAATAGATAATTGCACCGCAAATCAATATCTAAGGTCGCGCTTATGTACCTTCTGAATTAACCTATTTAAAGACTTCTCTTTCCATAAATGGGAAGTATTTTGTTCATAGTCTTGCAATATACTACCACTCTATTATCATTGCTAAACTTGTAAATAAACAAAACATGGCAAAGCCTCGGTCGACAACATCATACCGAAAATTAAATTCTGATAAATGGGATAGAATTACACTGCAGTTGACAAATGTTAACTGGAATTTGGATTCACTGGATGTCAATGTTTTATATGATGATATATTTGATAATTGTCAATTAATAATCAATGAAATAGCACCGCTACATATTAATCACACAAACAGATGCCACCTACCCTGGTTTAATAAGCATATCAAAGGAAAGTGTTTGGAAAGAGATCGGGCTTATAAGAAATTTAAGGCTTGTACGGATATTGCTGTTGTAAATAACTATTGGAAGGAATACAAAAGTAAAAGAAATGTAGTGGTTAATTTAATCAAAAACTCAAAAGAAAAGTACTACAGTGATAAAATCGAAAAATTTAGCAACAACCCTTACTCAATGTGGAAAACACTTAAATCACTGATAAAGCTTACCGATACAGGCCTGACTTCTATTGTGGACAACAATGTCGAAATCAATGAAAAAACTAGGATCGCAGAGTGTTTTAATAATTATTTCATAGATAGTGTATTGGATATTGTTGGGACGGTTGACGGTGATTTGGACTGGCACCCCAAAATTAATTTCAAACAAATTTTATGTAGCTTTGGCCAATTTAGGGATTTGTCGATGTCTCAACTGAGAAAAGTAGTTGGATCTCTAGATAATAAGTTTCAACCCAATGTAGTATTAAATAACAAAATGCTAAAGAACTTGTTTGAGGTGGCAGGACATGTGATGCTTAATATGGTTAATACTAGTTTGCAACAGGGGGAAGTTCCCGAAAAATTAAAATTAAGTTCAATCACTCCTATTAGAAAGGTAACAAATTCTAATAAAGTTCAAGATCTTAGACCCATAAATGCGCTGCCTTCTGCTGAAAAAATTATTGAGATGGTAGTGTATAATCATATAATGGACTATTTTCAGGAGAATCATCTTATTATGGAACACCAATCCGGTTTCAGAAAAAAACACTCATGTGAGACAGCTCTTCAGTTTTTATTGACAAAATTAAACAACAACATCTATGAGCAGGTTTATACTGTTGTAGTTATCCTCGACCTGAAGCGTGCATTTGAAACCATAAACAGAAGTATTTTATTAAAAAAATTAGCTTACTTTGGAATATGCGGTACTGTCCTTAAATGGTTTAGAAGCTATTTATGTAATCGTAAACAGGTTACTCGCATTACAGGTGTTTGTTCTGCAGAGAGACAGGTTGATTGTGGTGTCCCTCAGGGGAGTGTATTGGGCCCTCTTTTATGTATTGCTTATATCAATGATATACAATATGCAGCTGATTTCGATTTTGTGAACTTGTTTGCCGATGACACTTTGGTCGCTGTGCAGCACAAGAACTTGGAAACTGCGGTACATAAGATGAATATGGAACTTTCAAAATTGTCCAAATATTTCCATGATAATAAACTCATATTAAATTCAAATAAATCAAAAGCAATGATATGCACCGGGAAATATCAGTACTCACATATTGACATTGCAAATATCAAAATATCAATAAACGATGTCAGGTTAGAAATTGTGGACCATATCAAATATCTGGGGTTTGTTTTGGACAGTAGTTTGACGTTTAAACACCACTTTGAATATATCACTCGCAAAATATCCAGGAAATTGTTTTTCTTTAGTAGAGTTTCTCAATGCATTTCTATGTATACTAGAATAAGAGTATTTTCAGCTATAGTTCAGCCGCACTTTGACTACTGTGCCAGCATATTGTTCCTTCTCAGTAATAATCAGATAGCTATGCTTCAAAAAATGCAAAACAGAGCTATGAGAACAATACTGCGCTGCAACCGTTATACTCCAATTGCGTTAATGTTGAGCACACTAGGTTGGCAAACAGTCGAAAATCGCATTACCTACCTCACGATGATCATGCTTTTTAAAATTCTGAACGGATTGTCCCCGACATACCTTTCGGAATTTATAACATATAATAGTGAAATACATTCCTATTCGACGAGGTGCAGAAACGATGTTTATGTAAAGGTTAGTAGGACTAGCAAGGGTGCCAATTCACTTTTTCATAAGGGATTTGTAAAATTTAACAGCCTGCCTTTAGCCCTGCGGAAATTGACCCTGAGCACGTTTAAAGGTCAATTAAAGAAGCTCCTGTTATGAATTGTGTTGTGATAATACCTGCAATGTTGTAAATGCTTTAGTGAGAGTTGTATGTCATATTATTTGTTCAGTGTTTTATGTATTCTGAGTTTATTTCTTTGGTGTAGTAATATTATGTACTTTAGTTAATTTATATTAGGTCTTCTATTTTCAATAAATGTTATTATTATTATTCTTATTATACCTCCGTCCCCAGGTATATTGCAAGACTATGAACTCATGGAGTTTACTTTAATGTTTAGAAGAACATACTGAGTTTCATCGTAAATGAACGTAAAAGTTTAGATGAAAACCATTATTTTGTTTGCCCGCGGAATGTTGGGAATATTGGCTTTGTTTTGAGATAAATTGTACGTATTTCTTTAACACTGTTAGATTATCGTAATGGAGGAATATCGTGTTAACTTATCACGAGTGTGTATCTTTCGTTTGTTCACAAAATAGCCATAAAGACAAGATATGTAATAACAAGCATAAAAGCATATTGTAACCCTATTCCACCAAAATGTAAGCATTTGTCCTTGTCTGCTAAATTGGGATCTTAAATAAAACTTTGCTTCTTCGGGCGTTCGAAGAAAGTTTATTAGATAGGTGTATTTAAAAAAATATCCGAAACCAATGGGTATGTATGCAACTATATTTGGCTGCATATCTTGCCACAATTTCAAATTGTTTGTGGTTCCCATGGTTCACAGTATAATTCTTACGAGTGTTCATAGATGGCGCTTATGACAATCGAAAATAAGCGTAATAGGTAGTAATATAAAAATAAAGGCAATAAATAATAATAATAAAAAAATACAATAAATAAATAAATACATTAAATTTACAATTTCAATATTGCAAGACTATGTACAAAATACGTCCCATTTATGGAAAGAGAAGTCTTTAAATAGGTTAATTCAGAAGGCACATAAGCGCGACCTTAGATATTGATTTGCGGTACAATTATCTACTCCCTTACATCAAAAGTGAACTTTTTAATTCTCCCTAACGATTTTCTAATGACTTATGACGAAATAGGCGCAATTTATCGAAGGGAAAGCGCCGATAAACGCAATAGTTGACTATGTACATAACCTCAATCTTTAATTTTGATTTGCGGCCAAACTATACACTCCCTTACATCAAAAGTGGACTTTTTATTCCTCCCTAACAATTCTTTAACTGTTTATTACAGAAATATGACCAATTTTTGTAAAACAAAGCAGAAAAATACATTAGCTATGACGGCTTCTGTACTCAAAGTTTTTTATTGATTTGCGGTCAAATAATGCACTCTCTGATATAAAAGTAGCATTTTTAATCCTCCCTAACCATATTCTAACCGTCTGTGAAGAAATGAGTAAAATGTATAGCAAAACAAAGCCGTTAGCGTAACTTTACGGCGGTAAACAAAAAAGTGAGGTTATGTACTAAACATTTATATTACTTTGCAGTTAAACTAATTACTCCCAAACGTCGAAACTACACTCCCTAATCCTCCCTAACGATTTCCAAACCATTCCAATAAAAAAAATCACAAAATGTGAAAGTTGGGCGGCCAACTTGACGGTACAAAAAACAATTTTCATTTTCTCAAAAACCATGTACTCCCAAACGAAAAAAATGTACTCCCAAACCCTCCCTAACGATTTCCAAACGATTTGCATAAAAATTTACTTAAAATTCAAAAGTGGGGGGGCTAACTTGACAACGGTTGCTTTGGTTACCTGACGTAAAAAGTGTAGAGTATTGGAACAGGTAAACATGGTGCAGAAGAAGGTCAGTTTATAGTTTAACAAATACTGTCAAAGATTTTTTCCCTACTTATTGTTGAGAACAGAAGTGTCTAATTTCACTTTGCTGTAGTCGTTTCTTGATATTAATCCTGACATTGTAAATAATATACTGTTTTCAACTTCGCAACACGGTGCGCACTTTGCCAGAGTGGTAAGAAACTGCACACGCCAACTCTCGCTGAAAAAACTATATAAGGGAATTTTTCAAAATGCAACAATATTTCCTTTGAGAAACACAATAGTTTAAGATTCTGCATCTTGCTTTTTGTATTATTACGTACCAGTACGTCAAATTCTTCTTGCATCTTCAGCGTTAAACATATATTTGTTTGGTTTTGATTTTCTTAATTTATTTTGAGCCACATTTTGCACAAGTTTAGATGTTGAAATCATTATGAACTCCTGTAGATCGCTTCGAATACACTCATAATAGGGCAATATATGATTTGTTTACAATTTAGCATTACAATTTAATATATGATTTGTTTACAATTTAGCATTATAATTTACGATCAATTTTCCAGGAACGTATCCAACCCGTATAGCAAGGTATAAGAAAAAAATGCCATGGGTTTAGCAATTTAAGGAATTTTAGCAAAAATTGATAAAACTAATAGGTATAAAATAGACACCATTTATAGTAAGCTTTATAAGCTATAATTTTGATCTAACCATTTCTCCTGCAATCTATTAGTTCCCGAGATAATCAAAAAAGTTCAACCCCAATAACTTTTTTCCGACCAAGATATTACTGAATCATGCACCTTGATGCGTAATGGTAATGGTTTTGTAACTGTGATTTTTCTTGTAACAGAAATTTTAATGGTGATACAATACTTACATTGGTCTGGTTATCGCTTGTTCCTCAAGCAATGGTGTGCTATGAATCATCTCTTCACAAGGTTTGTTTGACGCGGCTACACAAGAGAAGAAAAACGTAAGTTACAATTTAGAAACTGAAGCGGTAAAGTAACGGCTCACATGCATTCGCACCTAACCTGTCGAAGGGATTCTCAACATCTTTACAAAAATTAATGTGATTTGTTAGATACTTTTCTTTGCTAAACTTAAACCCACATAAGCTGCAAACAAATTTCTTGATAGGCCGCAAGTCCTCAATAGCTTCAGTTCCTTCCGTTGTCATTGATTGATGTTGCTCAAACATAGTCATATTTGCCAAAATCTGTAAATTTAAATAGTTGGTTACGTCTAACTTAAACTCTCCGGTTATAATTATGATTAAATATCCTATATAGCTTGTTAGGTTGTGTTAAAGTTACTCATCTATTAGTGGCTCTGTACTGTCTTTGTCATACATGCGATTGCTTACCTTGTATCGTGTATGTATTTTCTCGTTAATAAATTGGCGAATTTTTTTACCCGTATAATCGTTAGTTTAATTATCATGACTGATCAACACTGCATGTGCATTTGTAATGATAGGTCAAAGATGCTAAAGGACCAAAGACTCATATAATATTTGTTAAAGGACTGCCCACTGCCCGACCGTGCCCGACCATGCCCGACCACCGACCACTGCCCAGGCCCAGATTGTGCCCAGATCAAGCGCAATGTTGCCAACAGCTGTAACTAGTGCCAGTGTTGCCAACACCTTTTCAAGGTCTTCCCCTTTCTATGTTCTTAAAATTCCCGAAAATTAAAAAAAAGTAGGTTTGGGTAAAAATTAAGAATACAGAAAACTAAACTATGTTATAATTTTAAATAAAAAGTTTGTTTTTATTTTGATAGGAAACAATATGGAAAAACAGAACAAATTAAGCGGGTTTTTAGTTGTAATCTAGTGCATTTCTTGCTACTTCTTAGTGACACAACTTCAACAATGATTGGCAACATTGTGTATAACACAAAACAGTGATCAAATGCATACAATAAAGGCACGTTTTATTTTATATACTGCGGATATAATTTGTACTGAAATAATCATGTGTGCTTCTGTGCCACTATAAAACCGCATGATCAAGTCGATCAGTACCTATCTCATATATCTTTTCATGTCTCATATATTTGGATAAGTAAAATCTGGTACCGCTAGTCATGGAACACGGGTTAATTGTATTGAACGATCTCAAATTTCACATGAGCAAGATAAGAATCAAAGGAACGAATTAAAAAGTTTAAAATTAAAGACCCCTACTGGATTGTAACGCATTTATTTAACAAATATTAATACATAAAAAAACAATTCACCTAGTACACTCAATTACACTCCGCTGTATGTTGTAGCATATGCTGTTTAAGATGTGTCGATCGTGTAGCAGAATAGTCACAGATAGAGCACTTATATGGCCATTCCCCTGTATGCTTTAGCATATGACGTTTAAGATGGCTTGACTGTATAAACCCATAGTCACACATACCACACTTAAAGGGCTTTTCACCTGTATGTTTGTGAAAATGCAATTTTAGACTAGCCAATAGCGGAGCAGAATAGTCACACATACTACACTTAAAGGGCCTCACCCCTGTATGCTTCTGCATATGATTTCTAAGATGAGACAACTGTCCAGCAGCATAATTACACTCCGCACACTTATGGGGCTTTTCCCCCGTATGTTTCAGCATATGTTTCTTCAGATCAGATGCCTGGGTGGTTGCATAATCACACTCCATGCACTTACACGGCTTGTCGCCTGTATGTATTTGTAGGTGTCTTTTCAAATGATTGGATTGGGCAGTAGCAAAGTCACACACGGTACACTTATACGGTTTCTGCCCTGTGTGTTTTACCATATGTTGCCTAAGGTGCGTTGCTTGTGAAGCACAATAATCACACTGTGTGCACCTGTAGGGCTTCTCTCCAGTATGTTGATGCATGTGGTTTTTGAGGTCGGATGATCGGACAGAAGCGTAGTCACACTCCATGCACTTATAAGGCTTGTCACCGGTATGTTGTAGCATGTGACATTTGAGATGGCTCGACTTCGTAGTGGCGTAATCACAAATGGCGCAATTATACGGCTTCTCGCCTGTGTGTTTGAGCATGTGACAGTTGAGATGGCTTAATCTCGTGGCAGAGTAATCGCACAATGCGCAAGTATAAGGCTTCTCTCCGGTATGTTTGAGCATATGTCTCTTAAGTGTTGTTAAGTATTCGGAGCCGTACTTGCAAATATTGCATTTGTACAGCTTCTTATTAGAATTTGTTTGCACACTGATAATTTGTGGAGTAGCACTCAAGCACTCGCAGACTGTAGGTGAAGGAGCCGCCTCAATGTTTGTTTTCAGCCTAAAAAAGAACAAAACAAGAAAATGTATGAGTTATCAAAATTTTCAATCCGTATATATCATATATCAAAGTATCATCTATCCAGTATATTAGTGTGATCCAGTTTTAGATGATCGAAGGCAAGACGCTGGGATTCGTGGAGCAAAGTGTCATAATAAATATTTTCAATAACTGAAAACCAAAGAAAAAGTCACAATTTGTAATAATTTTTCATCTTCAAGAAAAAATATCGAAAATATAGATCAAAAATTTATAATTTCCCCCTATCCATTTTAATTCTTTCCTAGCTTAGGAATAAATCACCTCTGATGCGACCGTATTTGCTTTAGGGTGCGATTTAAAAATAGCTATGTGCATTAAAATAAATACTTTGTGCAATAAAATAGTAAATAATGTGCATTAAATAAATATAAATATGTTACATACAAAATAACATGTTGTGCCCTAGAATGGATAACATTAAAATAATACCTATTGAGCATTCAATAAAAATAAATGTGCTCCATAAAAAATGTTAAAATAAGCAATTCATATTGTGCCCTAAAATGAATATCTTGTGCACTAAAATAATAAATATAAGATCAACTGCGCATCAAAATTAATGCTGTTCTGATTTAGACGATATGTATGTTAATGATACTTTTAATGATATACTCAGTAATTAATTCAAATAGCTCACCCTACATATTATGTTAAACAAAATTTCAATTGTTGATATTTACATGAATTATTTTCCCCCCAAAATAAGGTATCTTTTAAGTGTAGTATATTGTACTTAACTCATTTTTTTAAAAGTGTACATACTTAAACTCTTTTGCTTTCAAGCCCCTTAATTAATCTATGTGGCTCTTGACCCAACCAAGTCGTGCATCCCTGATTTAAATGTTTTAAACAATATTTTAAAAGTCCCCAGCAAAAGCTAACCTCGCTAACTTTTGTCCCGTTTTCAACCCCATATTTTTTTGTGGTAGTGATTTTGATTCGGTCTTTTGATATATAAAACATTAAAATAAAACTGCATGCAAGAATACAGCTTGCTTCTAATTACTTTTTGAGTTAATCGTAATTAATTTTCGTAACTATATTTACATGCCAATATATTTGATACAAATAGTTAAATAAATGTATAGCCATTTCCAGCAGACCCACCGATACATACAATTAGTTGAATAAATGTATGAACTTTTTAATAAAATGTATACGTACGAAAAAGACCTTGTCGAGCTACTGTTGTTACACTTCTTGCAGGTCGTATTATCTGTAAATAGTAAACTGAAACAGTAAAGAATCAAAACGTAAGGCAATTTTTGAACGTACCCATAAATTCACATTTAGTAGATTTGATACACTCCAGATCAGAGTTTATTTCCTGTTTAATTTTTAGCACACTATTTCCTTTGCCAGCATCAACATTGTCTGTATATGGTGTCAAGTAAACAGTCTCAAACTTTTCAGAATTACTCGAAAATTCCGACTTGACGTGAGTTTCTTCAATGTCCATATCAGGTTTTACTTTTACTTCAATATTCATCTGGTTAGATGCAAATCTGGCAATATAAAGGAAGAGTTTATAACACATCCGAGCCTTTAAAGATCACTTTTGTATTCGCTTCTAACTTTAACCGGCAAGCAAAATGCAGAATACTTACGTAAGATCGGTTATGAGGCATGTTCTTGTATGACGGCCAAGTAATTGTTCATTCAAAAAGGTTTCCTTGCAATTATTGCATTCAATACTAACTAGAGAAAGGTTACCACCGTTCTGATCGAAGGTTTCCGCTGGATTCTTGATGTTCTTGTAAACGGTGAACTGCTTTGTGCCTTGTTTTGGAGTTAATTCTTGAGATCGTCTTGACACATTTTTCATAAAACTAGCCATTTTTATCTGTCTATTTATTTGAGTTTCATATGGTTTGATACAAGCAGCACAAATTGTGAGGTTAAATTTGGTTCTATAGTCTCTCTGACGGTAGATGTCACTTCGGCTTGGATAAGTTACTAATACAATGTTGCCACAAGCGTAGTTTGACCCACAGAACTACGGGTGCGATTTGCTAAAATCGGCGAGTTTGATACGAGTGAGAACAAATACGAGTGATGTCATAGGGTTTAAAGCGATTTGATTCGTCGATAGGCTCTCGAGTATCAAAACAGCCGGTCGAAACTACGCCTTTCTCGTATCGAAGTGTCAAACGAACTCGGCAGCTCTCAGTCGCCGAGACCACGGCGAGCAGGGTTGCCAATGTTGTAATACTACATAATACTTTCCTGACAGGAGATTATTGCAATTTTAAATAGTTGAGGTTATGCCATAGAGAAAAGACAAATAAGAGAGGGACCGAGCCTGTACCCATAACTGGCATCGCGTCGAAACTAGCGCCGCTATCGGCTACCGAGACGAACTAACAAATAAAGACAGATTTCTATAGCACCGTCAGCAGAAAGGCGGCATTTTCAAACTACTATTTGAATGCATACTTTAATATAAATTTTTATTTGTCAATTTAAATACGGGAAAAGGAAGTAAGTTATGTAAGAACAACAATAAAAACAACATTATAGTAGAACAATATATATAATAAAAATATAATAAAGTTATATAATAAATAATATAATAAGTTATATAATATAATAAAACGTTTTAACTAACAAGTTACAGCCTTGTTATAACAGGTTTTGCCTACAACAAAGTGTTATGTTTTACAAACAAATTGCAAAATTTTCTTTTAAATTAACTCACCATTTGCCGGGATTTTTTTGCAAACAGCAAAGGATTCTCGGTATTTGCGGAAATGTACTCACTGATTAAAACAGCAAACAATGCTGATATTAAGGCTCCCGTCTCCTACCCTCAAAACGCCAAAGTAACCCACGCTTTAATTATTGCGCCAATCGTGAAACGCTCGCTACCATTCGATTCTGTAGGTCATTATGCTACTGCCAACGGAAAGGATTTCAATATTTATGCCGATTATTTATGCAAATTTTAGTGTTAAAAAATTGTAGACTTCAGATATAGAAAAGCTTTCCGATGGCAGTTGCATCTGATTATTATATGCTGTAATACATTATAAAAGTACATTAAATGTTATCTATAAGAGCACAGGTTACTTTTTTCCGAACTTCTCTAGAATTGCATCCTGGTGTATTTTAGTGAGTTGGCAAGAATGTTTACAATAGCGACAGTTCAGGTATCCAAAACTAGATGGCGCGACTTAAATGCGCGTTTTTCTAAACTAGTATTTATCGTGTATTTATTTGAAATAGCTATTGTGGAAGTACTATATCATCAACTAGAAAACTCAAAACGACTCGTTTCAACATTTGTACAAATAGAAAGCACAAATACATTTTATATATCAATTACTATTATATTTATATAGGTATGTTGTATTATAAATATATTATCAATAGAATATTTTTTATATTTGCAAATTACATATGTATATCCACATATGGAAGACAATTTAAATGGTTTCCGATACTTGAAAATTACTATGGTTTTCCAGTTAGTTGGTAGTTAGTTTAATGTTATTAGTGGGTTAATCTATCAGATTTCTTGTAAGTAGTATGTTCAAACCACGTTCAAACAAAATGCGTGCTACTTTCTAAGAAATTAATATAAATTATATTATTTGCGAAATTTTGGAGCTCACTAAACAAGTAGGTAAATATCCCTGCAACATGTCTAGAACAAATTTCTCTGACATTGTTAAATGCAAATAATGTAATATATTTAATTGTAACATTGTTACTACCTCTTATGTATTATGTAATAGTTTGACCATGTTATAATTACATGAATGCAAAATTAAAAAAAAAATTATTCTATATATTCATTGCAATTTGTTTTGTAAAATTTGATTAATATTCTTTTTGTAGTAGGTATTTTGTTGTATTAATGTACAGTACACTCTTGCTAATCCAACTATCTCGTAATCCGAACGCCCCACCTGCTTTTTAACCCTGGCCCAAACAGAGAAATCGATATATGCTCTTGCTAACAATGGGCAACATTGTAAGTACTCCGAACAACTTATTAGTTCGAATGGGGTATGCAAAAACGCATTCGGTTTAGCGAGAGTGTACTGTAATCCATAATATACTTATCCGACACTTTTTGAACGAGGAACTAGGATGTAGGCAATAACTGTACAACGTATATATATGAATTATTTTAATAAATATGGAACTCATATGAAACTTTTACTCAGTATGACAATTACTACTTGAAAAATAATTTTGTGGGAAAAAAGCAGGACACCTGTATATAAATTATCACATAATTTCTGCGAGGAATAGTGGAACAGTTACGTAATAGTGTCATACCTATAACACATGAACGTTTATGTCTATTATACATATGTTAACAAACTGAAAATTCATGACGTCCTTTCTGGAAAAAGAGGAAAAACTTGACACTTATTACAATGACATGACACTATTCTCCCCAGAAACTGTACGACATATTTGACAAATCCATAAGGAATTCACTTCGGAAGGTGTCACAGGTAACTGTAATCTTCCATCGTTTCCAGTGATATGCATGTGTGTATAATAAGAAACAAATATTTCAACATCCTTGTCTGCTCCCCACGCATTGTCAATACTCAAATTCACACTGCTTTCTGGCATCCCCACTGCAGAATCTGCCACAGTATCCAGTGACAACGATTCCGGAGAGTTCGGCTGTACATCTCCATATCTAAAATATGTAATAATAGTATAAATTATAGCTTACATATTAGTATAAAATAAAACATACGGTAAAACCTCTTGAAATCTTATCCAGTGACAACGATTCCGGAGAGTTCGGCTGTACATCTCCATATCTAAAATATGTAATAATAGTTTAAATTATAGCTTACCTATTAGTATAAAATAAAACATACTGTAAAACCTCTTGAAATCTTGCCCACCTTAGTTTTGCTGCCACACTTAGTGACCTCCTTCGAGAATGGGATAAGCAACCCATTATCCCAACTAATGATTAGTAAATATAGCATTGTGGTCGAAAATAATACGTATTTGCTGCTTACCAAATCTTACTTTTTGAAATTAAACTGAACACTTCAACAAAAAATAAATATTAAAGGGATAATATAATCTGCTACAAAATATCTAACAATTTATCGAAACATGTTATTTACAACCTAACCTACTAAATCTGTTTATAACTATTATAACCGTAAACTATATAACTCAAACCACTCAAAAATAAGATATTACAAACATATACTGCAAACTCCTACACACTTTATAACTCTGAACAATAAAACTCCTCTATAAACATCTATAAATCAAAAACAAAGACCGAAACGTGCTGTCAATTATAGTAGTAGCACTGACACGGGTTCTCGCAAACATACGTGGTAAATACACGGTAAATACGAAGCATATTTAGATTTGGTTATACTGGCGCCATCTACATCTGGTAACTTTTCTATTTCGAAGCTTAGTACAAAAGCGCGCCATTTGAATTGAGACGGGAGCCTTAAACACCAACACACACAGTACACTTATAAACAGAAATAAACTATCTTTGTTTATTAAAGTTACGATAAGCCGAACTAGCGTATAGAGCGTGTGCACGTGTATATCAATGTAGATCGTATGACGCAGTATGCTGTATGACGTGATATGATGCCGTCAGCCAGGATTAGTACAACTTTCTGCCACCACAAGCGCCATGCGCTACCGAGTTGCGCCAAACTCTGTGCCAACTGTCCCCATTGGATAAAACTATCTCTTTATTTTACCTTATCTCTGGGTTATGCGATGTACTAACAACTTCGAATTATACGTTCTGTGTTTAGAATCTACACTTCTACTACACAGTGAATACCATTTTGAAGCTATTATAGTAAGGAATTTGTGAATATGTGTCGCTGAAGTTTGGCAGAGGCTATAGGACGACGGTAGTTGCAACCGATATACAACGGAACCCTTGTAATCACTAAAACCCATTCGACTTACCACAAATTGGGTACTCATGCCTATGTAAATGATTGATACGGTACATTATACAGTAATTTTATAGGTTTACGGAGTTATTTCAATTTCCACTTGAATAATAAAACTTGCGCCACTCTGAACGTAAAAGACAAACATGAATTTCTACCAATATTTGGTACTTAGCTGTTACGTACTTTGTAACGGGAACCTACCAGTGACCGAGTACCCAATGACATTTCATTATCAAGAGTCATTCACAATTACGTTGCTGTATCGTAGAAGTCAGCAGTGCTGCCAAACAACGGCATAGTAAGGGGTGTTGAAGTAAAAGTACGTACTTTTGAAATTATTATAGACCACTGCAAACAGAGTTAAACAAGCGATGGTTTCTAACAGAAACAGTTGCATTGAATTTGACAGGAGCACTTTGTTTGGTTCCGTTTACGAGAAAAAACTAAAACAATCATAAAAATACATTTTATTGTGCAAAAAAAATAGATTACATTTAAGTGATAATAACAAGTGATAATGTGAACAATGTTTTCCAGGTTTTCGTGATTGCATTTCCTATAGCGCCTACTAAAACGGTATCAGTCCTCCAGTACATTTGATCCACTGTCGACAAGACTGCTGTATTTCATTGGTCCCTTGAGTTGAGTTAATCAATTTTGTAACGTTTTTGTAACAAGAATAAACTTCCTTTTTGTTAAATTCCGTTTTTCCATTTCCATGCTTTGCCATGGTGAATGTTTGTGAATATTTCTAATTTCTGAAATGAGGTAAGTAAACATTCACTGGTATAAAAACGCAGCTTGTACCATACCGTAAACGTTAATATTAACATAGTGTGAAATAATCAACAATATAGTCAAGACGGGAATTAAGAAACTCAGGTTATTACAAACACTGGATACATTTTAGATTGCTTATACCCAGCGTTTCGCTAATGAGTTAGTTTCTTGGGTAAGAACGAAAGATAAATTATAACCTATTTTCGTGTGCTCTTGAGTGTCCGTTATAACCGGTCTTGACTGTATTTCAAGTAAATAGTAAAAATACCTGTACCTTAGAGATGAAAGATTGCTTAATTAGAGATTATGTTCTGTCGTTCCATTATTCTACTGAACGTTCTCCAACATTTTGATCGATCAGTAACAGACAAACTACACATAAAAGTATTCACCATGCTGTAACCGTCAATATAACAGACTGGATAATTTAGTCATTGGACAGATTCTTCAACGGTTGCCTTATTTCGCAAGACGTATAACTGAAAGTAATTCAAGCAATCAAAAAGAAACGTAACGCATAAAAGGTGCTTTTTACTTGCTGTTTGTGCAGTCCATTTGAACCGATCAACTGGTTAGGACGTGGTTACGAGCTAACAGCAAATTCAGCTCTATATTTTTCAGTACGTAGGCTTGCTTGTCAGATAGTTCGGACCACTTTATCCTAAAAGAAAAACATATTACAGTCTAAAACCAACAATGGCTCTACATTGATTGTTTACGAGAATACATGTTTTAATAATTACCGGAAACAAAACGACTGTGGCTAAAGATATAAAGTGATAAGATATAAACATATTTTTGTTACGTTCATTTTCAACTTTTTATTGACAACATTTTATCTACATTAATACAACATACTTTTACAACATTAATACAACATTTCATTGACAGTATTTTATCTACATTCATACAGAATTCTTTTACAACTCCAATTCAATATTCTTTTACAACTACCACAAACCGATAATGGAACCTATGTAACGACCCCTATAAATAATAATTATTTATGAATATTATAAAAAATACTGTATAATTGCTGTGTTTTTATAATATATGTATTTGATATTTTGAGATGCGGGCATTTATAGTAGTCTTATATTTACATATACAGGTGTTAGTAAATAAGTGCGACAAACTTCAGGGGGTGATTGTGTATGAAAAAATAATGACAGTTTGCTATATAAACGTACCTCCGCAAATGCTTCGCTTTCTGAGATACGGGATGTTAAAGATTTAGTTATAAACTGACGATTTATTTATTGCTCTGAAACTGGTCGAGATATGCAAATGAAATTTAGTGGGTTCTAAAACGTATTTTGTACAAGTATTTTAGATCTTCTAAAATTTTCCTACTTGGGAAAATTTTCGCGCTTCTTTGTAGTTGTGTAGTCGCAGAAAAAAAAACAAACTTAAAAAACACAATAACCGGATCTGTGACTGTTTAATTACATTAAACAATTTTTTTTCTTTTTATATTATTTATCTGGTGCTAACAAATAAATATTCCCAAATTCCTAAATAATATACATACAAATGTTGGTAACTTTCCATTAATATTGTGAACTCGCTTATGTATGTAATATTTCGCCAATTCCAATTCATCAAAACGAAACGTAGCAAAATTCCTAATTGCATTGCCAATAATCCAGGTAGCACCTAGTATCGATTGAAGAATTGCAACTCTGCAGAACCAGCGTTCAATGTGCAATTTGAAACCAGTGCCGCCCAACATAATTCATTGTTTTTATTTCAGTCTTACATCAATAAAATTCATTAATGTTTAGCACCGCTGTAATAGTCTTTAGGACACTTTTTGTATATAAACCCAAATAATTTCTTAATAAAATCAGTATTAAACCTGTGTTTGTACTCATTCCTTAAAACAAACCATCTGGCCTGCCCGGAGTTTGTTCATGGTCCGTCGAGCCCCCTTACCCACACTACGCCAGTAAGACACCTTAGGCATTTGGAGATTGAGTCTGGTCTCCAGTAGTGTTCCTATTCCATCATACCTACATTTACCTGCACTACGCCAGTAAGACACCTTAGGCGTTTGGGAGATTGAGTCTGGTCTCTCAGTAGTGCTCCTTTTTACCCAATTTACCTAACTTACTAAACCATACCTAACAAACACAGTTTATCAAACGCGCGCAGAAAGTCTCTACGCACAGTCGGCAGGACACAAATCAACGGCGTGAGTGCGCATCAGTCGTAATTACGTAATTCGGATCGCGTCGGCAGCAGTTCTTTCGCGTCCAAAAAAGAGTTCAAGACAAGAAGATCAACATGTCCGAAGAACTGGATCAATACGCCCGCATGCAGGATGAACTGGGACAAGAAGTTAAAAAATTATCAAGAAACATGGCGAAGGATTCTCAGTTAAGGAAGACAAAGCAGTACATCCAAAGCCACCAGAAGAAACTGGACGAATATTGGGAGAAAGTGAAAGCCAATCATGAGAAGCTCATGGAAATTAAAGATGCAACACACCCATGCTTCGTCCAAAACTACTTTGAACAGCTTAAAAGGCAAGTTCAAGAAACGCAAAAATATTTGAACGAATGCCCTAAGCAAGAAACGTCGACAGAAGAAGAAAAGTCGAGCCAACAAGACAGCCAACAGGCGTGCCGAATGAAGAAGAAAGATATAAAAATCAAACAAATAAAGGAAGTAATCGGTCAAACGAAGGCTGAATTACTACAAAATAAAAGCAAATCAAGATATGAAAACCTCAAACAACGGTTATATAAGCAATTCGATGCAATAGGCGAATTGAACGAAGAGATTCTAATACATGAAGACCAACACGATGACGAATACTTTTCAGACGAGGTGTACAAGAAATGTGTCGACCTGTACGATGAGGTCATGGAAAAATTGGACGAAGCAATCCACAAGGACGTACCTAACAACCCCACACCGAGCAACACCATTAGGCTACCACAAATTAAAATTCCAAGTTTTAATGGTTCCTACGACAACTGGCCCACCTTCCATGATCTATTCAACGAAATCGTTCATCTTAACACGTCATTGACAAATGCAGAGAAAATGCAGTACCTAAAAACCAACCTGGAGGGAGAAGCAAGTCGCATCATACAGCATCTGGCGATATCAGATGCCAACTACTTGACGGCATGGGACATCCTACAAAATCGGTACCAAAACAACCGACTAATCCTGTCGAAACTCCTGGACAGGATTCTGGACATTCCACCCTTCCAAGATGAATCGTTGGAAAAAATTAAACAATTGCACGACACAACGTGTGAATGCCTACAAGCTATCAATAACTTGAAGGTACCGACCAACACCTGGGGTCCACTAATCATCCGCATTCTGGTGAGAAAATGGGATCCAGAGACAAATAAATTATACGAGCAATCTCTCGAGAACCCAAATGATATCCAGGAATACGCGGATCTAGTTCGATTCTTGAAGAAACGGTTCCAATCACTTGAAGCAATGGGGGAGTCTAAGAAGAAGGTGATGCCGTACCAAAATAAAAAATATCAAGACAGAATAATAATCTGCAAATATTGCCAAGAAGACCACTTCATTCACAGTTGCCCGAAGTTCAAGACGCTATCAGTGGATCAGAGAATGGATTTCGTAAAAAGCAGCAATCTATGCCAAACTTGCATGAATCACGATAATACCAGGAAATGCTGGAGCACCATCAAATGTGCCATCTGCAACAACCCACACCATAGCCTACTGCACTATCGTGACGTCCAGAATGAATTTACACCTTTAAAGTCTGGACAACACATCCCAATAAAGAAAACATGGTCGCCAACAGCAAAACTATCCACTCACGTTGGTACCCAGGAAGGAACAGTACTACTAGCAACAGCACTAGTTAAAACCAAGAAGGTATCTGGTGAAGGAGAATATCTTCGTGTGCTGATCGATCCAGGATGCCAAGCCTATTTCATAACAGAACATGCAGCTCAAATGCTAGGACTCCCAAAACAACGTATACATGCAGAGGTATCCGGACTAGGTGGCGATGACCCAAAAGTATCAAAATCAAAAATTGATGTGCAAGTACAACCTCGCTTTCCAAGCAAATTCTCCCTGACAAGTACGTTTCTCATCCTCTCAAAAGTTACTCAACCCCTTCCTAACAACGACCTTCACATCAGCGTGTCAAAATCCTTCGAAAACAAGCTCCTTGCTGATCCTACCTTTGATATTCCTGGACCAATTGACGCAATCATCGGTGCCGAGGAGTACGGGAAGATCATACTGGACGGTCTAGAAAAGTCAGAAGACGGTATTTTTGGACAGAAGACCGAGCTGGGCTGGATTTTGTCAGGCAGCGTGAAGCAACCATCTCAAGCCGATATTCAAGTGACAAGTCTGGTCAGCAGAGTAGATGAAGATAAACAATTAACTAAGTTCTGGGAAATGGAAGAAGTTACGGCAAATAAACCATTAAGTCAAGAAGACATCGGATGTGAAGAAGAATACGAACGCACGGTGAAACGAGACAGTGACGGCAGATACATAGTAAACATTCCGTTCAAAGCTGATACTGACCTAGGCAACTCAAAAAATCGGGCAGCCGCAAGATTACTACAATTAGAGAAGCGTCTCTCCAAAGATGGCGAACTTGCACAACAGTACAGCAACTTTATGGCGGAATACATTAACCTGGGCCACATGGAGAAAGTAACATCCGGCCAGGGCAATGGCAAATATTACATCCCTCACCAAGCAGTCATCCGACCATCAAGCTCAACAACAAAACTACGGGTGGTGTTTGATGCATCATGTAAAACCTCAAATGGAAAAAGCTTGAACGAACTAATGCATACGGGTCCACGATTACAACAAGATCTGGCTGACATCCTGCTACGATGGAGGAAACATCGCATAGTATTTACTGCTGATATAGAGAAGATGTATCGGCAGATTCGCACCAACCCACAAGATCAAGATTATCAACGAATTCTATGGAGATTTGATCCAACCAAGCCAATAGAAGAATTTCGACTAAAAACAGTAACATACGGTACAGCATGCGCGCCATACCTAGCAATAAAAACGTTGCAAAAACTTGCCAAAGACGAAGAAGACAATTTTCCAACGGCGTCCAAAGTTGCTCTTAAAAACTTTTATGTGGATGACATCTTATCTGGAACCGACACAGAAGAAGAAGCTACCAGTCTCCAGCACGAACTAATAAACATGCTTCAAGCTGGTGGGTTCTCATTGAGAAAATGGTCCAGCAATTCCGAAACAGTAATAGAAAACCTCCTTGAAGAATTGAAAGGTCAAACAGCACTGGAAATATCAGAGGATGGGTTAAAGAAATCGCTTGGAGTATACTGGGCGCCGCATACAGATCATTTTCGTTTCAAGGTAGATATATCAGTCGATAGACCAATAACGAAGAGAACGATCTTATCAGAAGTAGCCAAACTATTTGATCCATTAGGATGGTTAGCGCCAGTTGTCATCAATGCCAAAACGTTAATTCAAGAGTTATGGCTACACAATTTGGAATGGGATCAACCACCTCCCGATGTCATTCAGAAAAAATGGAATGAGTTCCAATCCAAACTAAAAAACTTAGAAAACATTTCCATGCCAAGATGGGTTCATACCACGACTACATCAAACATAGAACTGCACGGCTTTTGCGATGCCTCTGAAACGGCTTATGGAGCTGTGATCTACGTCAGAACGACGGATAGTCAAAGTAAATTCCAATCAACCATTCTGATCGCAAAATCAAAGGTAGCACCTGCCAGAACCAAGGCCACATTGCCAAGATTAGAGCTGTGTGCTGCTGTGCTGCTGGCAAAATTGATTAAACGTTCAGTCAAAGCATTGGAGTGGGAACACGTGCCGGTATACGCATGGACAGATTCAATGATAGCATTATCAGTGGCGTAAATACCAGGTGTGCGAGGTGTGCGGCGCACACGGGCCCACGAGCCAGGGGGGCCCATTGGAGCCGGCCTGGTGTTTGGAAGGTCTCGGGAAAATATGAGATCGTCGCCTTAAAGGTAAAGTCACTAACTAAAATCGAATAATTACGAAACCTGACTTTAAGAAGAAATATCAGTAAATATAATGTAATTTTCTAGAGATTTAATGGATTTTAGACAACTTAGAACACTTAGTCATCACCTCCTCGTATAAGATTCACATTTATAAGCATATGGCTACTATTAATCCCTGTTTCGATAAATTGTAAAAATTATAGTTAGTGACTTTTACTTTTAAGTTGACGATATGTTGGCATTTGTCATAATTGTTCTAAAAATTAACTGATACCCCTATGAGCGCGGGATACGATTTTGGGCTAAAAAAGAGAACTGAGCAGTTTCTGGGTTCCTGGGCTGCAATAAGATGGTAACATAACGTAAATAAATGAAGTCGAGCATTTCAAAAAGTAGATACGCAGGCCTCCACGGATACCAATCTAAACTCGATACCATAAAACCAAAAAATGTAACTTTTTAATTATGGTCATAACTTCTTTATTTGTGATCCTTTCAAAAAAGCGTTTCGACATTATACAGGCACTTTTTCCCTACAATTTGAATATGTTAGTTTAAAAATTTTCGCCAATGAATTCGTCAGAAACAAACGAAACTTTTGTTTTTCTTATGGACGCCATATTGGTTTTATACATGTTTGGATTCAGATTTTTTTTCTGATTAATTTGGTATGCCACTTGCCGTATTTACAACACAACAAGCCGTCAGAATGGTAGTTTTTCTTTAATATCTAAAAATTGCATGGTGTCATGAAAAACATATTTGAGTGATACAGTATTAATGTGCCCATAATCAAGTTACAGTAAACTTTTGGAATGTATTTATTTGTACTAACTACACAACATAAAAAGTAACAAAATTTTAACAAACTAAATAATGTTTTCAAAAATCTCGCCATGTTTACGGAGGCATTTTTCACAGCATTCCGTAGTCTGGTGACGGGCTCTTCTGTCAATCGAATTGAAAACGGCGATGATAAGTCATTCCATAGATAAAAATCACAAGGAGTAAGATCCGGCAATTTTGGTGGCCATAATACTTCTGAATAGGTAGCAATTACTCTCCGTTTATGTCTTATGTCTAAATAGTTCCTCACAATTTGGGCATTATGTGCAGTTGTCTTGTAGGAGCCACATACCTTATCGTAAGGCCATTCTTATCTTATCCATTCTTTCTTCCACGTCTTCAGAGAGCAATATTGCCGATACATCTCCGAAGTTAGATTTTTGTTATAAAAAATTGGTCCGGTTAATCGGTTGGCCACTATACCGCACCATACATTAAAACCAAACTACACCCGATTATGGCGCGGTACAAAAAGGTTTTATTTTTTTTGCGGGCCCAGTGCGTTTCAGTTAAAAATACCGCAGTTAGAAAAATATGTTTCATCGGACCATTATATCTTTTTATAAATTCTAGGTTTTCACCATTTTTTTTCAACAATTGGTTACAGATGGCTAGATATCACATTATTTCACAAAATGTCTTCCATGACACCATGCGATTTTCAGCAATTCTCGAAGTGTACAAATTTTCAGTCTTCAACTTTTAGTTTCCATTATCTTATTGTTATCAAAATATGACATGTGGCATACCAAATTACTCAGAAAGAAATGATGAATCCAAACATGTATAACCAATATGGCGTCCATAAGAAAAACGAAAGTTTCTACTGTTTCTGACGAATTCATCAACAAAAAAAATTTAAACTGACAATCAAATTGTAGGGAAAAACGTGCCTTTATAATGTCAACACGCTTTTTTGATAGGATCACAAATAAAGAAGTTATGATCATAATTAAAAAATGAAATTGTTTGGTTTTTCAAAATAGTTGGAAACCATTTGGAATTCAACTGTTTTCTGAACAGATTATGAAAGAGCACATAAAAGGATGAACTACTTTGTCCATTTTCTATCTCCAATAATAACAAAAGTACTCATATAATCCAACGTTCCGTGACACACTGTATAAAGTATAAAAACCATATAAACAGTATAAAAAGTCTTAGTGGGCAGTCAAATAAGGGTTTAAGGGTTTCAAAGTATTAAATAAAGTGGGGGCCCATTGTTTCTGTTCGCACACGGGCCCATTGACTCCTAGTTACGCCACTGAGCATTATCATGGATCAAAGGCGAAGTATCACGGTGGAAAACATTCGTCGCAAATCGAGTTGCAGAAATAAACAGTATGCTTCCCAGTAAATTCTGGTACCACGTGGATACCAAGGATAACCCAGCCGATATAATATCACGGGGTGTTGATCCTGCAAAAATTGGCACTCACTCCATATGGTGGAAAGGTCCATCCTGGCTCGTACATTCTGATATATGGCCGAAGCAAGAAAACTTACCTGAAACAAAAGAAGAACAAAAAGCGTGTCACCAGGCCACAGTTACGACACGTCGAAATTACCACATTGAAGAATTTTCATCCCTAACAAGACTGGTGAGAGTAACAACATACTGCAAAAGATTCCTAGCTGCAGCAAGAAAAGTCGAACGAGAGATGGGGTTTCTCACTGTCAGTGAAATGAACTTAACGTTGGTACAATTGATTCAAGCAGTTCAAAGCGAAGAGTTTAAAACAGAACTTCTGGAATTAAGAAAGCACAATCATCTCAATGGCAATAATAAACTAGCAAGTCTGAATCCATTTATGGATGAAAAAGGACTACTGCGCGTCGGGGGAAGGCTGAAGAATTCAGCTCTGCCTTACAACACAAAACATCCAATCATTTTGCCACCTGACCATCATCTGACAAATTTGGTTATTCAAGACTCTCACCACAAGACTCTGCACGGAGGAGTTCAATCAACCCTGGCCCATACTAGAATGAACTATTGGATTGTATATTATGGAAAACGAAATGTACAATGTTGGTTACGAAAATGCACTACGTGTATTCGATTCAAAGCAGTTACTAAGCAACAATTGATGGGAGATCTTCCGGCAGAAAGGGTAACAGCATCACCACCCTTCTCACATACAGGTGTAGACTATGCTGGCCCAATCCAACTAAGAACGACAAAAGGCAGAGGGCACAAGTCATACAAAGGGTACATAGCAGTTTTCGTGTGCCTCGCAACAAAAGCTATACATCTAGAAGCCGTCACCGATATGACCACGGACGCATTCCTTGCAGCGTTTAGAAGATTCACCGCAAGGAGAGGACAATGTTCGTACATGTTTAGCGACAATGGTACAACGTTCGTTGGAGCAAGCAAGATTCTGGAAAAAGAAGTATCACAGTTAACAAAATCTCCAGCAGTCTAAGATAATGGCCGGCAGCTCCGGCAGCCGGAGCTGTGGGGGAGCCGGCAGCTCCCCACTTCGGAGGAATATGGGAGGCAGGAGTGAAATCAATGAAATACCACTTTAAACGAGTGGTTGGAGATGCCACTTTAACCTATGAAGAAGTAACAACATTACTACACCAGATAGAAGCATGTCTCAATTCAAGACCCTTGTGTACATTGGGTACTGATGGCAAAAACCCCCTCATCTTAACACCCGGTCATTTCCTGATTGGGAGGCCTCTTCTAACGTCTTCAGATCCCATAACAACAGACATCAACACAAATCTATCATCCCGATGGAGGCTTCTGCAAAAAATGAAAAAAGACTTCTGGCAAAAATGGTCATCGGAATATCTAAGTAACCTCCAGCAGCGCTACAAGTGGAAAACACCCCAACAAAATCTGGAACCAGGCAACATTGTCCTGATAAAAGAAAACAACATTACTCCAACCAAATGGCCCTTGGCAAGGGTATTGGAAACCCATCCAGCAGGCGATGGTACTGTGAGAGTGGTATCATTAGAAAAACCCGGAGGGACCATTACCAAAAGAGCAATTCACAACCTCATTCCATTACTTCCCTCAACAGAGAAGCCAGATGAAAAGTCAATGCACATAAAGTCTAATCTGGCCACAGTAGAGAAACACCACAAGGAAGTCCCGGCTGCACGACCTACAAAACAATTCAAACGAAGAAGCTTCTCAGTGATATGGTTCTTCATGGCGTTACTAGTAATATTGCCGAAACTAACTATAGCAAATTACACAGTGAAATATCCAACACCAGGCCTGTATGTGGAACACATTGGCCAAGCAAAAATTCAGCGAGGTATTTTCAAGCTAGACATTGACTTTAGCAGACAGAAGATATTTGAAGAAATGAACACCACATCTACAGCAGTCAACCAATTCGAAAAACTCTGTAATGAAACGAAGAAATTATCATCATCTACCCAATGCATCAGCTTTCTACACCATCTCAAGGAACAAGAGAAAGAAGCACACTGGATAATAGATGGCATTGACGCAGTGATCAAGAGCCGACAACGAAGAGGTCTTCTAGGAAAATTACTGACTTCAATTTTTGGTGTAAACGACGAAGTGTACACCAACATTGAAGCTCTGGAGAGAAATCAAAGGGAACTCATCACAGCTTCAAATCATCAAACTAAGTTCATGTTGTCTGCGTTGTCTACCTTCAATAAAACCGAAACACGAATCAACGATCGCCTAGAGAGATTCCGACGACAACTGAATCAAGGACTTCAAGCAATAAACAATTGTCTAGGATGGTTCCAAGCGATCGACATCAACAAGCTCAACATCAATGTCCTTAATGCGTATCAACTGGCTACTAACGTATTAACAGAAATCTGTGACTACTACACGCATTTATTGAATGTAAATTTGGGCAATGACAACGTGTACGATCTGATCTCACCATCTCACATTCACCACATGATCAACGACGCAAATAAGAAGCTTCCCTCAAATCTTTATATCATATCATCCATCATCAAAACAAAAGTGGTACATGAGGATGATGTTATCAGAGTCCAGGCCTTCTTCCCAATGGCAGAGATAAAACAATTTGACGTGATCAAGGTCAACGCCATACCACTACAGATAGAAGACGGCTCTTACTGGGTATTTGATATTCCAAACGATATCATTGCAATCGACTACAATAACCAACTATACTTTCAAATGACAGATGAAGAGTATCGAAAATCAATCGCATTGGATGACACGAATTATCTCTGTTCTCCTACAACAGTAAAGAATATTGAAACTAACAACAACTGTATCATAGATGAATTATTCAATCGGCATGAGATACAAAGCTGCGATGTTGTGGAAGTGAAACTTCACTCCGTGGTTTGGAAACAACTGTACATGATCAATACATGGCTTTTTATCTCCGTAACTCCACAACGGATCGCAGTTACCTGCAATGGCGTGAGAGAGGATGTCGAACTGAGAAAGACCGGAATCATTCAACTGTCACAAGACTGCATCATCAAAACAAAACAGAACATTCTCACCCCAAAGAAGGACGACAGTCTTACGATACTTGGCAGCTACAACAAAGCAGTGGTATTACCAGGAAATTTTACTCTGCTAGCAGCCCAGAAGCATCGATCACCACCAATTCAAGAGGAACCAGTATTATCCGTCTCCGATCACTTAAAAGAACTAAAGATGGATGAAGACGCCATCCATCAAGAAATCTCGAACGTATTGTGGCATAATGTGCGTCATCATGGCGTGATGGCCAGTACTGTCACCACCACTACAATACTAGCCCTATGTTTCACCCTGTGGGTTGTAGTGCGTTCATTAAAAAGAAGATTTAATAAACCAAATCCATTGGCCACCCAGGACCAGGCCATCCTACTGAAACCAGTACCACGCCAAAGACGATCCTTAGTCACCGACGTAGAGCCATCTTCAGTACACCATCTGGTACAACCAGAGCGTCAACACCATAATAGTGAAGAAGATGCCAGGTCACTCCAACCATTGTATACAGAGGTCCAAACTGTGCAGTGCTGAACTGAGAGTGACGATACAAGAGACCCAATTGTGTTGCTTAATATTACCATATTAATCGGTTTTGAGTGGTTACTTGACCTTAGAGATAGTTATTCCGGCGGGGCAATTTGTTTAATTACATTAAACAATTTTTTTTCTTTTTATATTATTTATCTGGTGCTAACAAATAAATATTCCCAAATTCCTAAATAATATACATACAAATGTTGGTAACTTTCCATTAATATTGTGAACTCGCTTATGTATGTAATATTTCGCCAATTCCAATTCATCAAAACGAAACGTAGCAAAATTCCTAATTGCATTGCCAATAATCCAGGTAACACCTAGTATCGATTGAAGAATTGCAACTCTGCAGAACCAGCGTTCAATGTGCAATTTGAAACCAGTGCCGCCCAACATAATTCATTGTTTTTATTTCAGTCTTACAACAATAAAATTCATTAATGTTTAGCACCGCTGTAATACTTTTTAGGACACTTTTTGTATATAAAACCCAAATAATTTCTTAATAAAATCAGTATTAAACCTGTGTTTGTACTCATTCCTTAAAACAAACCATCTGGCCTGCCCGGAGTTTGTTCAGTGACTGAAAGAATATAAGAACGTGAGTTGGTATTTTTGATAGATATTTTGAGCGCTGAATACGAATCCGCGCATAAAAGTCACATATCAAGTCAGGTTTTTGTACATCACTACAAAGAATAAATGCCGCCTGGGCAAAATGGTCTCAAATCAAGAAATTTTCTAGAAGTACAAACAATTTCCTAGATTTTTCAATTTACTTTGACACCATTTCCAAGCTTCTATGCTATTGAGTTTGCCTGTTACGCATTTGAGAAAATTGCAATTTATAAGTACAAAATCGCATAAAAAATGTCAATATCATGATAAACATAACATTTTCTAAAATTTTGGGTAAATTGGTTACAAATAACCTCTCCCATCCCCTTTCAGATATACATCGGTGAACCAAACATCTTGTATGGCATTTATAGGTGCTTATTTATTCCAGAAACTTAGAACCCCACATTTGATGTACTCTAGTCCTCATATGAGGAGACTAGTAAAAGAACAGTCCATTATATATAAACAAAGGTTGAAAAATACTACTGCTCAGGAACCAACAGTATGTGAAGTCGATACTGTACCAATAATAATTATTCCCCTTCCTCATCATGACAATTCTATCCCAGAAAGAGTATCAACTATGCTACCAGGTCCATCAACCAGACAAATATCAGATTTCCAGGTAGTTGATCATACAGTCGACAATGTTGATATAAACAATTTTTGTTACATTTGAACACCAGGGCTGGAGACTGTCGAATCTCTCAGAACTCATACACAAAATTATTACATATTTTGAAAACCGATCTCAATTTAAACATCAGACATGATGCCAGCACACTTACATGCATTCTAACAATAAAATAATATTTAACACCATCGACATTGAACCTGGTTGCTATTATCATTTTGGTTTGAAGGACTCTACATTATGTGTTTTAGATAGATACAAAATATGGAACATAAATCACATAAACATTGAAATGAATGTGGATGGTCTTCCTCTTTCCAAGAGCAGTGGTAGCCGTTTTGACCGATTTTAAGAAACAGAAAATTTGGAACATAATTTTGTGTTTCCCATTGGTGTATACCATGGCTTTACTAAACCAACCGACTCCAATGCATTTTTAAAATGTTTTGCGGACGAATATGCCGGTATCTGTCATAATGGCGTTCCTTATAAAGGTACAAACGTTACGGTTAGAAATTCCAAAATATTATGCGATGCTCTTGCAAAAGCTTTCATTTTATGTGTACAAAACCACAATGCATATTTTAATTGCACATAATGTTGTATCGAAGGACCATTTTTTAATAATCGTATGACCTTTCCCGAGTTAAACACAAATGTAAGAACTGACGATTCGTTCAAACAAATGGTTGATGAAGACTATCATAGAGTCTATGATATTAGACTATATGCATTTGGTTTGCCGGCGTAGTAAAACGGCATCTGGAGGCATCAACAACAGCATATTGAATCTTAAAAAAAGTAGCGTCATGGAGTTTGTTAGAAAACCACGAACACTTGAAGATGTTGAAAGGTGGAAAGCCACAGAGTTTCGTCAGTTCTTACTGTATTCTGGACTTATAATTTTAAAAGATAAATTAAAGCTAAATTTCTGTTTGCATTTCCTTAGCCTACATGTCGCTATGCGACACTTTGTATAGAGTTGAACAATTTTGCAGGAGTTTTGATACGCCATTTTTTAGAAAATTATGGCGAATTGTATGGAATGGAGTCAGCCGTAATATCCATAATTTGTTACACTTGCCTTCAGATTGCCTCAAATTTGGGCAACTCGACAACTTCAGTTGTTTTAAATTTGCAAATTATATGGGTATCATTAAAATATCACTAAAAAGTACAAAATTTCCGTTGAGGCAATTTGTAAATAAGGTACACAAACAAAAGAAATTTTCCTCAACTTTTGACACACAAAAATGGGTCTCTCACGGTATGTCGGGTCCAATATAATTAACGGTAGAGAGCAAAATTATTATGAAGTAATCACGTTCAAGTCATTCACCTTAAAACTATCACCTTCAAATTGTTATTTTATATTAAAACATTCCAGGGAACCTGCAATAGCAATAATTTTTTCTCAGATAATCAAAATAATTATATCCAGTACTAGTATATTGTGTACCAAGCCGAGAAGAAAGTGGTTCTTTTCCGGGCGAGAGAAGAGTTACACAGGCGAGCGTAGCGAGCCTGGGCACTTCTTGAGGCCCGGAAAGGCCCGGTGTGGTGCACACATAACTTTTTATCCTACACAACAATATCGTAATAAAATCACCCGATTCTAAAGACTAATCTCTGACATATTGACAAATAAAATCCGTTGACGTTTTAATCACAAACGTCAAACCGAATCGAAACTGTGTTTTGATTGGACAGAGATATTGCATTTGAAGATTTGAACATTTGACGATTACTTTCACTTCACCTAATTCTTCAAAGTTATTTTTTTGTGGTACTGTCGGTGCCGAAAGTCAAGCTACTGAAATAATTGATGTACATGAAGATACTATATGCAAATACATGAAAATGGACATCATTATCTCATGGGTGCATCATGAATAGATTTGTGCAACAACCCTCTAGCAAGTAACTTCCATAACAGTTTTTAAAATACACCAATCGTACAAGAATTCCGAATCCCCATCTTCCCATTCTGTATTTTTCTTATACTTTCCTCCATCTTCTGCTGTCATGGGGGCGACGTCCCTTCTTAATTATTATTACTTAATGACTCTGAACTGAAGGGGACGCTTACCCGCCATTTTGAAGAACTCGATATCTAACCTGGGAGTCTGCTCTCGTCATCTTTTTGAAGCAAATGCGAGATTTTTGGAAGGCAGTAGGGATACCACCGGTTGCCCTCTGGTACGTATCTAGGAGCAAGTTTGCTTGTTGCTAATAACAATAACGCACGCGCCACGCCCATACGTTTCAATCAAACGTATGGAAATAATTATATCTAACTCTTCCGGAGGCTTAAAACCTGTGAGGTTCTTTCGCTAAGACTCTAAACAAAACACAACAGCGTGCAAATTCAAATCCCCTTTTCAAATTCACGCGCGAAAATCTGACTTATACACTGCAATCGGTGGTCTTCTCAAAATGGCTTATAAATTTAGGGCAGTATCCTGCCTCGATGATCATAGACTGAGACAAATCTAATATCAAAAATGGCTTTCAAAAAGACGGGTATTATTAAAAGGTAGGAATTTGGCTTGTCAGAAGTTAACATTCAATAATGATACATTAACTAACAAAATATGTTTTGAACTTTTGTTTATTATATTAAAATGTATGTTGTTCAGATGACAAGATATGTCCTAACAATATATGTTTGAGTTTGTCCAAGGCAGTTCACAGAATAATATCATACTGGTCTGCCATAAAACAGCATTTTTAAAATCATGGAGATGACGACAGCGAAGCCTTTATTTAAAATTTTATTATTAGTTGGATTATATACTTACAAAGACTGAGAGATATAGTTATCATTTTTGACTAGACACACATTTATTATGGGGATTACACAAAACACCAATATTGTCGAAATAAAATGAAAATTTTAAATTAGTTAGGGAACGTGTAGATAATTACTTCAAGCAAAAATACATGATCCTCACACACAAATGGTCTCAGTACATCAAAATGATGCTTGGTTTATGTGGTCATATTGGCTTTTTGTCTCATGTTGGTTGTGTTGTAAAAAATCGACAAGAGGCAGAAACGAAAAGAGGGAAAACTAGTAGACATTAATTGAAATAAATTAATTTACTTAATAATTAACACTTTTTATGTACCAAAATTTCACTCTAAAGCGTTACTAAAAAGTATGTGTCGAAACCGCACATTTTTGTGGCAGCTGTTATTAATTTAAACTTATGTTCCATAATATAATTATTTCTCCGGGTCAGCATAGGCACAATGTTGGCAACCCTAAGCAGTACCGATAATGAGGTGACCATAAGAACCCCCGGCAAGAGGAAAGTTTTAAAAACTACTAAGGGATTTTGTTGACACCTATGCTTTGCCGATTCTCTCACAAGAAGAAACTAGTAAGTTTTATTATTATAATAGTTTTTATATTTATATAATCCAAGTATTAATATAATACCACCATATGCAGACAATTTGTTCCTGCTCCATCTAAATATAATTGAAAAAAACTTGATTGAGAAATCCTTCATATTTTAAATTTGTGGATAGGTATAATACTTATACCTACAAAATGATAGGGCTAGTATAGTCGGCCAGTACGACGAATTTTTGCCAATAAACTTAGGTCCGGAATTGTATCATTTAGATTTTACAGATATTGTGATTTGAAATAAGAGACCTGTGAAATTTATACATAGTCACTCGCTTAAGAATAGGCCGTCACGAGCATAAATCTACTTGCAAATTGCCCACGTGGCAACTCACGACAACCCACGTGACAGCCTATTCTTAATGCCACTAGACTCTACTTTTGTCATTTTAACACATTATTATACAATGATGGCGCAATTTTCATTTGTCCAATTAGTAGATATGCATCTGGTCTATGGCGGAGCCAGATGTAGAGGCATAATAGCTGTGCGACTACGATACGCTTCCGGACATAGGTAGTTTCTTGGTAAAATATGCTCGTCCTTGCCCAATTTACCAGCCCTACCAGTTTTTTGGTATAATTGTGGGACATCCTGTATAGATCTTTCAGTTTAGAATTTTTGCAATTAGGTTCTCAGATCAGTGGTGAATCAGTGGCAGCTTGCTCGAAGTCCAGCAGTGATATTGCAGAGGTTGATAGTGTTGATGCTTCACCTCACCATGACGAATTGGATGATGGCACACTTGTTGTTGAAGACCCTCACAAGACAATTTCCTTTCTGGGAATATAGATGGTATGTAAAGGGTTATTCTTAATTGAAATTACTAAATAAGTGTTCTTTCTAAACTTTTGATAATACTTCTGTTGTGTATTTATCATTGAATTCGACACGTAACTGGAAAGGACGCGGCCGCTCTATTTCGTATTTGTTTGGTGAAGTAGGGGCAAGAGACAAGGACGGACTGATGGTATAGTATTCCCGTCCTCGTTTATCTCACTCCTAACATAGGTTTTATATGGTTGGAACCTATAAATAAATAATGGTGGTTTCCTGCGTTGCATTTGGTTGCAACTATCTGCATATCGCAGGCAATGGAATACCATTTCACAGGCAAGTAAATCTGTTATTAATGTCTATGTAATATGAATGAAATAATGCAATAAAATATGGGGTAACCTAAAACATGATTTTGGGTGTTTAATACCGGTAATATAAAAAACATACCACAATTGCAATTCCACAATTCTTGTTTTTCAGGTACATACCTCACATTTGTTACGGCATAAAATCAAAATTTTGCAACAGAAGCTAAAGCGAAAAGAACAGAAAATATCTAAGATGAAAGAAGTTATTGAGTCTATTACAAAATCGGGATTTAGTAACGAAAATTTGGATCATGTTTTAAAAACTTCTTTCAAGGTATGTTAAAGTTTTATGCACAAAATATGTTTATTTACTTCATGAAATTGTGTTCATTTTTAGAATTTCCATCTGAATTTGTAATTCAACAAAAAACAAATGGTGCAATTTGTTGCACCAGCTGGAGACAACTCCAGTTTAACGAAGATATTCCGATACAATGAAACAATTTGTGCACACAATTTACTTTTACAGTCCGAAAGTTTACAATTTTTTACGACAACAATTTGCATTACCAAATCCCCGTACTATAAAAAATGGCCTTGTAATTTAAATTACCAACCAGGCTTCCTGTCGGAAGTCTTCCAGTTTTTAAAAGATGAAGTGAAGGTGAAACCACATTTAAGAGATTGTGCCCTAATTTTTGATGGCATGCCTATTAGGAAACAAGTCACGTGGGATCACCAATCGGAGACATTTATAGGGAATGTAGATTATGGTGGAATTATCGATATACATTACGAAACTGCTGCATCAGAGGCTCTGTTTTTCAAATTGTTAGCTATTCCGACAATTTTAAATGTCCAGTTGGTTATTTCTTAATTAATAAATCAGATGCTAATATTCAAACGCAATTAACATCTGTGTATTTAAAAAATTTATTTGACATAGGAATAACAATAAGATCAATAACCTCTGATGGAACTAGAACCAACCTGGCCACTTACAATAATTTAGGATGTAAAATTACTCATCCACATACTGTTTCTTCTTTTCGCCACCCATTTGCAGCGGTCAATGTCTACGGTATGCTGGATACTTGTCATATGCTTAAATTAGCAAGAAATTGCATTGCTGAAAAGCAAATAGTATCAAATTCAGGGGTTATTACTTGGCAATATTTAAAGAGGCTTGACGAAATTCAAGCCATATTTATTTCAAAAAGCTAGCTAGCTGGGCAGGCACTTAGTAATGGAGTAGCAGATGCAATAAACTATTTAAAAAAATTCGAATAACTACGAAGTTAAAGAACGTGGTGCCACGATCGAATTTATTAAAGTAATAGACAGAATATTTGATATTTTAAATTCGAGAAACCCATTTGAAAAAGGTTATAAAGCACCGATCAGACCGAACACATTACATTATTTTGAAACTATTTTTTCAGAAACAACGGAATATTTGAAGTTGGAAGATGGTGTGCCATTGTTGAGTCACAACAGAAAAACTTTTGCATTAGGTTTTATAATGACCATGCAGAGCACAATTTTGTTGGCAAAATCTTCATATTTTAAAATTACAAGGCAAAGCAGCCTCTGTACGCCAAAAAATTTCAAAATGAATTTTATTTAATCATTGTTAAGTATAGTGCTGTATTATATTATGTGTGTATTAGTTACCTACCTATATTTTGTTACCAATGAATTTAAAAAATAAAAAATATATTGAAATAAATCAACTACTAAATTGGTATTATAACACTCCAATTAAATTTCTGGCATCGTAAATGACTTAAAATGTATTTAATTAAAGAAATACGTGTGCTTGCGAGTAAATTGGCTATGTATGGCGGTAATGTGAGAGAGATACGAATACTGCACCATAGCGGGTTGCATAAAAATAATAATTCTTCAACGGGCGGTCAAGCGTGCCCTTTCCAGTTACGTAGTGTAAAGTTCAATGGTATTTATATATTTAGGTATTTTTATATTTAGGTTGGTAATACGACGGCGCCCGATGAACTAACTTCAACCTCGTTAAGTTGACTAACTATATAAATGTGTACCGTATGTACTTCTACAATAAACGGTCTAAAGTGTGTCAGTGTATCATTTATGTAGCGTACAACACCTCGTACACAACAGAAATTTGCGACGAGGAAAAACAAGTGAAGAAGAAAGGAAGGCACAGGTGCTTATCAGAAAATAATTTGTCAGTCGTGCAGTATCGATCCAAGTGAAGCCGAGAACGTCACAGGTCGGTGACCAAGATCGCGCTAACCAGTAACATTTAAAATATTTTCGCCCGGGTAAGGATGATTTTAACAATTACATGGAAAGGATGGATATGCTGTTTTTGTGCACCAATATTGACGAGACGAATAAAAAAAAAACGTGTGGCATTATTCATTACACTCATTGGTCCTGACGTGTATAATACGTTGAAAAGATTGATGAACCCCAAGTCACCGGGTGATGCAACATACACAAATATCGTAGCGACGTTGAAAAGCCATTACACACCGGAAAAATCAGTGATTGCTTAAAGATTTGCATTCTACAACGCGCAACAACAACCGGAACAGTCTATTTCGGAGATTATTGTGGAGATTAAAAACCTGGGGAAAGTTGTGATTTCAATTTATTTTTGGACTTAGTTCTCCGGGATAAACTAGTGTGTGGACTGAAAAGCGAAGCAATTCAGCTTAAATTGTTGAGTGAAAATAAACCAACCTTTGCAAATGCTTGCAGTACAGCTACAGCGATGGAACAAGCAGAAAAGCAGGCACGAATGTTGCATCCGATGGAAGTTAAGAAAGTCAATTCAAAAGAAAGCCAGTCGTCAAAGCCCAAAAAAGAGTCCAACGAGTGGAAGTCCAACATCAAACCTTGTTATCGCTGTAGTAGGAAGTGCAACCCAAAAACTGGTCCTGCCAACAATTGGGAGTGCTTTACTTGTAAAAAGAAAGGTCACACATCCAGTGGCGTAGCTACCATGGGTGGCACCCGGTGCGGATATCGTGGTGTCACCCTAAGAATGAAAAGGGACAACCGTTAAAATTAACAAAAATCCGATAAACATAAAGTTTATAAACATAAGTTTATTTAATTAATACAAATAAGTGTTATTAATAATTAAGTTACAATATTATAATAATAATAGTACTAATGATTATAGGCATTTATTATAGGTATATTCTTTCATATAGATGTATGAAAGTGAATCTATTCTTTTCTCAAAACCTCTTCTGCCCAGCTTTAACAGCCGCAAACTCGAAAATCACATTTTGAACATTTATATTTAGTGTTGCCTGGTGTTTTCTTGTTAATATGCCAAGTCTAGTTTGGGTCATTGTTGCCCGCAAATAATTTTTAATTAATTTTAATTTGCTAAGACACCTTTTACACGAAGCACCTGTTTGTGAACAAATTGTCATAAATATCTTTAGTGCGATCGTAACATTCGGAAGAGATTCTATAAAATCATCCCATTCCACGATGAATTTCAAGCCTAGACACGCCCAATTAGAAACTGTAACTGGCCGCTATTAAATGTCTTCTCATCCTTTGGTATCTGTCAGAGGAGTTGTGTTTCTGATACCTCATAAAAACCAGTAAATTTGGGTACAGCTAATTTCAACTTTACAGTGTTCGCCAAAAGTAAAGTGTTTGGCTGCACAACTTCGAACAATGAAGCTACATCTTAAATTGACTTTGATCTAGTTGGAGTTCAATACTGAATCGGTTAAACATTCCAACATATCCTTTTCAAGGTCAGATCTCTGTGAAAGTCCTGCATCGGTGGCCAAACTACCGGCCATTTGGTTTTTATGACGAATTCGTCGTTTTATTGGAATGTCGTAGTCCTCCGATATTTTCACAGCAAGATCTATTGCCTCTTCTACTATATGACTTTTTTTCAATATATGTATACGAAGTGTCTGTATTTTTATAGCTAACTGATCAACACTCAAGCCTTTACTTTGCAATGCAATCTGAGCAAACTTTATTTCTATTGGAAGAAAAGATAGCAAAGAAATCACACACAGAAGACATAAGGTTCTGTGCAGCACCTCTGGTATCTAAATTTTTGTGATGATCACACAATTTTTGAATTGCAGCCACAATCTCATCAAAATTTTCAGCAAATACTTTTACTGCAGCATAATGAGCACTCCAACGCGTTGTTGGGAGTCTTTCAACAGATGCTTTGCTCGATGTAGACTTAAACCCACTTAAGAAGCACTTCCAAGCTGCTAGTAGAAACAAAACAAAATGTAACTATGGTCTCTATCATACCGAAAAATGATACACAAGATACATTTTGTGCAAATGAGTGTTGGCCACATAAATTAGTTGATTGATCTATACAGGGTCTCCCACGACGAGCTGCCATTAGAAGTATATGGAGAACCAAATGAAATGACAGATTTGTGGACTTATTCTGTTGGACAGGATCGTCTCAACTAAAATATACCTAGAATTGAATATACGGAAATACCGTATCATACGGAATTACTACCATAATGATGAAATAATCAAAGTATTGAAGATGGTGATATCCAGGCGGGATGCAAATTTTAAGTAAATCAAAAATTACAGCCACAACCTGGATTTGAACCAGGGACCTCAATAGCTCAGATGGCAGAGCATTGTGCTAGAAACGCAAAGGTCCCTGGTTCAAATCCAGGTTGTGGCTGCAATTTTTGATTTACTTAAAATTTGCATCCCGCCTGGATATCACCATCTTCAATACTTTGATTATTTCAACTAAAATAGTTTGGGTTTTCGGTTACTTCCGGTTACACCGGAAATGATCTGAACTTTTATATTTCAAATGGAACACCCTTCATTAAATTTTAGATGAATTTTATGTTACATTCCCTATACCTAACATGTGTCATTTTTGAGATATTCATATTTTTGATTAAAAAGTGACAGCTGCACGGTTACTTTCAAAAACATTTTAAAACACATTTTTACAATTTCACGTAAATATACAGAGATTTAGGTTTACTATGAGACCATTTTGAGGTTTCTTGGACAATGGGTTCAGCTGGAATAAACTAAAAAAGCGAAGCAATACTGCGTTCCGCTATCTACCTACGGTTGTCAGACAGTGGCACATTGCCCACGATATCGCTCTGTCTCTTTTGCTTGCGCCTGCAACACTTCTCGCCAGCCAATATAAAGCGCGGGTCCGTTCCAGTTATACGTAGTATGTAGAGTTCACTGGTCGTATGTACTTCTACAATAAACGGTCTAAAGAGTGCCAGTGTATCATTTATACCGGAAGTCTTCTCGCTGGAAATCTTCTTTGGTATCTTCTCCGTGCCCTTCGACAATTTTCATTGCAGTATCCATAAATAAAATGAATATCGGCATATTCACTGTTAGTAAATTTTTTGGGCATAATATTGTTCGGATTTATAATTATTTGTGAAAATGCAATAACAATCCTGTTATTAGAATTACTAGAATGACAGCAATGTGACGTATAAAATCAACCTGAAGTATTATTTTTAAAGCATTCTTGATAAATACGTATCAAAGCCGCCTATAAAACAACTGATAAAAATGCTCGATTTTCATTTTGAACAGCTGTAAGTTGTTAAGGAGTTGAAAAACCCCTAAGTTCATATGAAACTTTTTATTCAGAATGATAATTTTGTATCTAAAAAAATTTTTTTTTTGCGGGAAAAAAGTGGGACACCCTGTATATATGTTAAATAATAAAATATATGAAAATTGTCTAGTGTTTCTTATTTTGCATCTAAAATTAAAAAAAATACGTATATATAATATATAATCAAGATTTTGACATTGTCTGCAGGCACCATGAATCGAGATTGTAGCATCAATGCGGCGTTATCCACTATTTTTATTCATTTATTTGTGACGGCTGCAACGTATTACCCGACTTTTATCCGCGATCCCGTGAATGCTGGCAGCAACGATCACGGCAAACGCAGCTCAAAATGCGAAAAATATAAGCGTTCGCGTGCGACTCGCACCATCTGTCGGTAATTGAGTCGCAATTGAGGACGCATCGGCCGGCGTATTTGCAGTCACAAGACGCATAAAATGTTTCACGTCTGCAGTCATTTTGCGGGTAGGTTTGCTATCTACGTAGTGCAAATTTGAGTGTCGAGTACGACGAGTACGATAAGACTTTACAGACTCATGACATATGAGGTTTACAAATGCACTAGTTTACCAAGTACTGGCTACTGCATAGCCCGTATAGAGTAACTCACTCTTTTACCACGAGCGGGCGAGTCTTTCGTTTATTTTAGCGAATTTTATACCCACCTATATTTTGAACGCAATATAAATTCCAACGAGTTACTATCCCCCCTTTAAGTATGCCATTTTTGCACAATTGACATACAATTGCCATCTAGCTCACTGCTGGCGCTGGTGATGAAATGTGATTGGTTCTTTGTGTCATTATAATTTTACAGGAAGAAAATCTTGTAAGCATAAGTTTGCGGCGATATTACACTTTCTCATTTTCTTCCCACCTCAGATATAGACCAATAGCAAACACGTACTCATACGAATAGTAATGGGTGGGGAGAAAGTGGAATATTTGCCGCAAATGCATGTTACAAAATTTAGTCCCAGGTGCTCACAGAACATGAAAGACATGCATGGTATACAGTACGTTTCCCCGAACGCTAGGCATAGCATTTACGGAAGAACGGCAACATCGCTCTCCCCACCCGGCGTATTTGTCAGCGGCTAAGCGCTTCCCCGGTGCGCGCTTCGTGTGCTAGTAGCTTGTAGTTTGTTGTTCGCAGGACTGTGTATGGTCGCATTTTGTTCATACAATTTCTAAATTCTCTTTTATTGTCAGAAAATAATATGCAAAAATAAAAACGCTATTCTCAAAAAAAAAAAAACATAAATTAACTAATATTCTAGTACGAATAAACAATTAAATAAACATTATTTTAAGTCGGGCTCAAAGATTCCGCCTTGCGCTGCAAGACAGTATCCGAGCCGTTTGTAGAAGTTGTCCCTCACGGCAGAGAGCGTTTCGGCTGTTACAGTGGTGGCAGCTTCTGTAATTTTTGCTCTCAACTCCTGTAAATTATATTGACTTCATCAACATAAATGGTATTTTTAAGATAACCCCACAAGAAAAAAATCGTTCGGAGACAGATCAGGTGATGTTGGGGGCCAACGAATGTCGCCTGTCCCACTAATAAGACGGTGAGGAAATGCGGTTGTTAAAAACTCTCGCACCATGGCCGCGTTATGAGCAGGACAGCCGTCTTGCTGAAACCAAACATCATCGTGATCTACTCCGGAAAGGTTATAAATAGCGGGAAGTACTTGCTCGTGCAGCAAAGTAAGGTACTTCTGGGCGTTAATAGATAGTACCACAACCTCAACCATTATGAAATTTATCTCTCTAAACACGTTCTGCACGTAAGTTCTTGCAATAGGACCAATGCAGTATTTTATCAGACAAAGCTCAACACTCTTACCATGATAATCACTATTTGAACTCGAAATAAGTAATCAAAAACTTTACCATTAAATTGTAGCTGGTTTACTCACTGTAAATATTAAAATAAACTTACTCAACAGTAAAACTCAAATCTCAATAAAAGAATAACATATTTTTATTCACAATTAAAACAGAAGAATTAAAACAACGAAATGAACTCTAAATCTACCAAATATTTTGAGGAGTTGTTAGATTAAACAAAACACATTAAATTTAGAAATTAAACACAAATTAAGGAAGTAATGATCGGCTTACCATTTACAAAAACACACACTAAAAAACTACATTTTAATATGAAGCAAGCGGGATGCTTGCGACTCTATCTCTTCTGGATCTTTTCTGGATGCCAACGAATTGACGCCTCACCCACTTTTAAAAACTTCCCCTTCCCTGGCTTCATATTAGGAGAAAAAGGGACCACACGACAAGCTAAATAAAATTTGTAGATGATAAGCCCGTTGTCCCAAAAGCATACTAATCAGTAACCTAGTAGTATAATATAAATTTTATGAAACTCATAAATCTGTTATGAAAGAAAGCCTCTATATGTATGGAAATAAATATCATTAAAAAGTTTCACAGTGACCAACGCGCTTCACATGCTTGCGTAGAACAATCAATCTCACACAAAAAATATAGATTACAGGCGCATTGACCGCCAAGAATATGGTATCAATCCTATATGTGATAATATTGTCCCTCGCAGACAAACGCGCGATAACGGTAGTCCCCATAAACAGAGTAATAGCAATTATTACATTCCTCCCCCGTTAAATAAAATAATGATTAGAAAAATAATGCCAATTATTACATTTACCATGTAACGGAAAAGTCGATTCATCAGTAAAAATAATATTTTGTATAAAGTTTTCATCTGCGTTCGCCTTTTCCATTAGTTTCACAAAACTCCATTCTACGAATACTGTCCTCTGCGAAGGTTTCCTGGGTCTTTGAGTACTTATAACTCCGGAAATCACCCTAATTCAGAGCGTTAGCAACGGTTTTGTTACCAATACCCAATTCATCGCCAATCCCTCGAGTGGATTTCTTATCGTCCAGTACTACAGAACCGCAGATTAGTACATCCCGTCATTCTTTTGCCTCAATTTCTTGTGGACTATCTCCCTTGGATGAAAAGTACTGCAGCACTTTAGACAAAGATAATTTTCAAATTGATGCACAATATTGAAAATGGTTTGTCTGCACGGGATAGGTCTGCCTTCAAAAGTGATTGCAAACAAATCCACGCACTGTTGCGCTGAATTTCCACCGTAATACCACTTGATGATCTGAAGCTGCTCTAGCGGAGGGTACATCGCGATTGCAAAGATATGAATGTTATGAAGCGTTGTTAGATCTGCGATAGTTCTGCCGTTGCGTACATGTACTCCGAAACGCAAAACCAGACTGACCTGACCAGACCTGCTCTCCCACCAGTCGGCAGTCCCACTATAATCGGCTGTCCCACTCAGTGGCAGTGTTGTCGCGTGATACGCTAGTTTCTATAGACCTATGCCTAATTTTTGCGGACACAATCTGTATAGGCAAATCGGAAACCATAAGAGATGCAAATATGGAATACACTTAAACAGATTTCGGGTATTTAAACTTTTTGCACGATTCACTAGAAATGATCAAAAAAGTAAAAACTTTTAATTTCCTTACAGTACAAGGTGGAAACTAGAAACTTTTACATAAGAACATGCAGCAAAACTATTGGTGGTACCAGAAATTATCTTTGTCAATCAGATTTTGCAGTTTGTTATACCTGTATAACACAGATAATGTTGTTGATGTGTTGTTTGTGTGCAAGCACAAAAATAGCAATTTACGCTCAATTTGTTTCAGTCGGTTTCAATTAAAAAATAAAACATTGAACTACCTTGTAAACAAACATTATGGCCAATCAGAAGTCCAAATCAAATCCAACTCAGATGAATACATCTGGTATTTACAGTTTACACCGAAATTCTATTCACATTTTGTTTTCCACCACGGAGGTGTACTAACTGCATGTATTCCTTCTGTGACGGAACCTACTGTAATTAGTATATTATGCAACAAACACAAACTGAAGATCTTTATGCACTGGTAAGAACGTTTGGCGCTCGAAGTAGCTTATAATGAGTTTAATTTTGTGTTTAATTTTGCGTAACATATTATTACTTCACTTCTGTTGGTCTTCTTTGTTTCCAGGATAATACAATTTTATAATTTTTATTGCAATTTTAAATTGACCTTGGTTCTAACAAAACGTTAAAATAAATAAATTACCTCAAAACCAAGGCTAGAAAAGATATTTTGAAATTTTTGCTTAGAACTGGATGCTGAATCAACCCTTTAAATTATTTTAGTCAAGTTATGAATACACACCGAGATAAAGAATATTGGTTCTATTACAAGGGATGGAAAATCATATTCACATACATACATTGATTTAATTCGCAAGTAAAAAAAACGCTCGTTCAGTCTTCGAGCGTTTTATTTACTTGTGAACAACACGCAGTCGATAGCAGCTTTCCTTTCATTTATTTCATTATTTACTTATACCTACTATTTTTCAGATCCACAATTAGCGTCAACGCCAGAGGCACAGCTGAATCTTCTGTTGGATGTGTCGGCAAGACAGCAAACCATGCCAAATTAAATTTTAGATAAATTAAATTTATTGTCTGTGTAATAGATTGTAATGTTATATTTTATGTATATTTGATATTATTAGATCAGGACGTCTAGCGCCATCTATTGTAACTTATAAAAAGTAGACGGTTCGCGCATGTGAATTAGTATATAAGATGTTGCATAGTCATTCTGTATTGTGTCATGGCTGCTGTACGTTTTACAAGGTGAATAAACCATTTTAAAAGTGCAAGAAACAGTATTTTAATTCGAGTATATTACATAATGGCGACGAGTATTAACCAGTTATAAATAAAAATTGACGAAAAGAGGCTCAAGGCGACCACAAAACATTCAAGGCGAGTGTACTACGTTTTATAGAAAAATCGATAACATGCCGGGAGACGACCAGATAAGAACGGTGGGAACCGTAGGACAAATCCGAGACTTTAACATGGACGAAGACTGGACTATATATTTGGAAAGGTTGGACCAATATTTTATTGCTAATTATGTGGAAGAAAACAGAAAAGTAGCTGTGTTGCTAACAAGTATAGGCGACAGGCCATATAAAATTCTGCGGGACCTGTGTTCACCGATGTTACCCAAGGCTAAGACATATGATGAGTTGTGCAAAATACTAAACTCTCAGTTTTCGCGCCGAGTAGCCGTTTTTCGGAAAAGGGTAGATTTTTAGAATATTAAGCAACGCCCGCCAGAGTCAATCAACGATTATTTTGTACGAATATAAAATGCAGCCGAGAACTTCGGAGGGAGATTAGAAAAAATTTTAAAGGACTAGTTTGTAACAGGACTGATCCAAGGACAAATTTTAGACCGAGTCTGCGAAGAAGATGAGGGGAAGTCACTACAAGACCTCGTAGAACTTGCATTGAAGAGGGAGGCAGCTATCAGGTCCAGCACTGGTACGACAATTGCAGTAAACAAGTTGGACAAGTCGAAATCAAGCTATAAGAAGCCCGATGGTGCAGCGAGTGGTGAGTTAAAGTGCCGTGCGTGTGGTAAAAGGGGGAAACATAATTTTTCGAAATGTAAATATAGAGACTATTCATGTAAAATTTGTAAGAAAAATGGACATTTGGCCGTTGTGTGTAGGAAATGTACGAAAAATTATTAAGAAACTGAAAGTGAGGTTAAGGAAGCTGAAACTGAAGTAAATTTGTTTAGCGTAAATAATAGTAACGATTTAATTAAGCCTATAATGATAAAACTTCAGACTGAAGAAGTAGCGATAGACATGGAAATCGATTCGGGTGCAGGTGTATCCATTTTACCATATTATATGTATGATAAATATTTTTCAAAAATAAAATTATTGCCAACACATTAAATTAAGAACATACACGGGAAAACAGATTGTTCAGTTGGGAGAAGTATGGGTATATATAAGTTTTAAGGATCTTAAAAAGAAGTCAAAGTTAATACATAGTAGTTAAAGGGGGGTGTTAACCGTTGTTAGGTAGAGATCTTTTGAATGTATTTGGTATGTTAAATACTTTAACCTATTCCCTTTTAAATGTAGAAGCTCTAGGAATGAGTGAGAAACTAAAGAATTTCTTAGAAAATTTTTAAGATTTATTTAGTTAGAGACGCACAAGTTTGAGAAAATTTCTATGAAGATCTACCCAGAGATGAAGCCTATATTTTGTAAACCTAGACCTGTGCCTCATGCTTTTAAAGGTATGGTAGATAAAGAATTAATAAAATTAGAAAAGGCAGGAGTACTCACTAAAATTTAATACAGCAAGTGGGGAACGCCTGTAGTACCCGTAGTAAAATCTGTAATTCTATTAGATTGTGTGCTGACTATAGAACAACTATTAATAAATATATTGAGAATAGCCAACATGTCATTCCGAGAATCGAGGACATGTTTATAGCACTACAATGAGGCGAAAGTTTGACTAAATTAGACTTCCGTAATGCATATATAACCAATTACTGGTAGATGAACAAACTGCAATACTATTATCATGGAGTACACCTATGTGTAATTCCCTATGGGAATTTACCGATTAAACCGTTTACCTTACGGTACAAAGCCAGCGTGTGGGATATTTCAGAAAATAGTTGAAAAGACATTACAAGGATTAAATAAATAAATAAATAAATATATCTTTATTGAACCAACAGCCATCAGATACAATTAATGTAAAATAAAACAAAACAACTAAAAAGTACCACTGTTGGTTACAATCAGGTGTGAGTTCGAGAATACGGTGAGGGATTAACGTATCTCGGTCTTCCACTCAGACCTGCTAAACTAACCTATATAGCAGATACCTTGCAAGTACACAAAGCGTGTTCAAGACATGGAAAAAGGAAAAGAAACACAAGCTGAACTTAAATACATACATGAAAAAAAAAAAACTTAAGTCTAAGCACATTGCAGGAAACTAATCATCGGGCTGGGTCTGCAGCTGGAGCAAGCGAGACCTGAGGGCTTTTCTAAATTGACGCAGTGAAGGGAGGGATGAAAACCTACGGTTATTGTATTAAACACAGTCGCCGCGTAATAAGTAAAGGACGATTTAAACATTGACGTTCTATGTCTCGGGATAGTGAGAACATCTTTGCGGCGAATGTTTACGTTGTGCACATCGGTTCGAAAAGTAATCTTGTTATAGAGATAAGGCGGTGAACCACTGGACATCAGCCTGAATAGAAAGCAACCAAAGTGGAAAACACCTCTGTTGTACATATTTAACCACCCCGCCCATGATAAAGTGTGACTGACGTGGTCAAACCTACGCAATCCAAAGATAAAACGAAGACAAGAGTTCTGCACTCTCTGTATACGAGAACGATCATAAGCGTTAATACAGGGACGGTAAACAATGTCACAATAATCAAAACAGGACAGAACAAGACTGGTGCACAATTGAGCTTTTAGCTGTTGACGCAGAAAACTTCGCCCAGCGTACAGTTGTTTTAACCGCAAGTAGGCGACCTGCACTTTAGCCGAAACGTGACCACTGAACCTAAGCTGACTGTCCACCAGAAAACCCAAACACTTTACCTCCGGTTTAATAGGCAACACCTGATCGCGTACGACAATTTTAAAATCCTCCGGTAGGTCCAAACCCCGACGAGCAAACCGCGGCCGATTTACTCCCATTCACAACCAGAGACATCTCCTCAGCCCGCCTCACCATCGCCTCCACATCCCCATTCACCAGCAACCTAGCATTCTCAAAGTCGCACCTCCCGAATTGATAATATAGATATGTATCATCAGCATACTGATGATACTTACATGCCTGAAGAACATCAGGTAACAGCGAAGCGTAAACATTGAAAAGTACAGGTCCCAAAATTGAGCCCTGCGGCACTCCGCGCTCAACCCCCAACAAGCCCGACCGGCGCGTCCCAACAACCACCCGCTGACGTCTTTGCGCTAGGTAAGAGCGAAAAAAACCAACGGCCGACTCGGACAAACCAATATGAAACAATTAGCTAAACAGTGTCTCATGGTCCAGCGTGTCGAACGCCTTCGAAAAGTCGAGGGAAACCAACACCGCAAGATCTCCACTGTCAAGGGCTCGCAGAAAATCGTCCGTCATGTTAAGTAACGCCGTAGAACATGAAAAACCCGACCGAAAGCCCGACTGAAAGTCACGGTGTAGCCCATGCTCATCCAGATGCTGGATAAACTGCAAAGCAATTGCATTATCCAGAACCTTTGAAAGAACCGGCAAAATGCTTATGGGACGCAGATCTCCGAGACGACGCGGCCTCCGCACCTTCGATACGGGCACAACTCTTGCGGACTTCCACATATCGGGGCACACACCATGCACTATACATTCATTCACAATATGGGCAATAAAGGGAACAATGACAGGACAACAAAGCCTCACCATCTGGATCGTAATACCATCCTCCCCCACTGCCCCGGTCCGAATACCCCCCAATATTCTCTCAACAGTATCCTCAGATATGGCAGTAAACTGAAGAAGACTAGGGAAATACTTCCTTCTATTTGCATAAAGGAAGCGCCGAAGATCAGCTCCATCCGCGGTAACGTTCTCACGTATTTCCGTAACAGAGACAATACACAAATATTGATTTCCTCAGGACTCTCGGGAACACCGATAAATGGAGTTGTCAATTATTTGGATGACATAGTGGTCTCAGGCAACACGAGAGAAAAACATTTTAAGAATTTAAAAGCAGTATTAGATAAGCTTCCAGAAGTAGGGTTTTGATTGAATAAGAAGAAATGTATGTTTTTTGAGAACGAAATACGATATTTACGCCATGTGATAGATAGGAACGGACTGAGAAAAGACACAAATAAAATAAAAGCTATCAGAGGAGCACCAAAACCAACTGATGTAAAGGAAGTAAGAAGTGGGCATGGTAAATTACTATGGAAGGTTTTATCCTGATTTGGCACCAGTATTAAGTTCACTATGTGATTTGCTTAAGGCTAATGCGAAGTTCATATGGACAAAGTGATGTGACAAAACATTTGAAGATGTCAAGAGGGAAATCATGTCAGACAAAATTCTAGTGTATTATAACCCAGATTGGAAAATTAAATTGTCATGTGATGCTTCAGAAAAGAGGATTGGATCGGTCTTAGCTCATGTTACTCCAGATGGAAAAGAAAGACAAATAGCGTTCGCATCCAGAATTTGAACAAAAGCAGAAGGAAATTACTCAGTGATTCATAAAGAAGCGTTAGCAAACTATTGGGGAGTGAAGAGGTTCTATCAATATCTTGCAGGAATGACATTTATTTTGGAAACCGATTACAACCACTATTAGCCATTTTTGGTGAGAAACAGGGAATACCAATGATGTCTGCGGGTAGACTGCAGAGATGGGCCACATATTTATATTTGCCTGTAAATTACAATATATAAAGGGATGTATGAATTGAGGAGCTGATGGGTTATCCAGGCTACCGGTTGATGAAAAACAGGAACAATTGGTAGAGAAATATTATTTCAATTTTATGGATAAAACTATGCCAGTTGATTCATTACAAATCAGAGCTGCAACAAGTACGGATAAGAATGGATGGATGGCTTGGACCCATAGATAAAAATTTGGAGCCCTATGCAAAAAGGAAAAATGAAATAAGTGTTGATAAAGGAATAATAATGTGGGGCTACCGAACAATAATTCCTGGACAACTACGTAAGACAGTGTTGGAAGTGATACATTCAGCACATTTAGGAATATCAAAGATGAAAGCGTTTGACAGAAGTTACTTTTGGTATCCAGGATTGGATCTTGATATTGAGAATATGGCTAAAACGTGTCATGCATGTTTGACGGTGAACCATCACCAGAAAAGGCCAAACTAATCAAATGGGACCAAACGAAAGGACCAATGGAGCGCTTACATCTAGACTTTTTTGGACCAGTTCAAGGAAATAATTTTTTGATAATGACGGATGCCTATTCCAAGTGGCCAGAGGTGGTGGAAATGAACAGAATGGATAGTCAGACCTTACTAGAGAAGTTGCGAGAAATATTTGCTAAACTGGGACTACCGGAGAAGATTGTCACAGACAACGGGAGGCAGTTTACGTCAGCGGAGTTCATGGATTTTTGTACAAGGAACAAAATTGCATTTGTGATCTCACCTCCTTATCACCCAGCAACCAATGGAGCTGCGGAAAATGCCGTTAAGGCGGTCAACCAAGGACTAAATAAGGCATTTAATGATTCAAGGAATAGTAATGTAACATTGAGCGTCCTAGTCGAGTGGTAACAACATCGCATCTAATAATATCCAGCAAAACACTTCGTTCGCGTTTCTCGAGTGAAAGTGACCAGTGGCGTACCGAAGAAACACATCAAATGAAGGTTACTTTAATTATTCTGTGCATCATTACAAGATGCCACAGTGCCATAGAAGATATACAAGAACTATCACATCCACCAACGCCATCTGTTGGCGGCGCCGTGTATGACACGGCCTAACCTAACACACACAAATTAACTGCTTTTCTCGATCTGCCTGATGAGATGAGCGTATACCGTGGATACAACGTGGTCTGCAACGTCCGATTTTAAGTTTCGGTACACTGAGTCAGGCAAATGTGTGTTCCTTCTTCAAATAGACGTTTATGGTAATTCGTCTCTATATCAATGATCTTACAGGAATCAAAGATTATATGGTGGTCCAGGTTGTTCCAATCAGGCAAGAAGTCTCGGTCGGACTTGTTGACACAAAAGGAATATTTGTGGGGGGACGACCAGCCAAAATAATTACAACCTTTTATAATTTGCAACGTTTCGACTCTTTATTTATTTGAATCTTCATCAGGCAACAATTACTAAAAGAAAATTGAGAGCAATCAATGAATAGTTCTTAAAAATATTTTTTTATAAACAATTATAATTTTAATTTCATTTACTTACAATGGTTTTGTAATAAGAGTAGTTACTAGCAGCTAACATCGTACAATCAATGCCCACAGGACTAAGGCAATTAACACAACCACCACATGGCTTATGAAGGAAAATTTGATTTTTCACCGAGCACGTTGTACGCCATGTCGACCCAATGAAAGAATTAAATTTATAGGTTAACCGGAAAAATAGAAAAAGTGACATCCGGTTAGTTAACAAAACAGACATTATTGTACCCCCCAAAGTATTAACTTTTTTGTCGTTGGGACCGAAGTTCTCGTTGCCTGTCGCCCCTCCGAATTGTAACATCTCTCACATTCTCAGAGATATAGAGGGTGTGATTTCCCTTTTTGAACATTCTGAGAGGGACACCTTGAGAGCTCGGTCTACAAACATAGTTACTAATTTTGTCTTGTCACGCCCTCAGCCCACTATTGTCGAAAGGGAAATTATGTCGCTCGCTGGGATGACAAGTGCCTTTCTCAGGTCTCACCCTTCCTTACTTGTCTGTAATGCAGACAAGGGCTCGGTCACTGTGCTGCTGGATAGGACTGATTACATTGATCGTATTAATTATATGTTACAAACCGATGTCACATACCAACGGTTGAATAGAGATCATACTTCCTCACTTCAAAGGGATACCAACAGTCTTATTCAGTGGATGGTCGACAGGCGCGCAATAGATAGGATTTTCTCCCGATCACTTACTTCCCAAAATTCCACACTCCCAAGGTTGTACGGGTTACCGAAAATTCACAAACCAAATACACCTTTCCGCCCCATAGTTTCTTTCACCGGATCCGCGACTTATAATTTATCATCTTATATATCCAACATTTTAACGGATAGTATGGCTACTCGTACTAATCTAAACGTTAAGGATATTTTCTCATTTATTGATGAATTTAATGGTATGCGGATTCCGGAGGGCTATGAACTTGTATCACTGGACGTTGTATCCCTTTTCACTAATATCCCTCTAAATCTTGTGCTCCAGTCTATGACAACCCACTGGGAACGTATCTCCGATTTTTGTACCTTCAGAAAGGAAGACCTCATCAAGGTCGTCACCTTTTTATACAATAATTGCATCTTTTCATTCAACAACGTCCTGTACCGGCAGCGCTCTGGCAGTCCCATGGGCTCTCCAATATCGCCAATCTTGGCGTTAATGGTTATGGATGACTTGATTGAGGCCACACTTCAGAAAATTAACTTCCCTGTGCCCCTTCTAAAAAAATATGTAGATGATTTGATTTTGCTTTTGCCCACTGACCGTATTCCCGGTGTGTTGGATCTTTTTAACTCGTACCATGACGACACTATCGTTCACTACAGTTCACTATCGAGAGGGAGAGAGATCTATCAGTCCCTTTTCTTGATTCTCGTTTAATTCGTGCCCCCGGTGGCGTTCTGGTGTTCGATTGGTACACAAAACCTACACATTCGGGCAGATTTTTGAATTTTCACTCCTCTCACCCCCTCCGTCAGAAAATTAACCTAATCAAGGCGATGCGTAACAGAGTCGTGACCATTTGTCACAATGAATTCCGAAAACGTAACCTGACAAAGTTGAAGCAGTTTTTTTATCATCAATAATTACCCTAGAAGACTTGTTGATTCTATTTTGTTTCACACCTTGGATGAACCTCCTGACCGTGGGACGGTAGCTGTGGACGCCACACTAGTTGACGTTCTTTCGCCCCCCCGACGTTTACGCTTGAGCATTGCCACTGCCGAGGCAAACATCCCTCCGCAGATCTCGCCCATTGCACGAGATGATGCTGCGGTGGTGGTGAAATATAAGAGGTTCCCTTTCATAAAGGGTTTAACCGAGAAACTTCAACATACTCTTAACCATCCCTCATTCAGGTTTGGTGTCTACAGCTGCCGCCCCCTTAGAAATTTTTGCTTCTCAAATTTAAAGGACAGTGTCCCTTTACTTCTTAAAAGTAATGTTGTTTATACGATCAAATGTCAGGATTGCGATAAGGTTTATGTGGGCCAGACTTCGCAATGGCTTAAGAGCAGAGTTAGCAAGCATAAAAGCGATGTCAGGTTGCGTAAGCACGGGGCTAGCGCCCTCGTAGAGCATTCACTGGGGTTGTCCCACCATTTTGATTTTGATGCTGCAGGGGTGCTGGCCACTGAGCCGGGTTACTACAATCGCCTATTCATGGAGATGTTCCACATAAATGTCACTGCTAATGTTGTCAATCACAAGTCAGATACGGCACACTTGAGCAATATCTATAGTTACTTGTTTCAAATTTATAAGAACGGTGGCTCCATGGATGGACGCAATAACGATGATGTTGGTTCGCTCTCTGCGTCGTCAGACTCATAAAATTGATTTTTCAAAATTCTTTAATTCAATTTTCTTGTAATTAACTTTTACGATTTGGATATTATCACCTTCAAGATTTGTTAACATTGTTTATTATTGTATTTATGTTCCAACCGTTATAATTTTGCAGATTGTCGACCTTGTCGATTCCCCCTATTCAAATTTTAAATTTTTTTAATAATTTAATTGTAAATGAGTTCAAATTATCACCCCTGTAACGCCACCTGTTGGCGCTGTTCTCGACTCAATGATGAATGGCCGGTAATGCAGTTTGCGTTGCCGGGTGTCACTTTTTCTATTTTTCCGGTTAACCTATAAATTTAATTCTTTCATTGGGTCGACATGGCGTACAACGTGCTCGGTGAAAAATCAAATTTTCCTTCATAAGCCATGTGGTGGTTGTGTTAATTGCCTTAGTCCTGTGGGCATTGATTGTACGATGTTAGCTGCTAGTAACTACTCTTATTACAAAACCATTGTAAGTAAATGAAATTAAAATTATAATTGTTTATAAAAAAATATTTTTAAGAACTATTCATTGATTGCTCTCAATTTTCTTTTAGTAATTGTTGCCTGATGAAGATTCAAATAAATAAAGAGTCGAAACGTTGCAAATTATAAAAGGTTGTAATTATTTTGGCTGGTCGTCCCCCCACAAATATTCCTTTTGTGTCCAGGTTGTTGGCAATATGCTGGGTGAATCCAGTGTGTTGACCTTCCCTGAGTGAGCCCGCAGCTGGTCTCCTTAGTGACGCTCCTTGCTGTTGTAATCTATTCTTCAAATACTGTCTGGTCTCACCCACGTACTGGGGTCCACAGCTACAATCGACTCTATAAACCAAGTTGCTCTGTAATAATGTAGGTATCGCATCTTTGGTGTTGGTATATAGCTTTGATGTGGTATAAGTGTGGTAAAATATAATATCATGTTTTGCTGTTTTTAGGGCACGGCGTAATCTCTCCGACAGACATTTGACATAGGTAATTTTGATGTACACTATCGGGCTTATTTCCGGTGTTGGATTGTAGACCAACTGATCTCTAGTATCAGTAGCTGCATGTTGGCGCAGACTGCCTTGGATTACACCTACGTTCGGAGCCAAATATTTGTTAACCAAGAACCTTGGATAGGAATTTTGAAATAGCACTTTCCTCACCTTTGTTATTTCGTCACGTGTGTCAGTTGAGTCTGAGATATGGTGCACTCTCTTGGCAAGCATTCGGACTATGTTGACCTTCTGGTGGTACAGGTGGTTCGATATATAGGCCCTGAAGATGCCTAAGAATCTAGGCGAAACGTTGGCAATGCTACAGAAGTAGGTTGAGAATAAACAGATGAGACTAAGTAGCGGAAACTGTGTATTTTACACACCTGAATTTGAACCATCTTCAAGATTTATAGCAGCAAATGATTATACATATTTACTAATGACTGAACAAATTCATTGTCATCCGTCAAAATGAATATCTCTTTTTTGATCAAATTAATCATTACACGGAAAGTTATGAATTAAATATTATAACTCACAGCGATCTAAAATATTGTAAAATCATATGACATAATTGAATATCCAGATATAACTATTGTAATTGCAAGAGATCCCACAGAGAAAAATTAAATTTGCCAAAAATTAACTCGTGTTCGAACAATTCAAGGATTGTACCAAATAATTATTAAAGATAACTGTAAATATGACATTAATCATACAAAATTATTTTAAAATTAATAAATTACCTAGAAACTTTGCATTACAATTGAAACTTGATAATATAACAATTGAAAAACAACCTAAAATTGTATTGTATAATTTAAGTGAATTTGTGAATTATACTAGTTATAAGTTTGAACATTTTGATAGAATAACCAGTAGAACGTCAACATTCACTTATGTAACAATTGTACCTACTTATTGTATTGCCGATATTGTGTGTAGTTTGTAAAAGCGCGATAATAATCATCAAGCAAAGAAGAACCACAAGGGGAACAGAAAACGTCCAGGGAGTCTAGTCTCGTCATCTGCGAATGCGAGAAGTCGCGAAGGGAGTGGGGTTGCTAACACGTTGCTAAGAACAATAACACACGCGCCACGCCCATACGTTACCTTACCTTTGATTGAAACGTATGGGCGTGGCGCGTGCGTTATTGTTCTTAGCAACAAGCCATCAACAAGCCAACTTGCCCCTAGATACGTACCGGAGGGCAACCGGTGATATCCCAACTCCCTTCGCGACTTCTCGTATTCGCTTCAAAAAGATGACGAGAGTAGACCCCCTGGAGCGTCCTTTCTAATGCGGGAGGAGTTATGTGCCACCACATATGAAGACGCGTAGAAAAGATAGAAATAGAAGTACAAAGGAACTGCAAGTTCAGCATCAAGATAAGAAAGTTAATAAATAGCCCTAGCATCTAAGTAGCGTTAGCCATTTATGTATAAACCGTCACACTGTAATCTACCAAGTCAAATAAAGTCGTTTTTACACCAAAGATCCCTTTTAAAAATTAGTTACGGCCTCCAAAGTCCTTACCTTACTATATTATAGCAGTTATATTTCTTTTAGAATTCCTACACTGTTGCGTCGCTTGTTAACAACAATGACGTAGGCAAAATTTTCGACGCTCGTGGATGGTGGAGAAAGATGGAGAAATATTCGCTTTCAGTAAGAAATCTAGAGGAGCTGTAAAAAATGTGAGAAAGTACACCCTCCTGGAAGCTGTTTAAAATTGAAGTTCTGTATCAGTACGGTTAGCATTCAACAAAATCTATGTAAAAATAATAGATTTTACATTAATAAATACAAGCCAGACTGTGGCCGAGTGGTAGCGCGCTTGGCTATCAGTTTGGGGGGCGTCGGTTCGAATCCCACGCCCTGCTTTCAGAGTAAAGGTTTTTCTGTGGTTTTCCTTTACACCACGGCGAATGCACAACTTAAGACGTGCCACAGACGCGGGCCATAATAATGATAATTCGGGCCTGCCGATGCCCCCGTAGTGGCGAAAGCTGTTGGGGGATGTTAAGGCGTGGATTATTATTATTATTAAAAGAAGTACGATTAATCATTGCCTCTGATTCTGAGGATATCACCCATCACCCACACAGCGTATGGCAGGAGATTACGAACCAGGAGAAAAAGGACAATGTCAACAAGCAGTGAAGATAAAAAAGTTTATACTGTATGTATACGTAGTTCAAGATCTGGTAAAAAATTGCTTCTTAATTTTTATATCAAACTTGAGATAATCATGATGCTGATATGTCAAAAATATAGGTTATGTCATGGTTGTTGTATATTATGTATATTAATGAAGATATAAACAGCCGTTTAAAGGCATAAGCGTAATCGACCCTATCCCCCACACATGCGTACGTGACGTGACAACGGCAGTCACTGTCTCGCTATTAACGAGTATGGTTGTGTATTGTGTAATGTCAAGTTTAGCGAGTTGTACTACTGTAATAAACTTTTGAGTGAACACAACGTTGCGTATCATTCGACCATACCGTCCACATAACATTGGCGACGAGCGATAAGGGGGATTTAGAGTGGAAAGAATATCCAGCAGAAGAAACGTCGAGTGCCGATGTCGAATCAAAATAGCAGTATTGGCGTGGTTGAAAAGTTCAACGCAAATGAAATGGATATCGATACGTATATCGAACGCTTGAAATAATGGATGATTTGCTATGATACCAGTGCAGAGAAGAAAGCAGCAGTACTACTGACCGTCATCGGGTTTGAAACATACAATATTTTAAAGAATGTAGTGGCCCCGAAGAGCATAAGAACCCTATCCTACAGTGAGGTGGTGGCACAGCTGAAGTCCATGTTAGTCCAAGAAAATCAGAAATAACCGAGAGGATTAAGTTTATGACAGTCAAGCAAGAGCACATAGAGTCTGTATCCGAATTTGTTGTCAAATTGAAAGAGTTATCTAAGGCATGTAATTTCAAAACTTTTCTGGACGAGGCGTTACGTGATAACTTTGTTAGAGGTCTGTCGAGTGAATGTGTACAGTCAAAGTTGTTGTGAGAGAAGGAATTAGATTTTACAAAAGCTTGTCAAATAGCTCAAGCAATGGAATTAACCCACTAGGAAAGTAAAATGTTGAACAACTCTAGCATAAATGTGGATAAAGTCACAGTCAATGAGTAGAAATATACAAGTTAAAAATCGTCACACCGTAAAAGTCAGCAAGGAACTGTGTCAAGTTAGCGTGGAGGTCAACAATCGACAAGTCAACAGTCAAAATGTTATCGTTGTGGCAGATGGCATAACCCCAACACATGTGCAGCAGTCAACTGGGAATGCTTTCATTGTCACTAGAAAGGGTATACGTCCACAACGAAAAGTCAAATCGATCGAGAGGAAGATTAAATCAGTGGAAGAAGAAAATGAAGAGGAAGATTCGATGAAGATTCAGCTAGTCACGTTGAAGAAGAGTACGTTAAGTCCATATATGTTCAGTCGTAGCCAGTCCAAGTCAAATCGAAGCCAGTCCAGGTCAAATCGACGCCAGAAGGTGATATAAATATGTTCGATTTACCCCATTTGCTGAAAGCCACTCGCAACGATTTATTGAAGCATACATTTGAGTTCAACCAGTTGGGCATATATTGCGAAGTTTTATGAACAAGACAAACAATATGCAATGAGAGCGGCCCAAAATTGATCGACGGTCATTTTAAACCAATTATTTTTCAAAAAATTAAGACTGTTTTATTCAGAACCCTTTTTACCTGGGCAATGCGGATTTGACGCCATTAGTAGTAGTTAGTGTCCAAGATCTACGAGTCGTGCAATATAGAAATGGCTTGCAAGAATAAATTTGTTGAAGACCTGTTAGAACACCAGGACGTGTATAAGTTGTGTATAAGTATAAGTTGTGTATAAGTTGAGAGCGTTTCGCGACAAAAGCAAAAAGAATGGATCATGGAGAAAAATCGGTGCATTTTTCAATATAACTCGTAAGAACAGTGTCACTAGCTTTGAGTAACGTTATTTATCTGTATATTAATCAATAAAATATAGCATGGTTTAAGTCACCATCTTTAGCTTTCCGTAACAACTGACACACCATATTTTTTGGTTGATGATATGAAGGTGATATATGTACGTTCAGCAAATGGGGTGAATTTGCTGAAAACCACCCGCAACGATATATTGAAGCATAAATTTGAGTTCAACGGAAGAGCAACCAGTTGGGCATATATTGCGAAGTTTTATGAACAAAAGAAACAACATGCAATGAGAGCGGCCCCAAAATTGATCGACGCTCATTTCAAACCAAATAATTTTCAAAAAATGATCATTGCGTTTTATTCAGATATGTTTCTACCTGGGCAATGCGGATTTGACGCCATTAGTAGTAGTTACTGTCCAAGATCTAAGAATCGTGCAATATAGAAATGGATTACGAGAATAAATTTGTTGAAAACCTGTTAGAACACCAGGAGGTGTGGATAAGTTGAGAGCGTTTCGCGACAAAAACAAAAAGAATGGAGCATGGAGAAAAGTCGGTGCACTTTTCAATATAGCTCGTAAGAACAATGTCACTAGCTTTGAGTAATGTTCTTTATCTGTATATTAATCAATAAAATAGAGCATGGTGTAAGTCAACATCTTTAACAAAATTTTATTTCTATCATATTGCAGCTGAATCGGCAGAAAGAAAGTATAAAACGCTTAGGCCGAACACATGCTAGAGCATGGAGCAAAGCGAGCAATAAATTCGACATTGTGGCAGTTCCTTATAGTCGCGCAAAGGCGGAACACGTGTCAGATCATGGACCTGTTATTAAGCGAAAATTCATCATTAAAAATGTTGTTTATATTAAATAAAAATAAACAGAAGAATACAAGCTGTAATGTGCACAAGATAAATAACAGTCGACCCACACATGGTAAATTTAATCATTTGTACAACCAACTACGGCCTACGCGAACACCAGACCAAATTCTATTCGTATTTTCGAACGTTATTAGAACATTTGATTATATATTAAAAAATAGAGCACAAATTTCCAAAGATTTCTATGATATTTGGAACTTTCCTAACTACCTAGATGCCATTGATGGAAAACACGTCAGAGTAAAATGTCCCCCTCACTCTGGAACTATGTACTATAACTACAAAATTTGTTATTCGATTGTTCTTCAAGGTGTTGCTGATGCAAATTGTAGATTTACTATGATTGATGATGATGGATATGGGTAACAGAATCATGGAGCTACATTCCGCTCTTCTTCATTGCTTCATTTATTGGAAACAGGCGGTGTAAATATTCCCTCAGACAACAGTTTGTCATCAACTTCGATTGTTGTGCCATATGTGTTTATTGGCGATGAAGCCTATCCTTAATTAAAAACCCTAAAATCTTATAATAGAAGAAAGTTAGATACGGACAAAGAATATTTCAGTATGACTCTTTCAAGAGCAAGACGAGTTATTGAATATCCATTTGGTAATATTAATTCCAAGTTTCGTAGTCTTTGGAAACCAATCGAAACGGCACCAGATTTGGCTGACAAGATTATAGATGCAAGTCGAAAACATACAACACATACTTAATAATTAACAACAACAATTTAAATGCAGCGCTCCAAAATAATAGGGATACGGATGCTGCAAATTTTGTAAGGTAAACACACATGTTTGTATATCAATAAAATTTAAATTTAAGTTGTTGAATACATAGCCTTCAAACACACTAATAAAACTTGATGTAATTACTTGTGGTTTTCATGTCAGCCACAGTTTCCCACAATTTGTCTAAAGTATACCGATTATGATGTTGAGGATCTTTTTAACTGAACCCAAAGAATTCTCTCTCATGGAAGATGACAGTTCAGCCTTAATGACCACAATCATATACAAACTGATACAGAAGAGCAAACCGTGGTAAAAGAAAATGTTGACGCACCAGTAATATCAAAGACGATGTAACGAATTACCATGCCTGAACACTAAAATCGCTAATTGTAAATAATTGTATATAAAAATAAGTATTTAGAATTGTATTATGCTTTACTTTGTAAATTATTTTTAATATTTTTTGTCGAGGAATGTTTTCGGGTCAAGAACCGTATATAAGACCGTCCGAGCGAGGTACGATACGTATATTTTCCAGTATTTCTTCTGCAAAGAAAAGCCGTTTCGAATAAGCTGGTTTTGCTGGCAGTTTATTGCTATAGAGGGGGTATCTCCCACTCCGTTTTGGGCACTATAAATACCGCTCGCATTGCCCGTAATGAGACAGACTTCTATCTGAGTTGGCAAGTGACGCTAGCCGGGTAAGTCTCTTTGGCTCTCTTGAGTTGGCTTTAGGCTAGCCGAGAAGGTATGTATGTATGTATGGTAGGGTGCGGTTCTTTTCCGCGCAGGTCCTAGGCCACAGTTGGCCCTTTGAGCTTTCCCCTCACTACTGTACAGTAATATCGACAACCAGATATGTTCAACGGGGTTGCCGGGGCCCACGGTTTTTCGTCTCTTCCGAAAGGCGGCGGGACGAATTTTCGGCTGGTCCTGGGTGTGAACCCCAGACCTCCTAGTCAGTAGACCAACGCTCTACCACTAGAGCCATTCGCCCCGCAAGCCGAGAAGGTCTTCGCAGGAAGCATCATAGTTGGACTTTACGCTAGCATGATATCAAGTTCTAGGTAGTATCATAGTTGGCACTTGACATGATTACAAGTTTCTAGGCACACTCATAGTTGGCATGTGACGCTAGCATGATTTAAGTTTTCAGCTGGCATGGTATATAATAATTGTTTTACGGGTTTATATTCTAGAAAGGAAAGCAAAAAGGTGTTGGTGTTGACCTTGAAATACTAAAAACAAACAGCAACATAAAAAAGCGAACAAATGAAGAGGATGATGAAAATATATCCATATTTGCACTATTTATTCAATACCAGTTGAAAGAAGTACCGAAAGGTGTACTAGATCGTGTGATGAGAGATATCACAAACACAATATTTTATCAGACGTTTTGTCGTCTATCCATATACACAGGTTATTTCTCTAAATCGTCGCATATTTAATTTAATTTCGTTGTTTCTTTGTTTGTATGGGTAATTGAGAACACATGAGGGTGCCAGTTACACATATAAATAATATTTTGGATCATATCGTTGATCAATTTGTTCTTTTCGTTTGTCGTTGTGGTACAGTCCACTTTCGTTCTCTACTGAAACTATCCTGCAGTTAACATATGATGCCTTTGTTCACAAAAAGGTATTTATAATACATTTTGTGATATTAACATATGGTATAACATATTTGTGTAGACATTTTAGTTTATATTTGTTTATATTTAAGAGTTACTTTTTTTAGTTTTTTTAATCATAGTCCTATTAGTACTAGATTAATAATATGGTGATATATACAGGCGGGATGTAAATTTTAAACAAATCAAAAATTACAGCCACAACCTGGATTTGAACCAGGTACCTTTGCGTTTCTAGCACAATGCTCTCCCATCTGAGCTACTGAGCCAATTGTAATAATATTCTTACTCTCACTTTCTTTATTTAAATAGAAATTTATTTTTCCCGCTTCTGACATGGCAAGTACTCAATCCAATCTTGATGTACTTACTGTGGTTTTCATATCAACTGCCACAGTTTCCCACAATTTGTCTAAAGTATACCGATTATGATGTTGAGGATTTTTTTAACTAAAACCATGAATTCTCTCTCATGGAAGATGACAGTTCAGTCTTAATGACCACAATTATATACAAACTGATACAGAAGAGAGAACCGTGGAAAAAGAAAATGTTCATGCACCAGTAATATCAAAGAAGAAAGGAAAGCAAAAAGGTGTTGTTGTTGACCTTGAAACACTAAAAACAGTCAGCAACATAAAAAAATGCGAAAGAATGAAGAGGATGATGATAATATATCCATATTCGTACTATTTATTCAATACCAGTTGAAAGAAGTACCTAAAGGTGTACTAGATCGTGTAATGATAGACATCACAAACACAATATTTTCTGAAAAGTTAAGACAAGATTAATATTTTTTATTGATAAATAATACATATAATATTCTGATATGTATATAACATTATTCATTGTTATATACTGAAATAATAGAATACATATAGAACCATATTTTAAGTATCCAATGCTTGCATGTACAAATACATGGAAGTTTTTTATATTTGTTCCGTTTTGTTTTAATTATAGTAATAAATTATGCCGTTGTTCACTAAAAAATACTTATAATACATTTTGTGATATTAACATATGGTATAACATATTTGTGTAGACATTTTATGTTATATTTGTTTAGAGTCACTTTTTTTTAGTTTTTTTTAATCATAGTCTTATTAGTACTAGATTAATAATATGGTGATATACAGACGGGATGTAAATTTTAAATAAATCAAAAATTACAGCCACAACCTGGATTTGAACCAGGGACCTTTGCGTTTCTAGCACAATGCTCTCCCATCTGAGCTACTGAGGCATTTGTAATAATTTTCTTACTAGTTTTCTTACTCTTACTTTCTTTAATAATAAAATTATAAACCCCTAACCACAACAAGTATTTTCGAAGCCTAATATTATTCCAAAATATTACATCCAAAATATTAGTAGGCTTCGAAAATACTTGTTGTGGTTAGGGGTTTATAATTTTATTATTAAGTTCGCCACAGTCTCCAAAATATTGTTATTACTTTCTTTATATGAATAGAAATTCATTTTTCCCGCTTCTGACACGGCAAGTACTCAATCCAACTCTTGCTACATAGCTCAAATGTGAAAAGGATATCAAAATTATGCACCTATCAACAGAGAAACGTACTACGTAATAGTAATTTCACAACCAGGAAAAAGTGGCACACGTCTCGCATAGTTTTGTGTTAATTTAATTAAGTGCAGTCGGAAACGTAACAACCAATATTCTTGGGTGACTCTTAGAATGTCGAACAATGTCTTGTAGCTTATATTTTTATATTTCTTTATATTTTTATCTTGTTATTTAGTTTTACGCTACATTTTACTTTTTAGCTAATAAATGAATAGGAGTAGCATAGAATGTCAACGTTGAAGTATTTATTTAATACAAAATAATTTAATTCTTACCTACTTACCTAGTAAAATATTTTTATATTTATGAGTCTCAAGTGTATAAAATAAAAACTCATAATTACGAAAACTCCCATTATCAATTTGTTGCACCCCCAAAAAAATGCTTTATTTACAAAATAAACAAATATTAACATTATACAACAACAAACTACATAAATAACAAATTATATTATTAATAAATATTTTCTTCTTGCCAAGGCATTGCACCTGCCCCATTCACATATTCTGTATAATACCTTCGATAGACCATAGTATTTAATGATGAATTTCGAAATGCAAATCTTCTTCTCATCTGCTGAATAGGTACTAAGACCAGGTTCCGAAGTCGCTCGCCTTGCCAATTATTGTGGCTATATCTTTTTGTCCCATCTTTTTGTTCATCAATAAGATAATTATGCAGCGCAACGGCTGCCTTAATGATGTCATCCAATGTTTTTGGTGCTGCATTTATTTCGGAATGATACTTCATAAATCGGGCCACTACGATTTTGATTGCATTTTTAATGCAAATTCTTATCCGTGACAATCGGTAATTAAAAATACGTTATGCAACACCTAAATCACGTCCACTTATTACCTTCGCCCAGTATAAAGATGTGTATTCATTATATATGCTTATCTTAAATTATGTGTTATCCTATATCTATAACCGCTTATACGGTATATATCCAAGCCGTATTCTTTGCATTGTATATTTTATATTGTTACTCTTTTCCGCTCTCTCGTATGATTCGAAGAGTAGCCTTTGTCAAATTAATTAGTTTTAATAAGTTTTAGCCTTTTTATTTTTAAAAATTCACATTCTCTGATCAAGAATAAAACTGGCGCAGTCGTACAAATTTTTGTCAATGAGAACCATATTCTCGTAATTGGTTTCACAGTTGGTTTTAACTAAAGAAGCAAACCACGTTTGCAAATCCTGAACGGTTAGTTTGAGCTCGCAAAGGTCACCGGTCAATCGGAACAGAATAACAAACCTAGCATCGCCAACGAACCACTGATTCTTCACTAGAATATTGCCACAACTGACTTTAGAGGAAGATGATTACCAGGACTAAGAGTCTATTGGTGTAATAATAATGTAACTAGTTTTTTAATATACAAGTAATATATATCTCATGAAGAGCTTGAAAATATAGTCAAAGGTATAAGTGATATACGTATTGATAAAGAAGGTTCACTCTCACAATTTAATTTTATTTGTGAAAATCTAGTTCACGACCCCAATAACTTAGAACTCAACTTAGATAATAGTACAACTGTTAAAATGGCACCTCCTGCATTTGACAGTAAATTTTTAGCATGTATTCCCGAATTTAACGCTAGAACTACCGAATTACCCCGATTTCTACAAAGAAGTGAAGGAATAATAAATACTTACGTTGGCTCACAAGATCCAATGTGTTTTCAAAGCGCATTTTTGCTTGACTGTATCATTAATAAGATTAAAGGAAAAGTTCGGTTAGTTGTCAATACAAATTGTATCAGCACCTTTGACGATTTAAAATCATCATTAATTCGTAATTTTGGTGATCAGAGAGATGATTCTTGCTCAACAAGAGATGTAATGTCCTTAATGCAATATGTAAATGAAAAGATTACTACGAAAGATATTTACAATTGTTGCAAACTATCTTTACTTACGTTAACATCAACAAACCTGCAGCAAGTAAACCCGCTAAACTACCAAACATTGACACTTAATAATTTTTTGGTTGGTTTACGTGCCCCATTAGGTAGCATGATTAGCACCATGCGACCGACTCCTAAGGTCAATCTAGAATTGTTAGCTGGATGGAACGCACTTGCTATTAAGCGTAATGAACATTTCATATTCCCACACAATCTTTTGGGAACTGCAACGTCGGCTCTGGGACCTAGTGTGCTACCTTAAACCAAGTACTATGTAATAGGGGAGAACCCCTGGAGAACCCAGGTTTGACCACTAAACTTAGTGACATTAGAAAGCTCCTTGCACAGTTACACCGCCATTTGTCGCAGACAAGAAGAAGCATCATATGTTCTGGTTTGAACAAGCAGGCTAAGGAGGTCTTTGAAACATAAAAAAATTGACATTTTCTATTCGATGAAAATATAGCGGAGAAGATTAAGGAGGCAAAGTCTTTGGAAAAAGTCAGCTAGGACCTAAAACAGACCAGCACAATAAAGAAGATACCAACACCAGCAACAAGACATCCTTTAAACTGGAAGGCCCACCAGTGCGACGGAACACCCGACCACAACCTTATCCACTGGTGGGCACAAAACTATACCGAAGACAGGAATATCAGAAAAAACAAGAGAGCAGATGAGAACACCCCCCTCACAGATAACAATTCGCTCACATCATCGTCTTTAGGGTCAGGTAAACATTTCTGGGCGTCTAGCTGATTATTGTCATGAATGGGCTAACCAAAGGCTAACCAAAGATCCATTTATTCTTGACTAAATAAGGGGTTATAAAATCCCTTTCTCAAGTGCTGTCGATCAGACTCTGGTTCCAAAGAACCACACAGATCACCTTCGGAGAGTTTAAGACTAGATGTTCAAATTAAAAACCTGCTGAATATTGGAGCCATCAGACCTTGCAAACCAGCTGCGACACAATTTTTATCTCCTTATATTTTGGTTCCTAAGCCACAGGGCTCTAATGGATTTATCATAAATTTAAAAACACTTAATACTTTCATTTAGAGGGACCATTTTAAGATGGAAGATATCAGATCAGCCACCAAATTCGCGACTCGAGGAATTTTTATGGCATCTTTAGATCTAAAGGATGCTTAATTTTTAATAAAAATAGTTTAACATTGCAGAAAATATCTTAGATTTGTTTTCAGGGCATTTTATTTGAATTTTCTTGCCCTTTGGCCTATGTACCAGTCCGTACATATTTACCAAAGTTATGAAACCAGTTATAAATAGTTTAAGAGTCATAGGGCTAACTGTTATCATATACCTTGATGATTTTTTTCTTTTGAAAGTTTTGAAGTAAACGAACAAAAGAAACAGAAAGCAACTAGTGATAAGGAACTTCAACTTAGAAAAGCAGAACTAGCAAGAACATCATTAAACAGCGATAAACTTGTAGCTGATGATAACACTTACGTATTTACATTCGATCTAGAAAAAGCTCTACCGCTTCCAAAAATTCCCACTTCTGTTGCATACTATAAGGTAAACATGTATAATTATAACTTGGGAGTTCATAGTTTCAATGATAATAAAGGGTACATGTTTATGTGGGATGAAACCGAAGGGCCTCGCGGTTCCCAAGATATTGCATCGTGTCTGGTAAAACATCTCAAGACCCATGTTAGGCATTCCGATCATATCATTATGTACTCAGATTGTTGCACAGGCCAAAACAGAAACATTAAGATGAGCTTATCCATGTTAAAACTTGTACAAGACCCAGAATTAGCTGCATCGGTTATCGATCACAAATTTCTTGTGCCTGGACACACTTATCTTACAAACGACGCCGACTTTGACGTCATTGAATCGAGGCAAGAAAAAAAGAATTTATCTATGGCCCTAAAGATTGGGTCAATTTAGTTCCAACTGCCAAGAAGAACAATGCATTTCAGGTAACCGAAATGAAGAGAGAAGAGTTTCTTGTAACCAAACGTTTAGAAGAGTCAATCTGCAATCGAAAAACTAACACTAAAGGGTGTAAAGTTAATTGGCTGAACATACAATGGCTTAGATATTGCAACTATCAACAGGAGTCAATTTTGTATAAAGAAAGTTTGGAAGAAGATTGTCCGTTTGATGAAATCAATATTTCAAAGGCTCCAGCCAAAGGAAGAACTGCCAAATTGGTTAATATTGTTCAGGAATCACTCTACCCCAATCGCAGGCCCGTGAAGGAGATAAAGAAAGAGCATATGTTCGATTTGCTTAATTACATTCCGCCGCAAAATCACGCATATTACAAACAGTTGCCAGTCAAAAACGCAAGGACAACACGCGCAAGAATGACAGATGTACACAGTGACAGTGACTCAGACTACATAGAGTAATATTGCAACTTTTCCGTAGACTGACTTAGAGCAAGTCAGTTTCCTATTATAAAATCATTTTTGTTTTTACTCTGATAAGTATTTTTATGGTACGTTCTATCTTTTAGGTTAATTAGGGTATTAACTTTCATTAAAATATTTCATAGAAAATTCAGGGGTCTTATTATTTTTTTATAACTAATTTAGCAAAACCGTCTATATCGCATTCTGACTGCTTGGCTGACTTACGCTGATTGCCTTCTGAACCCTCGAAATGATGGAAGTTACGATGACCGTATGTGTTTGTCGGATATCCACAGAGAGGATTTTAATTGGTGGGAAACAAACCTACCATTCACAGTTTACTCTATAGGACAATTTAACTTTAAAATAGATTTTTTGCGATGCATATTTAACTGGTTGGGGAGCTTATTGTAATAAATAAAAACGCGTCGGTCACAAGGTTTATCACAAGACTCACTACCTGTCGAACGCTGCTAAGAAATTGACATCTAAATTAGCACCCAAATACGAGGGACCGTCACGCGTTGTAGACACATTTTCCCCTTTTTAGTACAACTGCCCACTGGGCGAATGATAGCACCTCAAAGATATCAAACTAAGACCATCTAATTAAATGTTGTTACCAGCCTTAATTCAATGATGGCCGAGTTAGCTCCTGAACGTTCAGTTACGTCCTTGATAAACGCCCCACCGAGGACATGACGCGTTTAAAAAACAAATAATCAGGATGGTTGACACCGCCAGTACTTAGTTCCCTGACGTCCCAAACCATTTTAGAATGCCCCGGATAAAAGGCTCTCCGCGGACGTTAGTCCACATGAGGAACAAGTTCCCAGGATGGTTCACACCTAAGACTCCCGATTCTCCATCCCAACTAATAAAAGTTACACCTCCTGAAACCGATGACTGGTTCCATCAAAGATTTCTGGAATTGAATGGACTACGCCGCAAGTCAACTTCCAGAAACCCGATTCAGTCTACAGAGAGATCATCGGATACGTCATTGGATATACCGAGTAACATCATCAAGACCATCGGAAAGGACACTATGACCCTGAAACAGGAAAAATGTCAGACGAAACGGCGTTTTAACCATCGAAACCGGACGTGGATGCATGTGTGATACGTATATCGCGACGAGACGCATATAATGCAAGACGTAAGTGATTTATGTGTTAGTTAAATTTATTGTGCGACGACAAGTTCCTCCTGCAAAACGAACCCGTCCGTCTGAAAAAAAGGATGCAACCGCCGCAATACGCTGAATCCCACCAAGTCTTCTATTTCTAGAAGAACATGGGGCCGGAGAATTGTCGATTCATATTGTGAATTAAGGGAAATTAATTTAATATTTTATGGATACTTTAGGTGCTTATATTCCAACCACATGATACCTACTTAGTTCTTCCTTTTGACATTCCAGAGTTCACAACAGCAGACTGCTGGACAGCTCACAAAAAAGAAAAAAGCAGTGATTGCTTGTATCCGACTGAAAAGCCATCATACACATGATGTTATAGCAGAAGCTATAGCTTGTGTACACGAAGAATTTCATCTTGGCCACAAAATAACCAAATAGGTTTAATTTAAATAAATCAATATTTTTTTAAATTAATTAAATAATAAAATTTAATTTTTATTTTAGAATGTTTTTTTAAATTTCTTACTATAATAAACTACTAGGGGAACGTGGGGGAATATCGATCGCAGGGTAATATCGATCTTATTCAAATCTGGAATAAGTGGCGCCACAGAGCGAATTTTCTGTAAAACATGTGTAGGTAGTCGTTGGTAGATGGCGTTAGTGACATTCGTTTCTAATGACAGCGTGTGATAACCACACACTGAGATAGATTGTGTTTTCTGTGAAATTCTTATAACTTTTCAGAGGCGTATATTAAGGTAAGCAGTGTTTCTGTCGGTGGTTTTAACGACTTTGCATGTTGTATCTACACGTACAAGTCTCTAAAAGTTAGTTACCATACATACTTAAGTTTGAGGTTATGTGTTTTTGCAGCATGCCGTCACAAGCGATACGTGGTGTGTTGGGTAAAATCAATCAATGCGATCGATATTACCCTATACCTGATCGATATTTTCCTTATCTGATGTTATCGTTATTTGTAGATGCCACGAAATTACCAGCGTAAAACTGCACGGTCCTCATGGTCCGACGCAGCGATGAAAAGGGCATTAACAGAAATCGCAGAAAATAAGCTCTCGATTAGAGGGGCCTCTAGAATGTACGAAATTCCATATGGAACACTTCAAGATCGCCTGAGAGGTCGTTTCGAAGATAAGAAAATCACATTAGGAAGAAAAACAGTCTTCACTCAAGAGCAAGAATCCGAATTTTCGACACGAATCCTAGAAATGTCAAATGCTTTCTATGGACTTACACCGCTTAATATACGTCAGTTGGTTTTCGAGTATGCCGAACTAAATAAAATTGCACATCAATTCAAAAAAGAAACCGGAAAATGTGGCAAGGATTGGCTCTACTCATCCAGAGGTCATCCAGAGCTTAGTATACGCAAGCCTGAAGCGACCAGTATCAACAGAGTGACAGCTTTTAATCGCGATGAACTAAAAATATTTTATAACAATTTAGCAACTCTGGGTGACCGTTTTCAAATTGAAAGTCATCAAATTTTTAATGTAGATTAGACGGGTGTAAGCAATGTGGATATTCTTGGTAGGATTTTGACTGCAAAAGGCCGAAAACAAGTCGGTGCCATTACAAGTGGCGAGAGAGGACAGACAGTAACCTTAGTATGTGCTCTTAGTGCATTTGGCCAATACATCCCGCCAATGTTCATTTTCAAGAGAAAGAGAATGAAAGAAGGCCTTGATAGGAATGGTCCTGTTGGAGCAATATACCGGTGTTCGAAGTCTGGGTGGATTACAGAAGAACTCTTTCTTGAGTGGCTGAAACATTTTAAGAATAGTGTAAATTGTTCTAAAGATCATCCAGTAGTTCTTGTGTTAGACAATCACTCCACTCACTCAAGCCTAGCTTCCTATCCTTTTTGTCGAGAATCAGGAATTCACCTTGTATCACTTCCACCACGTACTTCTCATCGTCTTCAGCCCTTAGACATCACGTTTTTTGGTCCATTCAAATCAGCTTATTACCAAGAATGTGACAAATACATGAAGAACAAAAAATATGAGAAAATAAACACAACAGACATTGCTGAACTTGTCAAGAATGCTTTCAACAGGACGGCGGCAATCGAGAAAGCCGTAAATTGTTTCCAAACAGCAGGAATATTTCCATTGAATCCCGACGTTTTTAGCGAAGAAGAGTTGATCTCCTTACCAAACTTTAATGATCGTCAAGATGCAAACTTTGATCCATCTGAGAAGCATCAAACGCCATCTCCAAGAGCGGCGCCTACAGACGAAAGACCAGGTCCTAGCGGCGTAGGAAGTAAAAAACGTACAATCAAATCATCATCATCAGAAAGCACTTCGTCCGAATTGGAATTAGAAGAAGTCTCAGATCTTGAGTTGAACGACCGTGAAGATAAACTTTTAGAACCAAAAAATATGAAATCTTTAGACATATCTTTTAAAGAGTTATGCCCACTACCATCTTTTGGTTTCCCAAAAAGGACACGCAGACGAACTCAGCATTCAGCTATCATGACTGCAACACCTTTAAAAGACGATCTTGAAAATAAAGAACGAAAAAAACAAAAGAAAAAGGAAGTAGAGAAGGTGAAAAGAAATATTGGTGCTATCAAGAAGAAAGTTGTGAAGAAAGGCAGTGAAAGTGCAAGGGATAAAAAATCAGCGAACAATGATGTATGTGCCGTTTGCTCACAGTTCGGATCGAATGAGTTGTGGTGGTGATGTCGTTTATGTGGAGTGTGGTCTCACGCTGAATGCACAGCAGCAGACTGTGCTTCTCAATATATTTGTGAAAAGTGTTCAAATTAAAGTATACGGTAAATATAAGAATAAGAAAATTTTATGGTTTATGACAATACTCTTCCCTGATCGATATTACCCAGCATGGTCGATATTAACCCACTGATCGATTTTGCCCGATTTTATCATATGTTAATTTTTTAATAATTAGGTTGAGTTTACAATAAATTTAAAGCCGTAGTTCAATAGACAACTAGTTGGCGTGCTTTGGACAAGAATTTGAAGCACCTAAAAGCCATATCAAAATATTTCTGACCATTTCTTCTTAAGGTCGATATTCCCCCACTTTCCCCTACTACTGATGACGCAACGAATGTCATCAAGGCTTTCGCTCAATTTAGAACTGCAGACCAAGGTGCTGACATAGCATTAGATCTGCAAGCGACTGAGGATGAGCGATGACACGTAGCAGTGAATAACTTGCTGGTAGAGTTGGTAGAGTTGGACAATAAGTTGGAGTATATATACGTAGCAGATTCGCTCAAAAATAAACAGGAGAGGAACGCACAGGACGAGGACGATGTCAACATCAACCTACCGGTTCACATGAGGTGTGCTGCACACACATTTAATCTTATTGCCAGCAAGAAAGCAGGTGTTGCTTTATCAAATGCAGGTTTTAAGAAAGCCTTCAGACCAGCCATAGCCAAGGCAGAGGCACTTTAGAACCCGCAAAACCGCAGCACTGTAGCAGCAGACACAATGTATGATGCTGTGGGGAGGTTTGTGGTTCCAAATGCAAGAAGGAGGAATTCTTTGTATGATTCTGTAGAGACTCTTAATAGCATTTTGGAGAATAAGAGAGCTGTTTTCCACAAAATCATGACGCAGTTGAAGCTCCAAACGTTTACTACCTAGGACATACATTTTCTGAAGGAGTATGCAAAGGTAATAAATTAATTAATACAAAGCAAATAGTTTCCGAACTATTATTATTTTGTAAATTAAATTAAAATGTTGTATTTATGTACAAGTCAGTAATAATTCGTTCATATTTTCTCTATTTTCTTTTCAGGAAATGTCGCATGTGTGAAAGGTACTTGAAAAAATCCAGGGAGAGGACCAAGTCTACCTTGGGGTCTCCTACCTACAATTGTGGCAACCTCATTGAAGTTCACGAGCATGGAGTCAGCCGGACTCTCATACTGTAGCGGTTTGCTAGAAGCCCTATTAAAGGGAAATTATAAACGGTTTGCCACTGTTATGGATGGCAGTGGCTGCCTGTTGGCTGCAGCTTTCCATCCAAAGTTTAGGTTAATTTTGTAACGCACCCTTCTTCTCTGTAACGGTGAAGAGGCGTTACACAAAAAAATGTATCAATAATCTCTCAAACATCTCTCGCCAGCATGCAAGAGGTCAGCATAGAGGACTCGGAGCTATTCCACCAGCATGCAAATGGCCAGCAGAAATGAACTGTGAGCATACAAGGGTCCAGCAGGGAGAGACTGAACTATAGAGGGAAATATTCGGGCTTATACCGTCAAAACGACCCCACCAGTCGCGAAACTGGTCTGCCTAGGTGGCCGCTCGACGTGTTCAAAAACAGAATACAAGATTCACATACCAAGCCAGACCAGGACCTAGTTTACGTATCGGTTGGTCAGACGAGTTCAAAAATATAAAAAACACGATTCTCCAAAATAAATGCACATAACTAATAGTTATACAATCAATAAACAATTATTACTAACAAAATGAAGCTTTTATTTATAACGGAGGGTGTTTTGTTACAATTTGGTTGGAAAATTTCAACAACGTAAAAATGGCTGAGATGCGCCGCGCTATGGAAGCTAGAGTTGTGGAGGCAATGGCATTACTAAGTCAAGAGGCACATGACAAAAGCGACCTTGTCAGTACTAATAGCAAAAAAGATCAAGGTAACTTTTTTAGTGACGTCACCCCATCGAGTGACATATCCCTCGGGTATAATTATGCCTTTTACCTCCTCACAGTGTCCCCTATGTAGTATTCGTTGTCCGTGGTGTGAACCTATTTGTGGTGAACCTATTTGGAAACATCACAAGGGACCTGGTAACTGAAGTAACAAAAGAGATATTATAGAACCCCAGGCAGCCGGCATGATGCAGGAATTCATTTTAAAGTTACTTGACTTCATCCTAGACTATAACTACTTCTCATACCATGGCACCTACAAATGTTTGGATGCGCTATGGATTCAAAAGTAACTCCTATCTTATCTTAATATATCATGGACACGTTGTTAGATAAAAGCTTGCCAAAACTCTCATATCAGGTGTCTTTCATCAATTAGAAGAATTAGAAGAAACTAGCAGAGTGTTTAATGAATTTAACGAACACCTCAAATTCACCACAGACACGGACAATCAGGACCAAGCTGTACCCTTCCTAGACACAAGAGTAATAAGAGGCAACCACCAGAATAAAAAATTAGATTGGTACCAGAAAAACACAGCATCAGGCAGATATATTAACTACCACTCCAGACACTCCATGAGGACAAAGATAAACATTATCATCCAAATGAAGAAAAGAGTAACCATAATCAGCGATAATTAATTTCTTTTTTTTAGTCATTCATTAAAACCAGTTCAACACCTACGTTATTCATGGTTGTTATCTTATATATATATATAAAATTAACATATAGTAACGTAAGAGGTCATCTATCTCCTCGAATTACTGGTTTTTGTCAGTCGTTTTTCTCGTCCATCTCCAGGAATATATCCTGCGGCAGTCTTCTTTTAAGGCGGTGGTGAATGTTTTGTTGTCCAAGGGAATAATGCATTGCCCCTTCGCAGTTCGGAAGGTTTATCAAAAATTTGTTTGCGAGTTTGCCAATGCACTGTTCGATAGTCATTATATTTAGTTCTTTGTGTAGTTGGTTGTTTCTTACAAACCATTGTGCGTTGACGGCTGTGCGGATAACTTTGTTCTGAAATACCTGCATTGTTTTCATGTTTGTTTTTGACGTATTGTCCCAAATCCCGCATGCGTATGTTAGGATGATTTCAATTGTTATTCTCATTTTTATCATTTCATATTTTAATAATTAATTAAGTTTCATAAATTTGGTGCGCCATCTGTTGGGCGGGGTTGGCGGTTTGATCATTTCATTGCACTTGTCGGTATTGCAGTTTCCATATGTTGACAACCGGTTCTCTGGTTAACCTCACTTTTCCACGAGATGATCAATTGTCAGCGTGCCGGCAGCGTGGTTTGCATTTAATTAGTTATTGTTCATTACTGATGGGTCCACTGGCCAGCCGTGGAGACACCCATTTTCATTAGATTTGTTGCATCTCATCACCATGTGGTTTTTCGTTTGTTTGTAAAAATTAAGGCTGCTTCTTACACAACCAACGTAAGTTAATTTAATTTTAAAATTTAATTAGTAAATAATAGTGGTAATTTCTGTCTTTATAGTAACTTTGTTGCCTGATGAAGACTTTGAATTAAAGTCGAAACGTTGCAGAGTTGATAAAGTTTGTGATTATTTGACCTGGTCGTTGTCCCAATATCCCATTTTGTTGTATGTTAGTATAGGCCGAAGTAAGGACTTGTAGAGTAGCATGGTACATTCCTGTTTTAGAGACGATTTCCTGTTTATCAGAGGATATAATTTTGATAAGCGTTGATATGCAGCATTCAGTTTCGTCTTTATATGGTGACTCCAAGTCAGTCTAGTATCCATATAGACACCGAGGTACTTTACCGGTCCTTCTTTCCAAGGGAGTGATGTGCCGTTCAGAATTATGTTCTCATTGGTTCTTATTCTTCTCAGTGTGATTTTAGCTTCACACTTGGTGGTGTTTAATTTAAGTTGCCAATTTCTAGCAAGCGACATCAAGAGACTGGACAACATCCTAGTAACAAACTCTTACCCAAAAAACACTATTGAGACATTAACTACATAGACCAAATACACCGCCCATGACCAACAACAACGTACCGATGTTAACAATGGTAAATGCGGAGTAATGATGGACATCACGGATATGACGGCCAAATAATAAAAATACCAAAACCTGAAAATATAAGGATCGTTAAGATGCAAGCGAAAACTATAGGTAATATATTGTTACGAAGACGTAATAAATTAAAGTTATTATTGTGTTCGAGTAAAAATTGCATACAAATATAATGTTAACAACCTGAATTCCTCAATACTCGCGGTGTCTAGTATCGATACCAAACGCCAAAAGGCAGGTGAAAAACCTCGACGTTTGGTAGCCTAATTAACGGTAATGACGTATTTGGGCAATTGATAGGCAAGAATTTTGAAGTAAACTGTGAAAGATGGAATAATTTCTTCATACTAAAGATGGAAATAGAAACAAACAAAATGAAACTTGCCATCAAGCTAAAATTAAAGATGATATTTGACAAGGTGTAAAGATCTTAAATCTGCCAATTAGCAACAACTCATGCACAGAATGTTATCAAGGCAAATTAACTAGAAAACCTTTTTATAAAGCAAGAAAATCATCAAAATACAGTGGTGATCAAATCCATACTGGCATAGCCGGTCCTGTAAATACACCTACACATAAAGAATATAGATATTTTCAAGTACTGATAGATGATTATTCACATTTTGTCATTGTAAAACTATTGAAAACTAAAGACGAATCAGCTGAGAATGTCATAAACTTTATAAAACTAATCAAAACACAAAAAGGAAAGAAAACAAAGAAAATCCGTTGTGATAATGGAGGAGAATTTACCACAAAAGAATTCAAAAGGTATTGCCAAACCAAAGGAATAGAAATACAATACACCATACCCTATACACCGCAACAAAATGGAATTGCAGAGAGAATGAATAGGACACTCATGGATAAGGTCAGAATAAAATTTGCCGGAACAAACCTACCGAAAGAGCTATGGGGAGAAGCAATACAATGCTCAGCATACGAATTAAATAGATGTCCAACCAACGCCAACCCGGGAATAACACCAGCAGAAAAATGGTACGGAATAAATGATGTAGATAAACTAAGAGTTTTTGGAAGTAAGGCATGGACTTTAACTTTACCCAAAGGTAATAAATTGCAAGCACGTGCCAAACTTCTAATAATGGTGGGATATTGTGGTGGAGGCTACCGACTATGGGACTTCAAAAGAAACAAAATATCATTGTCAAGAGAAGTAAAATTTGATGAAGAAAATATACAATTTAGACTGGGAAACCTAGTACGATATATTCAACAATAAATACAGTAAAGCGGCGTATCAAGGGAGAATTGTTATTTGTCTGTATTTACGAGCGAGACATCCGACACCTGTACGAGAAGGCAGCGACCTGCCGTCTCAGCTATTTTCTTAATGTACCTGGAACAATTATACACGCATGTAAAACCAGTGTGAGTTCTCTTTACATCCACCCTGGCCTGGACCATTCCCAATCAAGAGCTACGTAACATGGTTGGGGCGCAAAATGATCCCAAGGAGAAATTTGCTGGAATGAATACCATCTCGCTCAAGTAGACGAACATTCGCAGACGCCGATTTAAATAAAGAAACAGAAGTTAGTATTGGTACATTTATTGTTATTATAGTTTAAATGGTTCATAGGAAGATGACGCTGACGTGAGAAAATCTCACGTCTCGAAGAGAGGTGGAATGAAAATGAGATCCCACAAACGAAGCGGATGGGTGGTCATCTACAAAAAGCTGCCGACACGTGACGCACCGCTGTACAAGCAAAGGAAAGTCTGTGTACACGGTCGAAGTCGTCTTTGAAGATGTCCCTTAGGTAGATGATCATCGCAATCCTAGAAGAAGGCATTGTGTTTTGTAGGATTGTTTTCAGTTTTTGTTTTTTTGTATGTGAAACAGTATTTTCCTGCTTTTTCTGTTTTGAATTGATTTGTATGTCCAGTAAAATATTTTTTGTTGGTGTTTTTGCTGCTCCGCTCTGTAGCTATAGATTTTGATCAAGTTATGGCATTGCTCTGGGACGAGCAATTATTGGCGAGGAGGTTGTTACGAAGACGTAATAAATTAAAGTTATTATTGTGTTCGAGTAAAAATTGCATACAAATATAATGTTAACAACCTGAATTCCTCAATGATTGCGGTATCTAGTATGGATACCAAACGCCGAGTTTGCACAAAACGCAAGTGAACAACCTCGACGTTTGGTAACCTAATTAACGGTAATGACGTATTTGGGCAATTGATATAAATAATGTAAAGCGGCGTATCAAGGGAGAATTGTTATTTGTCTGTATTTACGAGAAGGCAGCGACCTGCCTTCTCAGCAGTTTTCTTAGTGTATCTGGAACAATTATACACGCATGTAAAACCAGTGTGAGTTCTATTTACATCCACCCTGGCCTGGACCATTCCCAATCAAGAGCTACGTAACAATATACACACGGTTGAAAGACAAAACACCACCTGTAGTACCACCTGTAGTAACGCAAACGTAACAAATTGTCTGGAATGTTTAGACTGTGCTGGGAAATATGTAGGTCAAACCTCACAAATATTAAAGAACAGAACATTTTTAGAAATCTACCACATTGTCACTACTGAAAATACCATCAACAAAAAGACAGACGTGCGAGACCTCAGCAATATGCACCTACATAATAGAATTGTCAAGGAGACGTCAAAACAATGCCGAAACGCACTGGTATGAAGACGCAACCACTTTTTGAAATTTGAAATAAGCGCGGCAGGTTAGACGGTAATGCAGAAACGATACTTACCAACTGAGCAGAACAACTACATTTAAAACGAAAAAGCAAACGAAAGTAAAACGTAAGTAGAAATCTTTAATTATTGATGTCATCTAATCATAAATCTTCAAACTTTAAAGACAAAACATTGGAGAATTACATCAACAACTGACTGGATGAAGTATTTATGTGGTCATGTACAGTGTAAAGGTCGTCTAATCTCAAATGTATTTGGCTGCGTGGTTATGAACTTAAAAACCGTGTGAGTGAGAGATTTATTACATGTAATTGTTTTTAATGTTGCATTGGTTTATAATACTGTGTTGTATATGCATTTTAGTGTCCTGATGAAGGTGGTAGAATAAAAACACAAAAAACTTGACAAAAGTATAAAGGGTTTATGTGCACTGCTATTGCATGCTCCCAGATGCATGGGAGACACAGGTGATGCCAGTTTTTCATCGTTGGAACTACAAGAACACGAAAAATACCGCTACAAGGTAATAATAAACAAGTTTGATGAGTATTTCAAACCATAACTCAACATAACCTACGAAGGATGCATATTCCACAATAGAAAAATGAAAAGTGACGAAAGTTATGAACAATGCATTAATACACTAAAAAAAATCTCACCTGTAAATTTGGATCATTAAAAGACAAGGTAGTAAAAGATGTATTCATGTATGGAGTTCGAGACGCTAATACAGGGTCCGGCAGTGAAACGGAAAGATTTGAGGTAGGGTTTGCAGCGCGCCGCGAAGTGGTGGGGGAGAAAGTAGCCGACTTGCCAAGACCTGCATGAGTAGCCATTTTGTTTACAATGGAGCGTTGGACGGGTGCGCATCGCGGTTACGCAGTTAAAACCTATTTTTAAAATGGTGGGATTTTAGTGCAAACGCGTCGTGACTTTCGACGGCATTTTAACATTACCGCGCAACCATCCTGTTCCGTCAGATAAAGCGATAAAAGAATGGGCAAACAACCTCGAACAAACAGGATCGACGTGTAAAAAAAGGGGTGGTAGTGACAAAACAGTTCGAACCCATGAAAATATCGAACGTGTTCGACAAGCAATGTTAAGAAGTCCACGCCGATCGGCCATCCGTAACGCCACACGTCTTGGAATAAGTGACAGATCGATAAGAAGGATTCTCCATAAGGATCTTAGATATCACCCTTACAAATTACAGCTTGTTCAAATGTTGTTAAATGTTGTTAAAATGCCGTCGAAAATTACGACGCGTTTGCACTAAACTCCCACCATTTTTAAAATAGGTTTTTACTGCGTAACCGCGATGCGCACCCTTCCAACGCTCCATTGTAAACAAAATGGCTACTCATGCAGGTCTTGGCAAGTCGAGTACTTTTTCCCCCACCACTTCGCGGTGCGCTGCAAACCCTACCACAAATCTTTCCGTTTCACTGCCGGACCCTGTATAATGAAAAGTTTATTAAAAATAATTTTTCATCAGATAACGAAAACCAGTTAGTAGGTAAAGAAAACGTAACCTCAATGTCTCTTCAAGTCGATCTTGAACTCAAAATGACCCCGGAATTCCGCGGTGATCGAGAAAATCTACACAAATTCATTGCTTGTTGCGACATTGTGTGCGATTCGAGTACCAGACGAGGGGACAAAGGCATGTTACTCAACATAATTAAAACATATAAATATAAAACTTATGCCACAAGGGCTGATCTAAAAATTATCATGCAAAAACAGTATCTGAGAAGCGAACAATTGCACAATATCAAACAGACTTACTAAACTCGCGAGAGACCGGGCGAGGATATTCGATCTTTCGCCAATAGATTGGAAAAACTAACGTAGATCTAACTAATACCTATATTTCCAGCCAAGGGTTAGCCGCCACGACAGTTCAAAGTCTAAACGCAACAGTAGTTTGAGCTCATTTGTTGAATGACTGCTGGCTCCATAAGGCCAATAAAGCGGCGATATACAATAATCGATATAAAATAAATTTTAAAGCCTCGGTATAATAAATTTTAAGACGCCGTTAACACCGAAAATTTAGGTCAAAAGTCGCCTTTAACAATGTTTATTTAAAATGCAACCATTGTAGTAAATTAAACTATATGGCAAGCGAGAGTCTTACAAGACGCCGTCAAGAAACGCTTCGTACTTCTGCGAAGGCTCAAGTTATTACCGAGTCAACAAATAGCGATGTCGCGGTCCCCGTGTGCGATACAGGATGGCGAAGAAGTCGAAATAATTGAAGATATAGACGAAACTTTATTAGAGACGAGTATAGAACTCCCCTCGCCACCGGATATAACGGAAGGATTGGAAGAATTAATAATATAAATATTACCAAACGAAAACTTTTGTATCTTGCAATTACAGTGTCAATTGTTTTTAACACATGACGTAACCGATTTTTTTTTAAATGACAGCATAATATTTTTGTGGCCTTACACCAGAACATTTTCGAGAAAAATAGAATTGAAGGATAAGTATCAAAATCTCTGGAATGGTGGTGTGACAGAAGATAAGTGCTATTAACTCTGTTCAACAGAGCCGAGAAGGTGTGCGACTGCAGCACCTTGGACGACGAACGGAAACACTTGGAGTGGGCCCTACGTCAGAATGGATACACCAAGTCTGACATACGGGGTGTCACACAAAGAAAACAGCAAGTCTCAGAGGAGCGGCAAGAGTCAATGGGGTTCGCTTGCCTGCCATACGTAAGTGGGGTATCATAGCGAATCGGTAGATTACTGCGGTAGATTACTACACTTATACAGTCCACTTATTTCAAACAAAACAACCAGCCAGAACAACCGGAATTTTCCCACAAATTTCGCTACAAGTACACTGAGAAAAATGTATTGTAAAATACGTATTATAGCCAATTGTATGTTAGTATTAATGAAACTGTATGTTACAAACAAAAATTCTATATAGTAATAGTTAAAATACGAGTATTGTACCTATGTACCATAGTTTGTATTTTAAAAATTAATATTCTGTATATTAATTTTTAAGATACAGTATAATACCATACATTGGAAATGTTAAATTATTGAAATTAAAATACGATAGGTATTCTAAAATTTATATGTTTTGTACTTTGTTATTATAATACTATATGTTACTCTTAATAATATATAATAAAAACTGTCCGCATTCGGCATTGGCCAATTCGTGTCTAGACAAGCAAGCGTGCGTCTGCCACAGAAAGAGTCGGGTATATAGTCATGTATGTAAGAGTGACTGCGTGGAGATGCATCGACATCCACTTCCACGGTCAACTTCATTTGATTTAGGCAGCCGCAGACAGCAGTTCCATTCCAGTTAGTTACAGTTTGGTGTAGTTTGGTGCGATTTCTATTCAAGTAAGTATAAATATTTTTTCTACTCCTATTGATGAATGCATTTATTATCATGGCAATTTATGATAAGTAATACTATACATTCCCCACACACATGGCAAATAAGTTCATTCCTGGCTGCTCATACCCTGCGAGGCGTGAGAAATATTTCATTCCTCACGGGTTTAGAACCAATCACAGCTCTGGATTTTTCATTTCTATATTGTTGCTGCACTGCTTAGCGACATTGTCAAGGCATAATAGGGGGCGTTTAGCCGTTCCAGGCAAAGTTGCTTGCGCTGCCGGCGCCGAGACTAAGCGGCCGCGCAGGCAGAACGGTCAGATGCAAATACATGTATTTACGCTTAGATCTGAGTTTCCAGCGCTTTCACTCAGCACAAAGCGGCTGGACGCCATCATTGACAACGTCTAGTGACAAGCGCACCAAACAAAATCCTGTAAACCGTCATAGTGACATACAGCCGTCCCTATATGCACAAAAATTAATTTATAAAATTTCGTTGCATGGCCGTAGAAAAAGTATAGTATTCCATTCGCAAGTAATGGCAATTTTTCACTCGAACGTTTTGCAGCACGACCCGTAGGCTAGAACTTCGTTCTCGTGAGAAATTGCTTACATTACTTGCTCATAGAATAATATACTATGTTTTTACTTATTGGCAGGGATACAAAAGTACCACGAATTATTATTATAAAGAACAACCGCCAACATTCCATGTTCACAGCTGATTTAAGGTTATGAATACTTATGAAATAGGTATATGTACTTATAGTGTTCGTACATCGGCTGGTAATCGAAATAATAATCAAAATAAATGACTCATCAATTTCATTTTTGCTCAAGAATCATTTACATTATACTCATATTGGATACCCGTCAAACTACATATAATGAACGATTTTTATTGCATAACTAACCAAAAATGTAAATATAATGTTAATCAATACCGCAAAAATAGCTCGCAATTCATATTCGTACATAAAGTAAGAATAATGAGTAATTTTTTTAGTTTACAAATTTTACAATATTTTAGGCGACATCTACACGATTTTTTGTTGTTAATTGTTACGTTATGTCACTTTAAATTATTTACAATTGTTATTTCACACATTGTTCAGAGATTTCACACATCTTTTCTTCAATACACGCCAACGCTTTTCTGTTGGGACGTCTAAAAACTTTGGAAGTGTATTTATGATTTTCTGGCATTTATGCAATAGCCAGAGCCTAGAATTCAGAGTTCAAAAGTGCCTCATTTATTGGCAAAAAATTAATATGGATAAATATACATTATAAGGATTTTTATTTTTTGCTTATAAATCACGTCTTTTTGACTACTTATATTATTAAGATAACGATAACGAGCATAAAGCTCTGAATTATATATGCTATGGCTATTGTATATGTATAAATAGCCGAAAATCATAAATTCGCCGATAATTACAGCTATATCACAAAAATCTGCGCTTATTCGAATTATAATTCAAATGCTCACCCGGTATTATTATGTTATTCTTGGTAGTTAATTCTAACTATGCAAATGTGAAATGAGAACTATTTATACCATAACAAATTTAAGTATACTAGATTTTAATGTACCAACTGTCACTGCCACAATAGTTAATTAAAAAGGGGGACATGGTGATTCCTAAAATGTTAACAGCGCGACTATAATTAATTATCCTATAATTATTATAGTATTTATTGTAATCTTAATGGCAAAATTTTGGAAGCAATGCAGTAAATAAACACAAAGCAAAAATTCCAGGCATCTATAGCAATGTTAAGATTATGTAAATCATTTTTCTTTCTCTAACATTTTAGTAGTATCCAATTCACTTTATTTTTCTTTTCTTAGGTGATAATATTTGTTAAATATCATGGAGGAGGTAAAGAACATACTTCAGGAATGGGGTTTTGAAAACCTGATTGAGAGTTTTAGTCGTGAGTAAACAAGTTAATAAAATTAATTAAAATTATAATAATAATGTTGATTTTTGCAAATTAATATTTATATTTATTTTATGATTATAGAAAATGACATTACTATAAACATTTTTAATCAGTTAACCACTGATATGATCAAAGATCTCATACCAAAAGTTGGGCCACGTTTCTTATTCACTGAGAAGTACAACGACTATAAAAATGCTGATGAAGTTAGTGCGACAAGTTGGTGCACGGCTACTAATGAATTAAAGGACATTGATTGTGAAGATATAATTTTGCTTTCCGACTGCGAAATTGAAGCTTTAAAGGAGAACAACGTGTTTCCGATACGTCCTATGAAACGACGTAGGTTCCTTAATGCAATATTGGTGACTTAATTTATTACTAAGAGAACTTTTATTTGTTGTTTTTATTTTAGGCAAAACCGAAATTGAAAGCTTCTTTCCTAACGTAAGAGTTAATGCATGGTTTTGTTTAATGGTATTATTATCTTGTGTTCATACTTTTTAAGGGTTTAGAAGAATTTCTTGAAAGCTCGTGCGAAGGCAAAATTGTTCTACACGCCAGGGAAAATATGGGAGAGGGTCACATAACTCAATTATGCAGGGTTATAATAAATTATTTACTTACAACTCATACATCGGGAAAGTTAGTACTGCACTTTTAAAGTATACACAGGACGGTTCAGGAGGAAATGTCATTTTATTGGTGGCTATACTTGTTGATACCTACCGTATTTTATAAGTAAAAAGTACATTCTTCTATTTGAACATCTCCTATATCGCATCCTCGTGAAAATTCTTGTATAAATACATTTAGAATTAAGAACATAAACATTAACCAACTAAACATTAATATATCACTTTTCAGAATACCACAACAAGTTGTGGTATTCTGTAAACAACAAGTGTTGTTGCTGAAATTGAAACAGTTTTTCCGGCGGAAAATAAAACTATTTATTTTCGACCCTACATTCCCACAAATAGCGATTTAGTAAAGAGGCAATGTAGTGGCAAGCTGTGGGGAAGATATGTATATACCAAAGGGTTACTTGCCAGGATTAAAAAGCCTGCAGAACTTTCAAGTATGTATTTTATGGGACCTAGCTAATGTTGAGTTATTACCTTATTACTTTATCATACGGAGTATGTAAAGTATTGTAATCGTGCCGAAAAAAAATTGAGATTTTAGCGGAAATAGGTCTTTTTGGGTCCCTTGAACATTTTTGACCAAGGTACAAAAAAATGTCTGTGTGTGTGTGTGTGTGTGTGTGTGTGTGTGTGTATGTGTGTGTGTGTGTGTGTGTGTGTGCGTGCGTGCGTGCGTGCGTGCGTGCGTGCGTGTGTGTGTGTGTGTGTGTGTGTGTGTGTGTGTGTGTGTGTGTGTGTGTGTGTGTGTGTGTGTGTGTGTGTGTGTGTGTGTGTGTGTGTGTGTGTGTGTGTGTGTGTGTGTGTGTGTGTGTGTGTGTGTGTGTGTGTGTGTGTGTGTGTGTGTGTGTGTGTGTGTGTGTGTGTGTGTGTGTGTGTGTGTGTGTGTGTGTGTGTGTGTGTGTGTGTGTGTGTGTGTGTGTGTGTGTGTGTGTGTGTGTGTGTGTGTGTGTGTGTGTGTGTGTGTATGTATGTATGTGTGTAAACGATTTTTGTGGCGACGATTCCGGCGAAACTACTGAAGGTATCGGGACGAAAGTTCATATTTAGAAGTTTTATGACCTAACTTAGAGCTGGAAAGGTTTTGGTTCACAAGGGTCCAAAGGAACTGGTAGTTTATTCTAAGCCTTTTTGAAGGATTTTGGAAATTAGGCGCCATTTCTGTAATTTCGACAAAATAGTTAATTAATAAATTAAAGTAGAGGCAATTTTGAATAATTTATGCCTATGACATTTTTTGGTAACATTAATAGTTTAGCTGCAAGAGCAAATTCTATTTGATCGAGATCGGTCGCATCTGCATTGATATGAAACTACATAGTAGCCAGGATTTTGACAAATATTTTTTTTGTGCTGTCACCACAGAAATGTGCAGAAATGTACAGAAATGGCTGTCACCACGCTGTCACACTCGGAGAACCGCTATGGAACGTCATCTACAGTGTCATGAACGAATATAAATCTGTCAGAATTTGAATTAGCTTTTAAAACTTGACATTTCGTAGTGGTATCAACCTAACATTTTCTATACCGAAAAATAACCATTTTTGAATTTTTTTAAAAATACGTATTTCTCAAAAAGCAATACAAAAAACGTTGATGTCACTCCTGCCGAAAACTACATAGCGCGACTCGCTCACATGCGACGACGACGCTCCGCCATCGGTGACGCGCCGCATCACCGCTCGTTGTGCTATTCCGTACTTTCGGCACTTGTGAGATAAACTACTATTATTCTGATGACAGTAGGTAGTGTCGAATGCTGATGCTTTGACAATACCTTCGATTGATACTATTGACTATCAAAATATCTGTCAAATCATGGCTAACTAGTTTAATTTTAATGCAGACACGATTTATCTCAGTCAAATAGATTCTCATGCAGCTAAACTATTAATTTTATATATTGTATGATAAAGTCATGTGCCTGGCCACATCAGATTTTTTTTTAATGTTTTTTATGTTTTTTATGTTTAATTATAGAAGATGCTGAACCTTCCTGCTCTTCCGAACTCTACAATTCAAACGTAGAATTTCTTAAAACTAATATTAGTCCTTGGAAGCTTGTGGACGAACGATGGACAGAAACTTTCTCTGCAAGACAGCAGATCCACAAGAAGCTAACAGTAGCAGAGTATATGAAAACATTTCCATGCTTAAACCAGCCAAACGGGTATTCTCTGCTATTGAGGGACTTTGATCGATTATATCCGAATAAAGAAAACTCATTTTTTGATAACTGCACTGAGAAAAATAATGCGAAAAAATAGCTATTTCAAATTAGATGCCGAAAAAGTAGATAAAATATACAATTCATTAGTTTTAGTACAGTTTGTAGATAGGTGTTATAACGTTTTTAGATTAGTTAAAATAATAGTTGTTAATTTATCCATTTCTTTAGATGAAACAGTCAAATTATTTGTAAATAAGATATTTTAACTACAGATTAGATGAAATAACTACTACAAAATACGTTGTTATTTCGTTTCAATAGTAAAAAACACTAATCATTCTTGTCGTTAATATATATACTTAATGAGAGATACACCAGCTATTTAGTTAGATAAAGACCTTACAAATTGTAGATATTTCAACTGTTTCAATGATTCGGATTATCTATATTGATTTAAGAAATGTATGAATTAAGTAAAATAAGCCTTTAAAACATCTACAAAATTATTTGTTAAAATATCTACAACGGCACACGAAACTGCCAAAATTTGTAGGTAATTTTTATTGGCGCCGTCTTGTCGCTTACACAAAACGTCGCCTGGCCACAGTATAGAGAAACGCTACGCTAAGCAGTACCGCACTCCGGCAAATTCATGAAGCAAAACTGAAACCGCGCAGCCTCTGTGCGCAGCCGTCTGGGTATACAACATATGGTGACTACACACGTGTCAAAAGTTTTGGTCCATGAATTGGACATATACGTGTGGAAAAGATTTATGCGCACCGAGGCTGCGCGAGGGTATCTTTTGCTTCATGGAAATCAATGCTTTTCGACCGAAGTGCGACTACTGTATAGCATAGCGTTTCTCTATACTGTGGCCTGGCCACACGCCACACCATTCGTTGTTGATTTGCACGAGTGAACGGACGTGTATACGCGGAATGATGGAAGCAGCGACGGAAAGTACCAACCAAGGCACCAACTATGTTGAACATTTGTTGGAGCAATGGGGGCTCCCAGAGCTAATTAATAATTTTAATGGTAAGTGTACTACGAGTATAATAGCGTTTTCCTTTGGTAACATGTTTGTTACTTTTTGCGAGTCCAAACTGGCTATTTTCTTATCATCGTCCGGATTGGTGCATTTTTGAGGTTACATAGGAGAGCATCAGCTATTATTATACCTACAACTTTCATAATTTTTTATACTGTTTTATTATAACTATTAATTTCAATTTTCAATATATCGACGCATGCAACGAAGACTATAGTAACTACATAGGGTTAGCACTTGAGTTACGATAGTCTTCGTTGCATGCCTCGATATTGTATCCTCTTTTTCACTTGTTAATATAGATTCCGCAACAAATAGCTATTTATTTTTTTTAGCCAAAGGCATTGATATTGAGGTATTAAAAGAACTTACTATTCACGACATCGATAATTTAATTCCCATGGAGGAATTTGGTCTGAGAATCAAATTTAGAAGGGCTTTATTTAGTTGGAAGTCAGAAAACGTATGTATTAATTTAATTCAATACAAAGACTCTATAAAAACATTTTAGGGTTATCGTACACCACTAGCGACAACGGTGAGTAACAGTACTACATCACCGTCAAGCTTAAACAGTTGGTTAAGAGGCTGGTTAGCCTAACTTCAGGACTGTTCTGGTAGTCCCCTATTGGTCCAATTATTTAAACTGTTCAATGCCCGTGTGGGTTTATTAAAGAATAATGATAGCATATTATAAGATTGTAACAGTCTAAATGAAGTATTCTTGATCGCAGTTGCTCGATAGTTATTATACCCATGCCCAATTTTAAACAATAGCTGCTCAAAGATAGACGTATAATTGGATGTCGTGATTTTACGAATAACATCTGAATTATGTTTTTGGCGCTACTGCGCCGTAGTTTCACTTTACGCCAATGTAATATTTGAAAAAATTCAAATAAATAAAAAGAAATAAAGTCACACTGGTCATGAATCCGCGTCGTACTTTACCAATTTTTCCATCCATATTCGAGTCTAGACAGTGTGGCCATCTACGGTGTTCTCGAGAACTAGACATCATTAGACGAAGATAGTAATGTTGGTCTATCTCTTTCTGCCATGGCAAAAAAAGACTATAGTTAAAAAAAGTATGTAACTGGCTAAAATTCACATTTATATTTTACTGGCCAATTTGTTTGGAGAGCTCTAACCTACAAATCAGATATAATCTGAAAATGAAAACACCGCACAAAGCAGTATTCCAATCGAAATGAGGAGATTAGAGAAACATGCTATTATTCTATCAGATATCAATCAGGTTTGTGCCTAAAGAAGTATACTACATATTATTTTATTAAAAACTCCAATTTTTAGGTTAACTAGCAGAAAATAGATATAAACAGTGCTGTTTTATCCATTCTACTACCATAGAATTCAAGCTACAAGTATGGTATGATGTAGAAGCTCATTACGGGTTTTGTAATTGGATTCAAATTACATGACGGAGAATCAAAATCCTGACGTACTATTTTGTTGATCGAAAATGATTTCTAGATGAGATGTGATCACTAATTTTCATAATTTCCATAAACTGACATTAAATCATCGAGGTATGCTGAAGATTGCCGATTTTTCATCAAATTTCTTGGTAATATTACTGGAAGACATCTATATTATTATATGAAAAATGTTGTATAATGGGACACCTTGTCACCTTGTCAACCAGATGAGTCCAGATGTTTTTCTTCTCAAGTGCAAAGTGTGGGTGGGCCCAAAGTGTGTGCAGAATTTATGTTCAAGACGACAAACCGCAGATTCTATTGAAATTACCCCCGAAGAACCGAACAAGCATTACGACCCATATGCGAGACTAATGATAGCGAGGATCAACATTTTTGTGATTTTCTGTTGACATTATACATAATATTATATTAATAAAGCTATATAATATTATAAAGCCTAAGTTATCTAATTGTCTTTTATAAATAATATATGAATTACAAATTGGTAAATAAAGAATAACTTATTAAATGTTTTTTTTTAGTTTTCTTATACGTTATCAGTTATCAGATCCCTGTGCTGTTGATATATGTACGTATGTGTAATATATATATATATATATATATACAGGGTCTCCCACGACGAGCTGCCATTAGAAGAATATGGAGAACCAAATGAAATGACAGATTGAAAATTTGTGGACTTATATTGTTGGACACGATCGTCTCAACTAAAATATTTTGAGTTTTCGGTTACTTCCGGTTACACCGGAAATGATGTCATCTTTTATATTTCAAATGGAACACCCTGTATTTTAACGCATTTTTGAAATCTTCATTAAATTTTAGATCAATTTTATGTTACATTCCCTATACCTAACGTGTGTCATTTTTGAGAAATTAATTATTTTCATTAAAAAATGACAGCTGCACGGCTACTTTCAACTACTTATAAATTATCTCCTTTGACCGTTGGAAAAAAGTCGTCCGGCGAAATTGTTGTGAAGGTAACGTATTATCGACACATCGGTAGAACTCTTCTAAAAGTTATACAGGGTGTTCAAATTATAAGATCAAAGTTGAATTCGAGAAAAGTACTAAAACTCGATTTTTTCAAATGGCAACCCTAACATATTAATACAATTCTCAATTCAATGGAAAATTTTAGATCAACTTTGTGTACGATGTCCTATACCTAAAATGTACTTGTACCTACTGAATCGATTTTTAAACATCACCGTAGAAATTGCACAGATTGCCAAATCTAGATTGCGTTGAAAACAACTGAACAAGTTGGAATAAACAGAACTTTTTAATAAAACAAGCTTTTTTATCATTGGTTTAGTATTTATAAAATTATAAGCCTACAATGAAACACAATATTAAAAATAAAACAAAACGTTAAGAAAATTTTAAAAAACCGCTTAATTCTATTTCAGTAACTGTTAAAAAATGTTGCCGTTTTTTGCTAAACATGCTACTATTCCTTTTACCATATTATTGTTGGTGGCGTCCATGATAGAGTTAGCACATAACCCATTGAAAGGAGCTGGAACTTTATCTTTCATGTTCTCCTTATTAGTTATTGGGTCCTCCATTATAGGCTGGTTTCAAATGGACGGTGCTCCAGCGCAGATAGCAGTTGCTATAAGAGGTTTGCTTAACGAGCGATAATCGGCGATCGGTTGAATGCGCTTAATAGGCCATACAAATATCCATCGCATTCGCCCGACTTGACGCCAATGTATTTATTAATTTCGGGAGCTATTAAAGACGTAGTTTATGAGAACCCAATAATTGATAATAGAGTTCCAGCTGCTTGCAATGAGTTATGTGCAAACGCAATCAGGGACGCCACCAACAATAATGCGTTAAAAGAATTAAAGCATGTTTAGCGGAAAACGGCAACGTTTTTGAACAGTTACTGACATTGAACTAAGCATTTTTTTATTACCTTACGATTTTGTTTTATTTTTAACATTGTGTTTAATTGTAGGCTTATCATTTTATAATTACTAAATTAATTATAATGAAAAATTACCTAGAAACGTGTTTAATAAAGTTGTGTTTATTCCAACTTGTTCAGTTGTTTTCAACGCAATCTAGATTTGGCGATTCTTCCAATTTCTACTGTGATGTTTAAAAATCGATTTCAGTAGGTACAAGTACATTTTAGGTATAGGACATTGTACACAAAGTTGATCTAAAATTTTCCATAGAATTGAGAAATGTATTAATATGTTAGGGTTGCCATATGAAAAAAATCGACTTTTAGTACTTTTCTCGAATTCAACTTTGATCTTATAATTTGAACACCCTGTATAACTTTTAGAAGAGTTCTACCGATGTGTCGATAATACGTTACCTTCACAACAATTTCGCCGGACGACTTTTTTCCAACGGTCAAAGGAGATAATTTATAAGTAGTTGAAAGTAGCCGTGCAGCTGTCATTTTTTAATGAAAATAATTAATTTCTCAAAATTGACACATGTTAGGTATAGGGATTGTAACATAAAATTGATCTAAAATTTAATGAAGATTTTAAAAATGCGATAAAATACAGGGTGTTCCATTTGAAATATAAAAGATGACATCATTTCCGGTGTAACCGGAAGTAACCCAAAACTCAAAATATTTTAGTTGAGATGATCGTGTCCAACAATTTAAGTCCACAAATTTTCAATCTGTCATTTCATTTGGTTCTCCATATACTTCTAATGGCAGCTCGTCGTGGGAGACCCTGTATATATATATAACGACCCATGCAACGAAGACTATCGTAACTCAAGTGCAATCCCTATGTAGTTACTATAGGCTTCGTTGCATGGGTCGATATATACTTGTAAGTTTTTCATTAGCTATAGGCATAGGCATAAGTCTATTATCAGCTGAGAAAGGAGTGCATAATCTATCGTACCAAGAGAAAGTAATCTGTGACCAAAAGTATTAGTACGGGTGTTATGATAGAACATACGTATTTCTTCACACACACAATCCTTAGTATTTTAGGTATATGGGCACATAACCTTACACGTTTAAATTTTCTACATATTCATAGTACGTGTGCGTGTATTCATAGTACGAGAGTTTTTGCAGATATCACTTCATAAACCGTAGACAAATGTTGAAGTTACATAAATATATGAGAAATATCTCAAATTCTAAACATAGGTTATGTCAGTTTATGTCAACAATTTATCACAGTAATTTTTAGAGTTACCATGTTATGTTGCTAAGAACTGTAAAATCACTATAATAGCCCAGCCTGATTACGTGTGCAAAAATAAATTGAAACAGCGTTAAAGATGTTAGATCGTATAATGTTGACCGCACGTCGGCGTAGTCTATCTTCTTCCAAACTAGCTTTAGCTAAACCGTCGACAACCCCGCTCAAAGACCAATTCTCGACTGACTTTTCCCCACTTATCAAAAACAGCCAAGCCGCAGTCGATCAGCTGTTGGACCCCGCTCTTAAATGACAATATCGTGCAGATTAATTCAGAAAACGAGGAAATAAGAGAAAACATCTTTTCACTGGTAAGTATTACTTTTAATTATTACTTTTATATACAGGGTGAGCACTAGGGTCGCGGTAGTTGATATAGCATTTGTCTTTAGAGAAGGAAAAAATATTTTATACAAAAGTTGGGGGCCTATCATTTTCTACAACTAAAATGAATTTCATTTATACTGGGTGTTGCATCTAGGCATGGCAAAAAAATACTTTTTTAAATGGAATGCCGTTTATATTATGACATATTATGGTTGTCGAGAAAATTGTCTTACCAATTTTATCAGGTGATATTGATATAAAGCTAATAATTTCTGTGATAGCCAATTTTTTATTCAAAAAATTGCTGTTGCATGCCTTTTTCAAAAACTTCTTAACAATGACATTTTTTTAGATAATTTCTTACAACTGCCACGCCTAAATGCAACACCCAGTATAAATAAAAATACGTTGTAGAAAATGATAAGCCAAACAACTTTGTATTTTGCTTTTTCTTCAGATAAATGCTATATCTACCACCGCGCGCCTAGTGACTCACCCTATATACATATTACTTTATATCTATCATTCTTAAATCATTCCCAATTTGCATTTAAGGACATAGAAAAATTATTGCAGTCTACAGCAACTGGAAAAGCGATATTAAAAGATCGTGGCACTCAGAATTTTCTGAGCGTTAAAAATAGGCATGACCTAACGACAATCTTAATGCAGTATCTGTTAGACCACGAAGTAAAAGTAGAAAAAAATACATTTTTCCTGATCGCCAAAAAAATAAAAAATATATTTCCAGGAGAGAACGAGGTTTGTTTTCAAATAAAATAAATTTATAATAACAAGTTATATTATTTGATGTTTGCAGGTAACATATATTGGGGGAAAGTCCCAAAGAGGGAAACTTGTAGAAAAGTACTACAGTTTATCAAAAAAGTATCGTAATGCCGGATCATTGAAAATAGATACAATTTAAAAAGAAAACGGGCTTCTGAGACTGAGTCGACAAGTAGTTCAATTGTTGAACCCACCGACGTTTTAGAAGAAGAGAATGCCGATCAGGAATGGTTGCGCTATAATCAGTCTCCCCTAGAAACTGTACAGGAAAAGTGGAATAAAACTTACCATACTAGAAGACAACATATTTTAAACTGTCGATGTGTATGGAAACTGGCCTATACTTAATCAAAATATCGCTGTAACGTTGGTGAGCATTAAATTGTTTTAATAGTACTTTTAACTAAAATTATTGCTAATCGATTTATTTTCAGATTGAGTTGGATTTTAATAACTTACACAAAGATAAATCTCAATTGTAATTTTCAAAATGGCGTTTATTTTGTGATAAAATTTCCGTTATTTTTAAAAGAGACATAAACGATAAGAAGTCCAAACAAACAATACATTTATTAGACAAAAGTGATTTGCCGGAAGGTATAATATTGATATATATATATATATATATATATATATATTATTTAATTTTAGTATTAAATATTCTTATCTTTTTAGACAGCCGCAATTACATAATAGCAATCAGCCTAAATGCTATTCTAAAACCACAATTAATAAAGAGAAAGAGGGAAGTTTATAGACCATCTATATTAGATGCGCAAAATTGTTTTAGTTATCATTTAACTGTAAGACAGTATTAAATTTCATTTAATTATATATTCAACTATATGTATATGTTTTAGGATAAAAGTTACATTCAAACTTTTGCCGAAAGGAGAAAGAAGGAGTTTGAATTACAGAAGTGGAATCTCCAACCTACTATTTTGGTTATTGGACCAAGTATAGAAGATTTAAAAGAATTTTACATTTACGTAAATGATATTTTATACAAAGTCGAATCATATATAAAGGCAGTTTCTGTTGCTTTTCAAATTTACCACGTTCTACATTTGGAATACCAAGCCCAGTGTATTCAGGCTTGGCAATTTATCGAACGTTTTTTTTTATGAAATACGGGACAATAGTATTCCCAGCACCGCAGTAATTACGCTTATTGCCGAATTAACTCAGTAAGTTATTCCTTTAACTTTCCTTAAAATTTATATGGTAACTTACCGTCTGTAAAATAATAATAATATTGTTCATTTTACATGATCTTAATATTTAAGTTATTACTCGTATTACCTATGTATAAAAATATGTATGCAGGGTTATTTACTTTAATGGTTTATTGTAATATTGTTTATTTTATACTGAGAAAATATATATTATGTTTATTTTACTAAATAAAAGCCTATTATTTATTGACCTATATACTATTTAGTTCTATTATCTAATTCATATATTGTTAATTTATCTAAAAATACCTAGATCTATAATCCAAAAAGTAAATGTAATATCAACAATTTATTATACTTTAAATCAATTATTAAATATTAGATATATTATCCAAATAAAGTAGATGGTTTCTATAAAATATTTATTACTACACATTAAAATGACTATTTTATTAGTCAATAGATTAGATAAAACGTCTAATGTTAGGAAAAAACTAGATATTATAATAATTCTTTAAATCAGTTGCAGATTTAGGTAATTAACTGAAAAGAGTAGATGAAGGAAAGATTTATTATCCTTTAAATGTCTATTAAAATACATTAAAATGTCTATTTTCATAAATATAAATTAAGCTAATTTCAATTAGCTATATTAGCTATTTTGTTTAGTTGGCTAATTTTTAACCACGAATTTTAGTTTATTTTATCTAAAATTTAGTTAATTTATATATATTTTTTCGTTCAGTGTGGGCCCAGTTAAAGAAAGGAATCTTGAAAGTGGCTGCAGACAGAAAATTATTCGGTGATAGAAGTTTCTCCAATGAAGGTAATGTAGTTTACTGTTGGTGATTGGATTTAAAAACAATCATAAGGTACTATTATGTATGTTACAGATGTTGCTGCAATATATTTCCTCCCCATGCTGTTTGCCCCAACAACCCTAAAAAGGAAATCGAAAAATTTCAGACCTTCAAGGAAGAAGTGAGGGAATTTGTTGCACATGTTGTGGTAAGATTTTTAATGGCTACCTTAAAACTCCTATTTGCATTCATTTTATTGGTATTCTGCGTAATTAATATTTTACGGTTAAGTTACTAGAAGTGAACACTGCTACATTAATTATAATAAATATTTGAAAGTTTTGCAACCTAAGGATAGCTGCGTATTGCAGGGGGGGGGGGATTTTTGTGTTTTTGTAAGGCTATCAATAATAATAATAAGTATCAGTATATGCTTAACAATACATGTTTCATTTTAGATCCCGGGTGATATCCAAGGCACCATACAAAGGAAACGGGAGCAGATGTACGCAACAGGGGAAACCCTTCAACCATTTTTATTGTTGTGTGGGACACTATACGACAATCCTGACGCATATATAGTAATCAACAGCGAGGTAATTTTATTGAAATCAGTTGTTGATGCAGTAGATGCCCTGTTTAAAATCTACTTTGCCCTTGACACTAACTACCCATATGAGTCCGACATGTCTGGACATTGATCCAGCGACATGTGTTTGGCATAGAAACTGACCATGATGTGGTAGCTAGCAGCGTAGAAACATTAATTGTGGAGTTAAATAGGATTTCAGGATAAATATTTAACACTAATAACTGTAAACTCATTTGAAATTCCAATCCTTTGCAATGGCAGTGTGCTATATCTGCAAACAATCATTTCAGACATTGACAATGCTTATTTTGCATTTTCGATTGAAACACAATCTAAAAAATGCAAGCGAATTTCGCTGTGCAGAAACAGGCTGCACCAGACTATTTTGTTTCCTAAATTCTTTTAAGAAACATTTTGCAAGTTTTCATGAAAATAATGATACCAGTAATGATGGGACGATGTGTGGTGGAATAGTTCAGGGAAATACTGCACCATCTGCACCTGACATAGACTCATCAGGTGGATGTAGACATCCACATGGTGAATCTATGTTAGGTGCATGTGGAGATACTGACTTTAATACTGTTCTACAACGGCAAATAAGTAGTCTTATAGCCAAATTACACTCTAAAAACACTTTACCCAGAAATATTGTTCAAGATATTTTAACTTACTTTTCTGTATTTATTATTTCAATATTATCTTCAATATCAAATAAGGTGGTGCAGTTTGATTTTACACAAAATAATAATAAGACTGACCTGCTCCAGATGCTAAATAGTTTTCGCAATATATTTCAAGAACTAAATACAGAATATAAACAATTGAAAATGCTGGAGACCACCGGCAAATTTATTAGGGCAGAGGAAGTCGTAGGGCAGCAGATGCAGCTAAATAATAAAGGAACACTTATTTCAAAGTCATTAAGTTATCAATTTATTCCATTGCGACATACTCTTAAATGCTTTTTTGCATTAGGTAACGTATATTCAGACTGTACATCTTACATTAATTCACTACTATCAAACTCTGTGATAAGTAATTTAATGCAGTGTAATCTATGGAAATCGAAATTAGGTGCATGCAATAGTAAGGATATACTTTTTCCACTTTGGTTATATTATGATGACTTTGAAATTGGTAATCCTCTAAGAGCACAAGCTGGTATCCATAAATTGGGAGCAATTTATTGTACATCCCCTGCAGGTATCGGTCAATGCGAATGAATATATTTGTGTGTATGTTATTTCATTCAAATGATCATAAAACATTTGGTAATAATTTATTATTTTCCCGTTTAGTTGATGAGTTAGTTTTTTTAGAAAAACATGGTATCCTATTTGAACAGTCAGGTAAAGAGATAAATAGTAAGTTTAAATTGGTGTCATCAAGGAGATAATTTGGCCTTAAATACAGTTTTGGGATTTAGTCAGTCATTTCAATCAAATTATTTCTGCCGTTTTTGCAAAATGCACAAAACTGATACTTCTACTAAAACACCTCTTGCAGAACATTTAAACAGAACTAAACAAAATTATGAAGTTGATTTAGCTACAGCCGATCTGAGTAAAACAGGGTTGAAAGAGGCATGTATTTTTAATAATATACCACCTTTCATTTAACTGAAAATTATTACGTGGATATTATGCACGATTTATTGGAAGGAGTCTGTTTGCGTGTTTTCTCTAATATTTTATATACAATGATTATTACAAATAAACTGTTTACTTTAGAAACTCTTAATTCAAAAATGTTATATTTTCATTATGGTTTTGAAGTAAAGAACAAATTTGTAGGATTTACATATGATAATATAAAAAATATACATTTAATATTGTCAGCATCTCAGATGCTTTGTTTTTCTAGATACTTCGGTATTATTATGGGTAACTTAATTCCAAAAAATAATGAGTTTTGGAAATTGTATATAATGTTGCGCAGAATCATAGGTATTGTAACTAGTTTTCACATACCTGAAAAATCGGTAAAATCATTAGAAAAGCTTATTCAACGTCATCATATATTATATTTAAAACTATTTCCAGGGACTGATCTCACTCCAAAATTTCATTTTATGTTGCACTGGCCCAAAGTTATCCTACAAACAGGCCCACCAATTCATCTGTGGTGTATGCGTTATGAGGCAAAGCATAAAGAGAAAAACAAAGCATCTCAGATGCTTTGTTTTTCTAGATACTTCGGTATTATTATGGGTAACTTAATTCCAAAAAATTATGAATTTTGGAAATTGTATATATTGTTGTGCAGAATCATAGGTATTGTAACTAGTTTTCAGATATCTGAAGAATCGGTAAAATCATTAGAAAAGCTTATTCAACGTCATCATATATTATATTTAAAACTATTTCCAGGGTCTGATCTCACTCCAAAACTTCATTTTATGTTGCACTGGCCCAAAGTTATCCTACAAACAGGCCCGCCAATTCATCTGTGGTGTATGCGTTATGAGGCAAAGCATAAAGAGCTTAAAGCTTACGCAAATGCTGTTTCTACAAGGGTCAATGTTACCAAAACGCTTGCAATTAAAAATCAATTAAAATTTTCTGAAAGGCTTCTATCCGATAATGTGCAATAAAGTGCAAGATTTAATGGAAGCACAAGGGCTACTACAGAATATTTCTAGTTCAATTAAAATAGCTTAAGACTCAACTGTAATTTTTTAACAATTAACATAATATCCGAATTACAAGCACACGAGACACAGGCTCAGAGCATGTGTCTCGTGTGCTTGTAATTCGGATATTATGTTAATTGTTAAAAATGTACAGTTCAGTCTTAAGCTATTTTAATTGAACTTGGTGTGTTTGGTGATGTAACTGTTCTGATAATATCTATTTCTCTTGGCTGATTTCTCTGACTCTATGATCTTGTTCCTGATGAAGTTTTGAAATAAAACGAAAATTTGAACTTAGTTAAAAGGACTTTCCTTTTCTACGCCCAATAGACCGAAATTGCCACATTATTCGATTTGATATATATATATATATATATATATATATATATATATATATATATATATATATATATATATATATATATATATACAGTGTGTCCACGAAAGTCCGCACCATATGGAAAACTTTTTTATGGTGTATTTCTCAGAAAATTTGATTCTTTATGAAAGTTGGCGGCTCGTATGAAACCAAAACTGCAGCAGTCAAATATGTAAATTTGGGCCCCATGTACCGAGCGATTCAAAATATATGAATTTGCGATAAGAGTAGTGCCTTTATTTTCATTATTATCGAAACACTTTATTTGGAAATGTTGTTTAGAAGTAAAAATTATATTCTAATATGAAGTCAGAGCCACCTACCTTGATAAAAAATATTTTCTGTTTTTTCTTTATTACTACTCTTGTGACAAATATTAGTAAATGCCAGTGATGCGAAAAGGATCTTTTTAATATATTTTTTAGAAATTTGAATACATTTGTTATATTTTTTGTTATTTTGGTATGATAACTAATGTTTATTTAGAACTAGCGCAAAATTACTCATTTTCTTGGTGCGAAGTTGTTATTTCACCCTGTAGATATTAATATATTATACAATAACTAATTCAGGAACGTGACTTACCTTTTATTCGGTTAATATTAATGACTGTGGATTGGTTTATAATAGTAGTTATTCATCTACAGCGAGCGATTCTTAAGTGGTGTAACGCGCGGTATTACCACTTATGATGACTTATTTTCACTGATAGTACATTAATAAAAATAATAAAATTTTAATACATAGTAATAAAAATAACTAAAGCATCAAACATCTATTGTTTCTTGAATTAATTATGACTGACTTACCCGTGATTCAGTTAGTAACTATTATGAGGATGTTAATAATGGTAATTTATTATCTAAGAACTTATTTTATTTCTACTGCTTACAATTACAAAAATACATACATTAATGCAAATTTGTTAATGTGCTGTAACTTTTAAAACAATGCTACACTCCAACAAAAAGTTGAAATTGTTTTAATACATGGAGAAAATAGACCGCAGCGTGATGTTGCAGCTATTTTCAATAAAAGACATCCACACAACCAAATTGCCCGTCCAACCATTTCCAACATAATGAAAAAAATTCAAACATGTTGGGTCTGTTGAAACTAGCTTCAAGAAACCCCGCAAAAAGTATGTTGCCGAAAATGAAGGAACAAGTTTGCCAGTGTTGCAAGAAGTAATCGAGCCTAAAACGACTTCTGTTCGACAAATTGCAGCACACAGGCAATGCAGTAAATCAACAGTACATGAAATACTAAAACTAAATAAGTATCCCTTATAAACCAAAATTTATAAGTACACTAAAAGAAAGAGACATTGACATCAGTTATGACTTTGCCATCTGATTTGAGAGAAAAATGGAAGTGAACAGATTCTTTTTAATATTGTTTTGACAGTCGAGGCAACATTTACGTCCAAGAACAGTCCCAATCTTCACAAAATTTCCGATGGTGGGCACATAAAAGCCAATCCTTACAAGAGAATGCCGAGATCAGTTCAGGACTAATGTACTGTGCGGTTTTTTGAATAATCAAATATTTGGGCCTTTTTTTCGTCAAAATTTAAATGGGGAATTATATCTTCCTGAACAGAGGGTTGTCACCTTTTTTGGACAATTTGCCGTTAATTGAACGTGCGCCAATATGGTTCTATGGTGCTCCCATACACAATATAAACTCTGTAAAGAATTTTTTAAATCATAAATTTGGCCATCGCTGGATAGGCAGAAATTCGGAATTAAGAGCCTGGCCACTTAGATCCCTGTTAGATTTAAACCTGTTAGATTTAGTTTTGCGGGGTTACCTAAAAAATACTGGATACACACATCGACCATTTAGAGACATAAATCATTTAGACGAAACTATACAAGATTGTATCCAGAACATTTCACCAAATTTTGTTAGTAATGCGGTCAAAGATGTTTCTAGAAGAATGTGGTTATGCATACACCGGGACGGAAACCACACACACACACACGCTTATGGAAGGGTAACGAATCAAACCTCAATAATTTCTTAACTTGCATTAACAACATTCATAATAATTTAAAATTCACATTAGAAATTCAAAATAACAACATTTTAAACTTTTTAGATTTAACGTTAACTAAAACTAATGATAATATTCAATATAACATACACAGAAAACCTACCACTTTACCAACTATAATACCATTTGATTCCGCACACAGTTTCTCCCAGCGTATGTCTTCTTTCCATTTTCTATTGAATCGCTGCTTAAAATACCCTATTAGTTATAACTCCAGAATAGATGAACTAAATTATATCTTTGACCTTGCTCACAATAACTCGTTCCCCAAAAAACATATTAATAAACTTTTACATCATATAATAACAACAAATGACCCTTTATATACAACCGTAAAACCCACTAATAGAATATACAAACCCTTTTCATATAATAATATTAGCATAAAATTAAACACCATTTTACCGAAATTCAACATATACCATGCATTCAAAAGTAATAACACAATTTATAACAAACTCTCAATTAATATTTTATAACAGACCAATATTTTCTTACATTTTAACTTCCTAAATTTGCCCAACCTGTTTTCCTCCACTACGCTGCTAACTTCCCAAGGTCGTCTTGTCATTCGTCTGTTGTGTTATGCGATGATAGACACGTGTTGTTGTGTAGTGCTTAATTTATTTAATTTTGACCGTGAGTAATTTATTAAAATATTTGTATGTGCTTATCTAGATTAAGTTCTGTTTTTTATATATTGTAGATTTGGGCTGAAGATGTCGTAAGACGAAACATGTACTCATTAAAATAACATAACCAAACAAAGGAAAAGAGGTTTTATTTACACATTTCCAATACATTATCCACCTTTGTAAAACGGACACATTTCAAAATAAAATATGTATTCAAATTTCTAAAAAATATATTAGAAAGATCCTTTTCGTATCACTGGCATTTACTAATATGTGTCACAAGAGTAATAATTAAGAAAAAACTGAAAACATTTTTTTTTCAAGGTAGGTGGCTCTGACTTCCTATTTGAATATAATTTTTACTTCTAAACAACATTTCCAAATAAAATTTTTCGATAATAATGAAAATAAAGGCACTTTACTCTTATACCAAATTCATATATTTTGAATCGCTCGGTCATGGGGCCCAAATTTACATATTTGACTATTGCAGTTTTGGTTTCATACGACCCGCCAACTTTCATAAAGAATAAAATTTTCTGAGAAATGCACAATAAAAAAGTTTTCCATATGGTGCGGACTTTCGTGGACACACTGTATATATATATATATATATATATATATATATATATATATATATATATATATATATATATATATATATATTTTTTGTACTTTAGTCTCCATGTGTTCCTTGTGTTTTTTTTAGTATTGCCTGATGAAGACTCAATAAAGGGTCGTATTTTTATTTTCCTGAGATCGTCCTACCCAGATAAATTATCGTTGGTTATATATATATAAATCTTGCTAGTGGAAAGTAGGAAACTGGTTTAATCGGTTTAAATATACTATATAGGGAATATGACGTAAATAGAATCCAAGTGAGAAGTAATTTTTAAAATTAATTAAAAGGATACGGTCTCAGCCCGGATTGAAATGACGAATTAAATCTATATCCTTTAGAGGGCTCAGTAGTTCAGCGGTAGAGCAATTCCCCGGCAAGGAAGAAGGCCCCGGTTCGAATCCGGGCTGAGACCGTATCCTTTTAATTCATTTTAAAAATTACTTCTCACTTGGATTCTATTTACGTCATATTCCCTATATATATATATATATATATATATACAGTAGAACTCCAATTATCCGGACCCCGATTATCCGGATATCTGATTATCCGGATTAGAGAAAATTGTTCATAACTAAAAAAAAATATTTGAATTATTAATAGATGCAACGTTAGAATACTAAATAAATACATATTTGTAACAAAACGTTCTTTGTTCAGCTTATCCAAATAAAAGCAACTATGTAGCTAATTTAGAACGATCCATTCCTGTAATCCCGCGATATATATCGCACGTCGCGTATATACGCGACGTGCGCATATCGCAGTTCCAACACATATTTAGGGGAACTCCCCAACATGTGATACATAACCACACATTGTCAGCCTTTCGTGGGGTGTTTTTAACTTTCGTTGAGACCTGTGGTGCCGTTTTGAAATTCCTTTAATTATTAAATTGTGGCTGAGAGATGGCGCCAAAAAGAAAACGTGTTGTTTTAACCGTGACGGAGAAAATGAGTATCGTTGATCGTCTAGCAAAAGGTGAATCTGGGAAGATGTTGGCGGACGAGTATGGTGTCGGTACTTCAACGATTTCAGATATAAAAAGAAATGCGGATTCATTAAAAAAGTTTGTTTCCAAAATTGAAAATGAAGAAGGAAGTTCATGTAGAAAATCAATGAAAGGTCCTGTAAACAATAAACTTGAGAATGCGGTTTACACGTGGTTTGTGCAAAAACGTTCTCAACGCCAGCCGATATCTGGACCTATTCTTTCCGAAAAGGCATTAATTTTTAATGAAAAATTAGGAGGGGATCCACAATTCCAGGCAAGTCAAGGTTGGCTTAGAAATTTTAAAGAAAGGCACGGAATTCGCGAGCTTGAAATTCACGGCGAAAAAATGTCTGCCGACCAGCATGCCGCTGATGCCTTTGTTTCCGAATTTACAGCAAAGTTTTCAGGAGAATTCGATAAAGATTTTATTTACAATGCTGATGAAACTGGTTTGTACTGGAAAGCCCTGCCTAGCAGAACTCTGGTTTCAAAAAAGGAACTTACGGCACCTGGCTATAAGATGAGCAAAGACCGTGTTACTATTTTGACTTGTGGAAATTCGACAGGAACTCACAAACTTCCACTGCTTATGATAGGAAAATCAAAGAAACCTAGGGCCTTCAAGAACGTTAAAAACCTTCCAGTGGTGTACATGAACCAACAGCGAGGGTGGATGAACTGTGACGTGTTTGTAGAGTGGTACGACAAAAGTTTTATTCCACAGGTCAAAATATTCCAGAAAAGTATCGGTAAAAAAGGTAAGGTTTTACTGCTTCTAGATAATGCTCCATCTCACCAGTCTTCTGAAAGTTTAGAGCGAGCAACTGGACAGTTTTCAGTGGTCTTTCTACCACCAAATGTAACAAGTCTCATACAGCCGATGGACCAAGGCATTATCGAGTGTATGAAACGCCATCACAGAAAAATACTCCTTCGTAAACTACTTCTCACCGATGACGTAGATCAAGTTATGGATTTCTATAAGCGTATAGACCTGAAAGAATGTGCTTACAGTAACATTGAAGAGAGCGTGGAGAAAAATTATGAGCGACATAGAAAATGAAAGTGATAAAGAATCAGAAATCACTAGTAATGAACTAGCTAATATGGTCACCCAAATTCCTGGTTCATCACAATGTGAGGTTGAAGATGTGAACAACTGGCTGACATCTGACTTCTCCGATCCCGGCTACCAAATCATGACTGACGACGAAATTGTGGATGATCTCGTAAATGTGGATACATCGGGTGGGGAAAGTGAAAACGAGGAAGAAATAGAAAAGGGAAACGTGCCTTCTCACAGCGATGCATTTCATGCTTTGGAAGTAGCATTAGTGTGGATGGAAAATCAAGAAGACTGCGACGCTATTCAACTGCTTCATCTTAAAAGAATTCGCGACTTGGCAGCTAAAAAGCGATGTAGCTCATTGAAACAAAAATTAATAACAGACATGTTTCAAATGTAAAAAACGTATAATGTAAATGAAATATGTAAATGTAAATGAAATGTAATATGACTAAAATGTATAGGTACAGACAGAAATACATTCATATAATATACTAACACAAAGTTTTTAATATTTTCTCTTCTTAAAGTAATAATAAAAAAAAATCTCTACTAGATTACAATGAAAAATCCAATTATCCGGATTTTTGATTATCCGGATGGGGTCTGGTCCCAATTAATCCGGATAATTGGAGTTCTACTGTATATATATATATATATATATATATATATATATATATATATATATATATATATATATACAGGGTGTTTCAGAAATAACGGCTAACCTTGAAGGAGCATATGCCCAAGGACGTAATAAGCATGTTTTGTCAAATAACGTATGGTCTAACTTCCCGCATTATTGAGAAAATTAATGAAGAAAGACGGAGTCCGTCCCCGACCAGCGGAAGACAATCGACCACAATCCACTACAGTTGTGTTGCAACTGGTGACAAATCAACGCAGCGGGGAACATTCGGTCTCCCCTCCACTGCGGCCTTTCTCTCTGAACGTGACAATGACCTACATTCGCCAGGTTGATATGAACGTATACAAGAGTGGTCATGGTCCAACAGCTGTTTGTTGGTTTATCAACAATAAAAATCATTTGGATTTTGGAATCTTAATGTTGGTGTCTTTGTGTAGTGATTTGTGTAGTATTGAATTGCAATTCTATGGCTAGAATGCGACATAACTTTGTTCGGCCGTGACGCCTAGTTGCTGTGTTGAGTCGCTTTGTTTTGTTCGGCGATAACGCTTAATAATCACGTTTGTAAATCCGCATCACATTTCTGGATTAGGTAGGTACTAATCTCTCTATTTTTAATTGTTTGTACGGTCTTTTGCAACCGTAGTCAAGTCATGCGCGTTCGGCTATTCACCAGGGCCGGCCTTAGACGAATTTTTCAATACAATTTTGTTAGTACATAAAACTTTGAAATAGACTATAGGTTATTTGACCAAAATTGCTTCTATGTCCTTGGTGAATATGCTCCTTCAAGGTTAGCCGTTATTTCTGAAACACCCTGTATATATATATAGATATATATTATATTTAATAAATAATGGTTAGGTATATGTAAATAAATGTTACTAATGTTTTCTATACTTAGTGTTACAATAAAGGTTTAGTTTTATGTAATTTTGCTATTTTATTATTATGCAGGCAAATCCCCATCCAATAATTAATTTACAAGTTAATATTGATTGTATAAGTATAAGTGTATTCGGTAAGGTAAGGTAAGTGATTAAAACATTATTAAATGTGTCAACACTTTTTTGGATGAGTTTACGCACAAAGTACAACAATCCTACAATATAAAAAAATTATTAAATCAGATTTTTTTTTACAATAAGTTAAGTTTTACTGACCCTGTTAACATTGAAAAACATTTTTTAATACTTTTTAGCATGGACAACAAATTACTTCGATAATATCCATTGAGTAATATACCGTATAATATACCTACATAAGTGAACTTAATACCCATGGATTTTGCTATTCACACTTACGTATAAAATATACATTTTGGTTTATGGATATTATCAAAGTCATTTGTTGCCAGTGGTAAAAAGTATGAAGTATTTTTTTTTTCAATGTTAGTAGGGTAGTAAAACTTATAATAAGGTATTTACAGATCTTGACACACGGCATAACCCAGAAGCAGTTATTTTCTAAATGATTCTGGCCGTGAAAGCCTACGTACTTAATTATATATTATATTAGCGATTCAGACGATATACCATTAAAATATTCGGAACGTCTAGGCTTTTTTCGTCTTTAGGCTGCCGTTACAGTGCAAGCGATTTCGCGCGAATTTGCGCGAATATTCGCAATCGAAACAAACCCATGTAAATAGGTGTTAGTGGTTACAGTAGAAGCGACTTGCGACGCGAATTGACAATTTTCGCTCAAAGTGTGTTTTTCGAGCGAACTCAGAGCGTTTCTTGGTTACTACCTATATTACGTATTTTTGTCAGATTTGTGTCTAAGCTCAACCACGCTCTAAAATTTCACAATGAACGTGGAAAAGTTAATTAATCTGGTTTTTAAAAGGGAGGGACTATGGAACCAACGGTTGAAATGCTACCATAATCGCGACAAAACCAGAAAATTATGGGAAGAAGTTGCAAAAGAATTAAAAGTAAAAGGTAAGTAAAACATTTTATTTTTTGCAGGTAGGTAACTAAATATAAATTTTACTAACAATGAGTATCCGTTCTTTCTGTCGGATCGAGTATTATCCAATTTGAAAATATCGACAAAATTGGTCGATTCCATCCATCAAAACGTAATAAATTTATATAGCTATTATTAATCGAATACTCGATCCTATAGGAACGCTGTAGGATAAACGTTGACAAAGTTCAAGAAATTTGTATTATTCCCCTGGCATTTGCACTATTCTTTATGTTGTTATATTAAATTAAATACTGTTGTGGTATTTCCCCCACTTCACTATTGAAATAATTTTTAAATGCATCACGTATTTCATATGCATTATTTGCAGCTCTATTGTATGCACGTGACTTAGTGCCTTTATCCACGTTTACAACTTTGAAGTGTGATCCCTTCTAAATAAATAATAATATTATGCAAAACACAAATGCATTTAACTACTAAATCGGCTTTTGAAGGATCCGTTTCGATGCATTTATTTAACAGTCTCCATTTTGCAGCCATTATACCAAAAGCGCATTCCACAGTTCTGCAGCCACGAGATAATCTATAATTGAATATTTCTTCCTCGCGTGAAAGGTTTCTCTTTGGTTTCATTATATATGTTTTTAGTGGATATGCGTCATCTCCTAGTATAACGTGGGGCAGATTGACTTCTGAATTTGGTAATATTTTTCCTCTGGGCATTCCGAAAGTTCCATGTTCTAAATGATCACTTAAAGTAAAAGACATAAACGTTCCTCGATCACTTTGTTTTCCATAGCCCCCAATATCGATGCATACGAGCTTACAGTTAGCATCTGCGACTGCTTGTAATACAATAGAAAAGTATTGTTTATAATTATAAAACATTGTACCAGATTTAGCGGGACACTTGATGCGAATATGTTTACCATCAATGCTACCGACGCAATTAGGAAAAGCCATTTCCTATAGTATTCTTCAGAATTGTGCTTTAATAAATCTTCTGTCGGAAATGGTAGATGCCGTTTCTGTAAATTATTCCATATCGCAGAACAAGTTTCATAAATTATTTTTCTAACAGTAGTATGTGAAATTCTAAACGAAAATGACAAAGAACGGAATCCAAGTCCAGTTGACAGATACCTATAAAAAATGGAATAAAGATAGTTTTATTTTGTTGGTATTTATGGGTTTTTGATGTTTATAGTTGATGCTGCTAAGGCCCAGTGGAAGGGGCTCAAAGACACATTTCGGCGACAGCACACGAAAGAATTAAACAAAAAATCTTCGGGAGCCGGAACGGAGGAGGAGAGCAGTTTATCTTGGTGCCATTACGACACGTTG